>QRFJ01000393.1:0-392564 GCA_006176705.1 Cocos nucifera | reverse complement strand
GTATTTTTGTAAGTATTAAATATATTAGTATATATGATTAGTATTATAGCATTTTTTATAAAATTTTATTTCAATTTATAATTACAGGATCAGTTAGATGCGCTCGCGAGGGCCCGGATACCTTTGGACCCCATGACCATCTATCTCAGGTATTGGGGCTTGAGCACTCTGGGAGGATTTGATGCAGGTCCGGACACACGCCGACGAGCTACTAGTCCAAGGTGAGCATCTTCTCACAGACTTCTAGTGTCGTCAGCTGGGAGGAGCTTGAGGAGGCATTGGCACGGGCAGATCATGCTGCGATGCGGGCAGATCGGGCTGAGGAGCGCGCATCTCATCTGGAGGACATCATGAGAGACATGATGTCGACGCTCAGCGCATGTTTTGGAGTCACGGATTTCGAGGATATATTGGCCCGCATTCCAGCTCCAGCTCTAGCTCCGGCTCCGGCTCCAGCTCCAGCTTTGGCTTCGGCTCCCGGTGACGACGATAATGATGTAGATTTAGGAGACTTTTGATGTATTTTATTTTTTTGAAAAATATTATAATAAATTTTATTTGATAATAAAATTTTAGTATTTCAGAATAATTTTCGTATTTATTATATTTTCTCATATTATATATATGTATTTATCAATTAAAATATATAAAAAAATAAAAATTTAATTTTTTAATTATTCAAGATCTACGGCAGCGGTTTTATAACCGCTGCCATATCCATGCCAACCGCTGCCATAGATCCCTGATGCAAACGATGCCAACCGTTGCATTAGATCTATGGCAGCGGTTAAGAAACCGCTGCTATAGATTACCTATGGCAGCGGTTATGTAACCACTACTATCGATAATCTATGACGGCGGTTACATAACCACTGCTATAGATCGATCTATTGCGGCAGTTTATAAACCGGTGCAATAGGCTATCTATGGCAGCGATTTTTTG
The DNA here is from genome assembly GCA_006176705.1 of Cocos nucifera. Lineage (NCBI taxonomy): Eukaryota > Viridiplantae > Streptophyta > Magnoliopsida > Arecales > Arecaceae > Cocos > Cocos nucifera. The sequence goes on along the minus strand of QRFJ01000393.1, from coordinate 391,621 downwards.
GATTACGATAGTGATTACGAACCGCTGCCATAGCTTTTTTTATAGTAGTAATATATATATATATATATATATATATATATAAGCTATGCTTCTTGTAGCAAGTTTCTTCCCACCAAACTTAAAAATTAAAAGTAGATGGAATGTAATGGCATGTATTCTCTATGTGAGTGCCATAACGTGTTTATAATTACACTGAGCTATACTTGTCATTGAAAATATGTGACGATTATCCAGTGATAAGAAGCATATTAATATATTTCAACATGTACAAGATGTAGTCCGAAACATCTTCAAACTCATGATGAATCCATCACCAATAATTTGCCCGGTAATTATGGAAAAGCAAATACATTATTGGCTTTGCGAGGATATATTCAGCATGCTCGGTGGATGAAATATGACAATGATTGGGAAGGCGTTCATTGCAGAGAAGACATCATGATGTGTTGGAGTGCATTTTATGAATGAAGAAAATAATACCATGTATGTTTTCTTAGGAATAGGCGTGCAATATTAAAGAATGGCTACTGAATATTGTACTAGTAATTAATCTTACAAGGTGGTTAGGTTCGTCCAGCTCCCAATATACTCAGGTATTTTGCCTGTGAAATTGTTGTCCGATCCCCACCTTAAAATACAGCAAGGATTCTATAAGGCACTTAATTTTGCCTACAACTAAATACTCAAAAATTATTTATTATTTATCGGGACTTACAGGATCTGCAAGTTTTTTAGTTTCGACAATGTGGATGGTAATTCACCACTGACTCCAGAACTATCCATGTACCTGCAAAAAGATAACAGTTTGATAGAATTAAATTTATATTCACATTGTTCTGAGAGAAAGGAGGGAAGTGCCATCTAATGTAGATTGCCCAGGACAAGTACTTGGCGATGCACCACCCAAAACTCAGACAGAGAACCTCCCTTAAGCAGTGGAGGCGTGTGACAGATGGGGCATCAGCCAGTTCACTTAAGTTTGTATTCTGTTGTCTACAATGGCACAAGAAAACCAAGAAAAGAAATGTGGTGCTTGTCTACAACAAGATAAGAAAAATTAAAGCAGTAATCAAAACTTAACCATTGTTGTAGACTTGTCAAATTCCCAAGCTCTGGAGGGAGTGGACCACTAAAATTATTGGTACCCATACCCCTGTAGAAAAGAGTCATAGGGAAGTAGATTGTAAAGATAACATTAATCTTCAGAAGGAAATGCAATATAACCATGGTGTCATCATGATATAGAAGAACAAGGAAAAAGATAAAATTTATAAAGGATTAGAAGGAGAGATTTCTTACAGTGATAGAAGATTCTGAAGTTTCCCAAGCTGCTTTGGTATAGGACCTGACAATGCATTAATCCCTACAGTCCTGGTGATGATTATGGGACCAGATGAGAAGAGGAAAGTTACCTACAAAATTGACCTTGCAACCAACACCAAAAAAGGAAATACAGAAATGAGAATCTTACAGGTATTGCATGGCAGTAAAATTTCCAATAAATGCTGGCAAGGGACCAGTCAAGTAGTTTTGAGCCAAATTCCTGCCATGGCAAAGGCCATCATGTTAGAAGCTGGTAACTTTCCTTGTGCCTTAGGATTCCCATTAATACTACTGTGGTGTAGCCAAAATTTTCATCCCGAACATTCAATATATAAATTAAAATAAATAAATAAATAAATAAAAATAAATTTAATAATATTATATATAATTTTAAGCCAAATTCCTGCCATGGCAAAAGCCATCATGTTAGAAGCTGGTAACTTCCCTTGTACCTTAGGATTCCCATCAACACTATTGTATCAACAGCGGCGTAGCCAGGATTTTCATCCTGGAATCTTGGGCATGAGAGATAGAGGATTGAGGTTCAAATCACTGAACCAACTAAGAGTCTTTATGCTATAGAAGCTCAAAATTATATATATATAATTTTTTTAAGTAATATTTATATATTTTTAAAAATATTGCATCAAAATTTGAAAATTCAATTAAACTTTTAGGTCGTGGCTCTGCATTTATGCGTCAGTTTTTTTTTCTTAGGATCTATTTGAAAGATTAGAAAAAAAAAATTATTTAAAATTAATAAATTAGATCAGTATAATCAATAAAATTATAATATTATAAACTAATTATATTTATATTTATAAATATTGAAAAATAATTTTGAAGTGGGTCTGCTCAAATTCTAATTATTTTATGGAAGTTTCAAACCTGTCATCCCAACAATCCGCTAGTGAGAAATTTCTCGTACTAGTGCAGTTGATTGCGGAGAAAGCACCTCCCGATTAATATGACCGAAGATTATAACCCCGTGGAATCACGGCCATCCATCAAACGCACCCCTAGCTGCACGCCACGCGCATCGCACGTGCACACTACCCCACCTCTGATATAAATGATTCCACCCATCCCTCCCTTTCTTTTACCGCCGCACGCGGCCCAACGCGATGATGTCGTCCTCCCCACCGCACGAGGCCGCCGGCGGTGATGGCGAGGGTCCGGCGGGGAGGCGGTGGTCGGAGAGGGACGAGGTAAGGCTGCTGAGAGCGGCGCTGGAGATCGCGGAGGAGGCGTCGGAGGCCTTCGACCCGTCCGTGCCCCTCTTCGGCCGGATCGCCCGGGCCCTCCGGGGATCCTCCTTCACCGGCGAGGAGGTCCTCGCCAAGATCCGCGAGCTCCGGCGGAGCTACGAGGAGAAGCGCTACAAGATCCGCGTCGGCGCCGCCGTGGGGGCCTTCAACACCGCCTCCTTCGAGATCAGCAACCGGATCTGGGGCGGCGGCGCCGGCGCTGTGACCAACAAGAGAAAGAAGAAGAAGAAGAAGAAGAAGAAGAAGATCAAGAAGAAAAAGAAGCCAGTATAGGGTTCTGTCGGTGGTGGTGGTGATCGTGATCTTTTTCTTTCCTCACTCTTTTACTTTATTTTGTATATAAAATATATTTATATAGATCTCCGAGTATATCTTGCTAGGCTTATCTGTATCCTTTCGATGCAGAGATATGGTTTTCTACAGTTTGATCTCTTTTTCTTGCAAGTGCTTCGGATCTGAGTTCTGACAGGATCTTGTTTTCTTTATTGGTTTTTTTTTTTATACATATATAAATTTAATTCAGGTTATATATGTAGGAATTTCTGCTTTATTATCTCGACTAATAAAATCTGAGATATTAATCAATATAGACATATTTTTTAAGTTTTTTATTTTTAATTAATAATTTTAAAATTTACATGCGATATCTCAGTTCGAAAATATTGATCAGGGTTGCGAAAGATCTCGGTCCGCTTCAATTTTTTTCTATATATATATATATATATATATATATGGTAACGTTTATAGATTGCTACAGAGAAGGCTAGTTTTGGTGTGTAGCATACCGTGGCACCGTATGGATGTTTGCAAGAACGTTCACCCCGTGATTTAATTCATTTTAGATAGCTGGTCCCTGGCGGCTGCTGCACCGATGGAAAGCATCGCATCTGAGAAGGAATTCTTTTCTTTATTTTAATAATTTTTATTTTTTCTGGTACAGAATAAATTTTTATTTAATATGATAGAAGTCGAGATAATTTTAAACAACATACCCCACACCGAGTCTTTTTAAGGCAACCTGTTCCTTTTGATGGGCGAACTTATTGGGTAGCTTTTTACGTTTGACGCATAAGGAATGGTATCATCTTACTAAAAAAAAATAGTACCATCTTACTAAAAAAATAAAAAAGCCACCATGTTTCCAGGCCTAGAGGGGAGGGCTGAGAGCCGAAAGTTATATATTGTAGAATCTTAATGCCCCCAAGCTCGAATACGTGAGGAGATATCTCCCTAATTTCAAGGCCTTTGATTGAATATTATGTAGATATTAGACTTCCCTATGTGACTAAAAACTCACGTTTCACCTACGGGTCTCCTGTGAAATTCTACCATCGATAACTCTAAAACAGTAGTGATCGAATTCAATTTTTTCATTTCATGATAATTATTATAAAGAATTTTACTAAATATATGAGATGATTGTTTTCAAATGAGAGATTGATTGGTTTGTGTACCGATGCATGCTTTAGGATGTATAGAGCGGGATCTGAGCATCATTGGCACTAGTAGGGTACACTCATGATGGATCCATCAGATTAGTCTCTACTGCTCTTAGCAACTATTTTATGTGCATGCATGTACGATGCATGGGTTTCTATAAGTATTTCCAAAGATGATCTCATGTTCCACGTATATTTGATTTTTTTTTTATTTATTTACAAAAAAACCTTCATGTTTTTAAGCTTATGGAATTTTTCTGCTATTTGTGAGATGGTAAATATGGAGAGTTGTATTTATTGAAAGAAAGGAAAGCGAGACACATGGTCTCCCCACAAGCATCTTGCGACCCCAGGAGTTTGTGTCATATATAATTAAGATAAAATAACACAAATATCCTAGGTTACTGAAGGTCAGCATATATCCCTTTCTTTATCAATATCTATATAATGTTCTTTAGTAAGTACTAGTTTGGATCCTCTAGCGTGCATGTTTTGTACAGCACATGATGATGCAAATTAGGATAGCTGCCACATCACTCATCTCAATAACAGAGGGCTCTTATATAATTCCTCAACCACACATTAGAGAGGCCAATGGAGAGCATTCATTGGTGTGTGAAGCATGTAAGATTCAGTGATTGTATGAGAGCCCTCTATATCCAAGAGATGAGCAGCAAGGTGTTACCCAGGCATTCACCATTCTGTACGGTGTAAGACATGCAACGGAGGATTAGGAGTAAATAAGCACATTCACTTAGTGATAACTCTCTAGCTAATAAAGAATAGACAAGATGATAATTATCTTGGGTGTGCATTGTGTAACTATCTAGAATTGTGAGTTATATATATTAGTAATGACCAAAATATGTAGGATGGTTGGAGATATGGCATGTATCTCACTTTTCTTCGACCGATACAACATTCTTTAATAAACACATCTTTTCATGGTAACTCTTTAACTATAATGTAAAACAGATAGAAAACAAATAAATAAATCAAAACCAAAAAAATAATATTTATCATATATATATATATATATATATATATATATATATATACACACTATAAATACTTACATATTGAAAATATATACTCTAAACAATCATGACATCAATTATTTTTCAAATACTCCTCCCTTTGATTAACCAAATGTGAGACATGCGCCATGCTTCTCTGAACATCTAATGAATTTTGCTCTACAATTTATATTGCAATAGAGAGATTATAATAAAAAAAATGGGGAAGGTCAAACCTCTTATTTATAGACTCAGTGTTTAAAATTAAATTCAACTCGAGCTCAAAATAATGGTAAACGAAGCAAACTTGATTTCAAATTCAAGCTTGAAATTAATATCAAATCATTTGATTAGAGCCAAGCTCGGTCAAACTTGGCTTTTGATTATACCTGTGCCACCGAGTCCGTGATCTCTTGATTATCAGTTTCAAGCAGATTGCTCAACATTAAAGGCTGGACACCCTAAATTATATTTTAGAAAAAATATAAAAAGGAATCAAACTTGTACAAGAGGTGAGCAAGCGAGCTTACAAGTTGGTAAGGTAAGTGAGATTTTGAAGCTCCTCTGGTATTGGACCGACCACATCCAAGGCATATACTTTCCTGAAAAAAGCAAAATCTTCAGCATGAAATTACAAAAAACCACTACTGCTAGAGAACCAAATAATGTAATGGCTTGACCATCTAATTTTTTGCTTTTTGATATATACATGCCCCCTCTCACCAGTAACCTATACATCATAGTTTTGTTAAATATTTTATGCGCACGCATGTGTATGTATATATTCATCTACGTGCCTCTGCATGGACATAGATGCATCTACATGCATGTATGTACTACTACTACTATAAAAATGACCTATGGCAGCGCATACTATGGCAGCAATTTTCGAAACCACTGTCATAGCTCCTACGGCAGTTATTTTCGTTAACCGCTGCTATAGGTCCGACCTAGGACAATGATTTTTGCAACCACTGCCATAGGTCCGACATATAGCAGCGGTTATCAAAAATCGCTGCTATATGTCGAACTTATGACAGCGCTACTGTAGGTCGGACTTATAGCAGCGGTTTCTAAAATTCGCTGCTATAGGTCGATCTATAACAGCGGTTCATTGTAACCACTGCTATAAGTCGGACATATAGCAGCAGCTTTTAGGAACTGCTACTATAAGTTGATTTATGGCAGCGGTTAATTATAACCGCTACCATATTTTTTTTTCTTTAAATATTATATAATTTTAAAATTTAATATCCATCTTCATCGTTCATTATCTAAATAATTATCATTAGAGTGTCGTCGCAAAAGGTTGCCTCGATCCGATGGTCTTAACTTCGTCGATCAGAAAAATTTGATTTTAACGATCACAAACGATGATGTGATGATCTGATAGATGAATACCTCCGATGGATCCAAAAATCTGCAACGATAATCTCGGTGATGTTTGTAGCATACTGTCAAAGTTTTACTTTAATCGGATATCGTTATCTTGATCAATTTAGTATAGATTAATTTCGATCGTTAAATGATAAACGAATGATCAAAGGACCAATGGTGTCTGATTATGAGATAATTTTTTTATAAATGATCTTGGCTACTACTTTAATCATTTTTTATAGTAGTGATTATAAAATTCAACTCGTGAGATGAAGAACGATCTAAAACTATACGTCTTCTAATAACCATTCTGAAACTTCACTGGTTGTTATGCTCGTGCTTTTGCAATATCTGCTTAACATGAACAGTTTATATAAAAATAATTTAAATTTTACTATTATCATCATATAAAATATTTAAAATTATAATAAAGATCATTTCACTAAAAAATTATCTCATAATCGGATGCCGTTTAACCCTTTGATCGCTTGTTTCTAATTTAACGGCTGAAATCATTCCATACTAAATTGATCATGATAACGATATCTGATTGAAGTGAAATTTTGATAGTATGCTACAAACATTATTGAGATCATCGTTATAGATTTTTGGATCCATCAAAGGTCTCCATCTATCAGATCATCATATTATCGTTCGTGATCGTCGAAATCAAATTTTTCTGATTGATGAAGCTAGGGCCATCGAATCGAGGTGACCTTTTGCGAAGATACTCTAATGATAATTATTTAGATAATAAATGATAAAGATGGACATTAAATTTTAAAATTATATAATATTTAGAGAAAAAATAAAAAAAAAATCATTTCCAACCTATGGCAGCGGTTATCAAAAATTGCTGCCGTAGATCTATGGCAGCGGTTCGATAACCACTACTGTAGGTTAGGTTAAAAATTCTCAAATTTTTCTGCTTTCCTTCTATGCGCGCTCAATCTCTCTCTCTCTAATCTTCGTCGTCAGTGAGGCTTCTTCCCCCTCGGTCGGCATCGCCCCTCTTTTCCCCCTAGGCCGACGTCGCCCCTCCTTCCTCCTCAGCCGACGCCGCCCCTCCTTCCCCCTCCCCCTTCGGCACCCCCATCTTCGGCCGCCCTCCCCGCACCCCACCAGCCCAAACCTCCCCCCACCCCCACACCCTCCCCCGACCGCCCCTCCTTGCCCCCCATCCTTGGCCGCACCTCCTCGGCACCCGCCACCCCCCATCCGACACCCCCCACCCTCCCCTCGGCCGCCCCTCCTTCTCCCATCCCCAGCTACCCCTCCCTGCCACCCTACCACCCTCTAGCTCCCCATCTCCGGCCGCCCCTCCTGCCACCCCCCACTCGCCCCCCACCCTCCCCCTGGCCGCCCCTTCTTTCCCCCATCCATGATCACCCCTCCCCACCACCCTACCACCCCACCCCCAGCCCCCCATCCTCGGTCGGCCCTCCCGCCACCCCCGATCCGATCTGCCCACCCCCCATACTCCCCCTTTCCGATCGTCGACCCTCTCCATCACTGTGCCTCTCGGGCCTCCTCGTCACTGTGCCCCCTCCCCTGGCCCCCATCCCCAACCGCCCCTGCTCTCTCTCTTTCTCTCTCTTCTCTATCTCACTATCTTGCTTTTATTTTGTAGATTATCTCTAGTGCCGTCGTCCTCCTCTAGCATCGTCGTCGGCAACCCTCGAAGCTTTTGGTGCGACCCGCTCTTTATAGCTGTAGGTATAATTTTTTTAAAAAATTTTATTGTATTATTTATTAATCATGTATATTTATAATAATTTATAAAATATTTATAATAAATATTATAAATATTATAATTATCTATATGTCGTAGTTTATGGATCATGCCGTGGTGGTAGCCTTGGGCTATGCCATGTCGGCGGCTGTGGACTAGATCTGTCAATGAATTAGATTTGAATCAGAATCTGAATATTCAGATCCAGACCTAATTTTAATTACTGGTACCAAATCCGAATCCAAATACCCGATGGATCTATACTTGAGAGAGGAAGGAAGGGATCCGGCCTCGCCGCCATCATTGGGAGGGAGGAGGTCCGACCTCACCGACGAGGAAGATCAAGAGAGGGAGAGTGGGAGATCGAGAGAGCAAGAGAGGAAGGGAGGGGGTGTCTGGCCTCGCTGGCATCACTGGAAGGGATGGGGTCCAACCTTATCGGTGAGGGAGATCGAGAGAGTGAGAGAGGGAGGGATGGGGTTCGGCCTCGTTGACGAGGAAGATCGAGAGAGGGAGAGAGGAAGATCGAGAGATGGAAAAGCTGGGAGGGAGAGGTTCGGCCTCGCCACTGTCATCGACGAGAGAGATCGAGAGAGGGAGTAATCGAGGGGATGACACACAATCGAGCCAGCTCGGATATGCAGCCGAGCCGGCTCGAGCCATAATCGAGCCAATTGGGGGAGGACCCGAGCCGAATATCTTAGGCACGAAGTCGGCTCGGCTTCTGAGCGAATAGAATTTGATATGTCTCTCTAAGATTCCAACTTTAAGCCTTAAGGTGCCACCATCATCTACTTTATTCTTCTTTCAGATTTCTGAATTAACACCAAGATTTACGTAAGAGATCGAATCTACGACTGTTGCTCATCCTTAATTATTTATGAATGTAATTCATGTTGTAGAATTTATTACATAACATTTTTTGGATGTTTATATTTTGTTGCTTTTGTTTATTGCATTGCATAACGATAGACCCGTCAATTGATTAGTGTACATATTAGAGACTATTTATTGATGCTATATTAATATTATTATTCAACATATTATATTGATTAATGTTCATTAACATTGCAGATCACGATGGCATCGAAATGCCATCTAGCTTTCATCCCTGCCCCTCGATGGGTTATGCATAGTTCAGCATCTGAGGAGCAGTCTGAGCATACTCCATCCACCTCGACATCGACTACTCAGAAACCTTCGTTGCCGGCATCTACTCCATCGACGACATCTACTCCACCAATGGCATCTACTCCACCGGCAGCTGAGCCTCTATCGTCGTTTATATCTGAGACACATGCTACTACATAGGCATCTAAGTGTACATTTTTATTATATTAGTACAACTTTATTTTTTATATAGTATTTGTATACTTATATATTTGCATAACATATTTGCATTATAGGTGCATCATCCAGTCGGATATTTTGCAGTCCCATACGTATGGCACACGTGTGAAATCGCCAGCATTAGGTGATGGTCTATTACGATGCGGAAGGGAGGCCGGTAGGAAAGACCGTGCGGGAGATGCATTCCTTCTTTAGAGTGCTTGTGAGGCTGTCGGACACATCATCCCCGTAGAGCCCAGAGACTGGCGTTTGATGGATGTTGCTATTAGGGATCGGGTATGGAAGGAGATATGAGTAAGTATACGCATCTTAGTTATATTTATGTATTTTATATGTTTACACTATATATGTTTGATTAGAATAATTTTATAACTAATTTTTGATAAATTTGTGCAGAGAAGGTATAACTTTCTCGATCATGAGAGGGCTCAAGATGCCCGATTGAGGAAGATCGAAGAGTTGTACCGGGGTTATAAGGTCAAGCTCCATAGAGGATGGCTCGAGCACCGACGAGATACTCCAGAGGAGCTTGTTTCCTGTATACATGACTATCCTCCAAATCAGTGGAAAAAGATGGTTGACCCTGGACGAGCTAGGAGTTCGAGGTAAAATTTTTAACTTTTAAATTTTTCAATATGCTTAAAATTTTATTTAAATATTTTTTAAATATTTATTATTTATTTGAATACTTGTTAGGCTACCTTCCATTAGAACTAGGAAGAACCATGCAGCCCACGGAGTATACACACACTCTAGGCCGCGAGTCTATGGCCAGTCGTGTGCATAGAGAGGTAATTAATTCTAAATCTTACTAGATAAATTAAATTCATATTTTTTATCATCTTTCTGATAAATTTATTCTTTGTTATAGTTGATGAGAGATCAGAGTGATGCCCAGCCGTAGCGAGATCTTCCGATCCAGCCGTACGGACAAGATGGACAGGCCGATGAACGTCGCATGATCGAACGTATTTTTGTAAGTATTAAATATATTAGTATATATGATTAGTATTATAGCATTTTTTATAAAATTTTATTTTAATTTATAATTATAGGATCAGTTAGATGCGCTCGCAAGCGAGGGCCCGGATACCTCTTGGACCTCCATGACCATCTGTCTCAGGTCTTGGGGCCTTGAGCACTCTGGGAGGATCCGATGCAGGTCCCGGACACATGCCGATGAGCTACTGGTCCTAAGGCGAGCATCTCCTCACAGACTTCTAGTGTATCGTCAGCTCGAGGAGAAGCTTGAGGAGGCGTTGGCACGGGCAGATCATGCCGCGATGCGGGTAGATCGGACTGAGAAGCCTGCATCTCATCTGGAGGACATCATGAGAGACATGATATCGACGCTCAGTGCGTATTTTGGAGTCATGGGCTTCGAGAATATGTTGGCCCGCATTCCAGCTCCAGCTCTAGCTCCAGCTCTGGCTTCGACTCCAGCACCAGCTTCAGCTCCAACTCTGGCTTCGACTTCTGATGATAATGATGATGATGTAGATTTAGAAAATTTTTGATGTATTTTATTTTTTAAAAAATATTATAATAAATTTTATTCGATAATAAAATTTTAGTATTTTAGAATAATTTTTATGTTTATTATATTTTTTTATGTTATATATCTATATTTATCAAGTAAAATATATAAAAAAATAAAAATTTTAATTTTTTTAATTATTCAAGATCTATGAAAGCGGTTTTATAATCGTTGTTATATCCATGTCAACTGCTGCCATAGGTCTCTTGTGCAAATGGTACCAACCGCTGTATTAGATTTATGGCAGCGGTTAAGAAACTGCTGCTATAGATTACCTATGGTAGCGGTTATGTAACTGCTGTTATAGATAACCTATGGTAGCGGTTACATAACCGCTGCTATAGGTCGATCTATTGCAGTGGTTTATAAACCGCTGCAATAGACTATCTATGACAGCGGTTCAAACAATTGCTGCAATAACTGCTGTCATAAATCTACGGCGACAGTTGCAGTAGCAGTAGTTAGAAAATCGCTACCATAGTCCTTTTTTATAATAGTGTACATGTATGTGCAAGTACCTTCTCATGTGTGTATATGCATATGTATGCATATATATGCATATGCATGTACTTCAAATTTAACATACGCATATGTGAATCAGAAGGGGGTTTTAAGTGTTTGTCCTGAAATTCTAGATAAATATATTGCAAAGAAACTGATTAGCACAACCATAGATAGATCTCAATAATCTCATGCCAATACTAAGTAACCTAAAAGATTATCATATAATAAATGTTAGTTGCCCGAATCTACGTTCTCCAGGTTACAGTGGGATAGAGAGAGTGTATAAAAGAAATAAGATGCAAGGGATCATAAATTATCAATTAAGATGGGAAGCATCCTATGTATGCTTGCTATGCCCTAAAAATGGTTAAAAGGGGCTCTAAGTTAGGAGGACCATGCAGGAATCCATATGGCTTTCTTCTCCGCTTAATCCCATTTAGGGTGGCTAGGTCCCATACTAATGAATGAGATCAAGACACATTGATCAAGATCTCATCTATTATATATATAAAATAATACTTTATGAAGGAGTATTATGATATTATCATCTCAGTATCTCAGATAATTTTAATTATACCACGTGAATTATTATTTTATTATCTATAATAATTTAAAATATTATTTTTTTAATAATAATAAAATATTTTTTAAAATAAAAATAAGAAAGAAATAAGAGATAAAAAATATTTTTAAAAAATTATTATTTTTTAAAAATAAAATATTATATAAATAATAATAATCTATTATATATATAAAATAATACTCTATGAAAAGGTATTGTGGTATTGCCACCTCAACATCTCAGATAATTTTAACTATATCATATGAATTATTATTTTATTATCTATAATAATTTTAAATATTATTTTTAAATAATAATAAATAATATTTTAAAATTTAAAAATAATATTTTAAAAATAAAAATAAAAAATAAGAGATAAAAATATTTTTTAAAAATATTATTTATTAAAAATAAAATATAATAATAATATTATTTTTTAAAAATATTAATTTATTATTATTTTAAAAAAATAATATATTATTTTTTAATTTTAAAAATAATAATATACTAATTTATCTATTATATATATATGTACATACACATATATATAATAATACTCTATAGAGGAATATTATGATGTTACCATCTCAGCATCTCAGATGATTTTAGTTATACCACATAGATTATTATTTTATTATCTATAATAATTTAAATATTATTTTTAAATAATAATAAAGTAGTATTTTAAAAAATTAAAAAAATAATATTTAAAAATAAAAGTAGAAAAGAGATAAGAGATAAAAAATATTTTTAAAAATTATTATTTTAAAAAATAAAATAATATTTTTAAAAATTATTATTTTAAAAAATTATTTTATTATTTTTAAAAATAATATGTTTTGAGATTTGAATCGATCTATCGGATTAGATCAGATCAAATTTAATAAATTATCCATAAATAGAGTATGCTATTCTATCGATTTGAAAGTTAAATCTCTATATTTAATAGCTTCTGAAAGTTTGGATAAGATATTGGAAGAAATAAGGGGGCGACGGTGTGATTGAAATCGACGTTTGTCGAGGAAGAAGGAGAGCCATGGTGGGACGGCACTGGTAGGAGCAGAAAAGGTATGAGAATAGGAAGGAAGAAAAAATAATAATAATAAAATATTATTTAAAAAAAATAAGAGAAAAAGAAAATAAGGGAAGAAAAGAAAAAAGAAGAGAGTTTTTAGTGGTGATGCAGGGGGCTGCGGTATCGATAAGGATGCCGAAAAGTGCAATCGGGATTGGCATTTGTCAAGGAAGAAGAAGAGCAGTGGTGGGGTAGTAGGGGTGGGGTAGCATCTGCAAGCACGGAGAAAGTATGAGAAGAATAGAGAGAGCGGGGATGCGATCAGGATTGATATTTGTCGAAAAAAAAAGAGCCACGGTAGGATGATAGAAGAGTGCAACAGTACCGACAGACATGTAGAAGGTATTAGAATATGAAATAAAAATATAAAATATAAATATTATTTTATAAAATAATAAAAAATATATTATATAATAAATAAATAAAATATTAAAAAAATTAAAAAATATTTATCATAAATATTTATTATTTAAAAAATTAATAATTATATATTATAATTATCTATCTTATGCAATGCATGGGTCTTCGACTAGTAATATAGAAAATGTCTAAGGTCCTATGATGATGTTGATCGTATGAGAGTTAGGGGTGGGTAATCAGTTTAACCAACCAAAGAAAGAGCCAAAAATAGCATGGTAAACTTAATCAATCAACACACAAGAAAGATAATCCAATTAAGACTTCTAGGCGAGTGAGTGAAATAAAATGAATTGCTAGAGCTTTCTTTTCTCTTTGCTTTTTTTTATTTTTTTCACATCTTATCTCACTAACCCTAATTAGAATGTCGTCAATCAAATAAATAATTCTAAGCCATTGTTATTTGATTAGGAAATGGTTATCAAAGAAATTAATCTATTTTTCTCTCAGTTAACTACTCAGCGCCCAAATATTATGCAGCCTCAAGGTCCCAATTGACAATATGGCATGCTATATCTTGAACTACGTGCTCACTCAAATAGGATAAATGACACACATTGCAAGGTCTATCTTGGTGTCACGTGCTCTCGCCTATGAAGGCCATGCCAAGCGGGATAAGGTCAGTTGTATCTTTTGTGAAGAGGGATTCACCTTCTACACCCAAAAATGAAAAAAAAAAAAGAGATTCACCATCTTTCGCATGAATCTATTGTTGGAGTGCTCTGAGAATTATGTAGTGGATGATCCAACAGTAGATTCTCATGAAGGAAGGTGAATTCCAAGGGTAGATGATTGGTTTGCTCTTTCAGCCATCAAAACAAATGCAAATCTAGGGATGATAAAATATGATCCGATCCACCAAATCGATCCATATTTGATTCACTATAAATAGATTTAGGTTTAGATTAAATATGTTTGGATCATAAATAGATCAACATATTTAATATTTGAATTGAATTTAAATTTTAAATATTTAATTTATTTAATTATCTAGTTAATCTATTTAATATTCAGATCAGATTGAGTTAGATAATCTGTTTAATTTATTTAAAATATATTTATCATATTTAAAACCTATTTAACCTATCTCTGATTCATTTATCGGATCTGTTTAATCTATTTAAGTTCTATTTAAAATTTACTTAATTTATTTTTGACCTACTTAATTCAATCTATTTAATTTATTTAATTTAATTTAATCAGTTTAATAAATAGGTTAAACGAATTGACTTAAGTGATCTATTTAAAAATATGTGGGATTCATATCTAAATTTTTAATTTATTTAATAAATAAATTAAATTTAAATTAATAATATTTTAATTCAATCCATATCGACTCTCGATCTATATCCAATTCAATTGCCTTCCTCATTCAAAACCCTCCTTTGGTCGTGAATTGGATGGATCTTAAAAAGAAAAACAAAATAAAAAGTACAGCACCATCATATACGGTGCCAATTGCCCTGCCGTACAGCAAACCTAATCAATATCAGAGAGTTAAATAAGCGAAAGCCTGACATCACCCATGCTTTGAATCACACCAGCCCACATGCAAGCTTGCATTAAAATATTCTCATAATAAAATTAAGTTTCCAAACTTTATTATTATTATTAAATTATTCATATTTTTATTGATAAAAAATATTATTGATTTCTCTAAAATATTTAAAATTAAGGAAGAAGGCCATACAATTTGGTGATGTGGCATGTCGCGTTGTTGCCGGAGCCGCAGTCACATTTGATGAAAGGGTTTAAACTGGTATCGTCGAAGCTGGTGGTGTCGACGGCAGCTCCACTGCACGGCTCGCCACTGACGTTCCAAGCCGCTGATGCCGTCTTTCCCCACCTTCCCAAAATCGTATTCAACGCGCGCGCTGCACCCACATCGCTCACATTAGCACAAACCAATGTATCATAGCAAAGGTGCACCATTTGTTTGTGGAGTGAGATAACTATTTGAACAGGGACTGGAGAGTGCTAACCCAACAATACCATATGATTTGGATTTCCAGAATATATCAAGGATCCATGAAATTAATGATTGGACCAAGTGCATGCGCCCAATGGTGGACCAATCCTACCACAAAGGGCCTTTAAGGCTTCCTTTTTCCTACATGTTTGTGCATGTTCTTTTTGGCTGGTTTGGTCCGACGCTGGGTTGGTGAATCTAATCCCACCAATAATTACTCAAATCGATACTTTTGAGACCCATTTTGTGTTTTTAAATTTAAATAATTATTAATGTCAATCGCAAAAGAATATAAAGCCCTCCAGCTTGAGTGCCGCCTAATAGGACTAAGGAATCCACTTGATGTTGTACCGATAAAAGTATCCACTTGATGGGTGAAATGTCACATCCGGCTTCGTTGATGACCAAAGTTTTATTAATTTAAGGATATTGGCATGTCAGAACGAAGTATTTAAGTGCTCTTGCTTATGGTTGCAACATCCATGCCGACATGGATGTGAGTGGAAAGAAAAGTTTAAAGCCTAGCTACTTCATTGAGGATACATCTAAAAGTTATGAAACCGTACGATATATAATTAATTTATAAGTGGAATAGTGTTATGCCAGCAAACTTGACACCATTTCCAAAGAAAAAAAAAAAAAAAAAGGGATAAATTTCATGGTCAAATCACATTGGGCATTGCTAGCATCATTGATCACCACCCACCCACACTTTAAACGGGTTCCTCTCAGCCCTTTCTAGCCTCAATAGGCGTGCCTAAAATTCAGAGGATGTTGAGGGTGTGATAATTATACATAACTTATATTAAAAATTAGATGTTTATCAATTTAGAAAATATAATTACCGTATACATTTTTATTATTGGCTTTTACTCCAACGGTAAAGGATTTAAGAAATGGAATTTTATTCAATGTGTTGGAAACGAAAAAATAGTTTCTTCCGTTAAATCAGATGGCATCTGGATCTCTTGACGGAACTGAGAGATAGATAGAGAGAAAGATAGAGGGTAAGATTTAGTCTGATCATCTTTTTCTCGGAGAACTCCAACGAAATCATTGGATATCGATTACTTTCTTCAACTATCAATAATTTCTTTTTTTTAACTTTTTGAGTGTCCCTATAATCATCATTTACCTTCAGAACCATAATTATACTACTAGAAAAGCTGAGATTAATCCATAAGAAGATGAAAGATTGTGCAAGAAAAATTAATGTTTCCTTCGAAGGGAGACATACCTTCAGATGGATCTGTCTTAGCTTGAGCTGTGGCTCTTGTCCCAAGAAGGAACAAAGCGAGGATGAAGAACAATCGAACGGCTTGCGACCGAGTGCTGGTTGGAGATCTTGACACCATCTTCTCTCCCTTTGATGGAGAAGCCTTAGCCTAACACCGTTGAGGGGCTCGGTGGCATCATGTTTTGTTCTTTGTTCTCTCTTATAAGAAGATGACCATCGAGGTGGGGGCCGGAAAGGTTCTACCTAACTTAATTTACAAGTTTCTTAGGAGGCACAAACACATGGTGATGCAAGTGGAGCTACATTTTTTCAGCACGTCGATGAGGAGTGGTCGATTTTGTTTGTATCCACTACAGTCACATCTTTGGTCCCAAGCGGGAGCAATTATTTTGAAGGGTTCAATGCTCCAAGTGGCTTGTCTGAAGGGGACGGGGTAGAAAAGGGGGTCTCTGCTCCATTGTTTTGAAGGGTTCAATGTTCCAAGCGGCTTGTCTCAAGGGGACAGTGGCTGTATCAAGAAGGATCCACCTTCCTTTCTTTGCACGAATCCACGGTTGGATCATGCAATGGCTGTTTCAAGAGCAGTGTACATCAACAAGTGAAAAAGTTTGAAGTGCTTTGAGATCTAATGGTCAATATTATCGAAGAAGATTAATTATTTTTTCATGCGAAAAATACAATCCGAATCTTATTTGAAGATAACCTAACCACTAGATGTGAATTGTCTTTGGTATTATATATTTTATTTTGATTCAAGGAAATCACTTAGTTCTTTCCTTTTTGAAATGTCTCAGTTTTTCATTTTCTTTATTTAATCTTGTCTTACTGAACTCGCATTCTCTTTTAGAAAGAGCCTTTTTTTTTTTTTCACTCAAATATGGTCTAGCCTAAATCAGATGATGAGAGTCTTTAATTGACGATTTGAAATATTGGATATAATTTACTATCTATGAATTGCTTATGTATAAAAAATTTTGTGATTAGAGATGCAAATGGGTCGGCAAATTGAGTCATGAGTGATCTTGATCCGATTCGAATTCTTGATCAAATTATAATGTTAGATTCAGATCCAACCCAATAGAAAATTAGGTCCATGCATGGTCAAAATTTTTGACTTAATAGATCATTTGAATCGGATTGGGTTCATATATAATCCAATTCTAACACTAAAAAATTTGGGTCTGAATCATATTTAGATCAAACATAACCAACTACATTTTAATTATCACAAAGCCAACTACTATTAATCACACAAAATACATAATAAGTAATATTGTTCTCAAAATAAATTAGGATAAGAAATATTTTTTTACCTATCTTTACGTTGAAAAGTTTCTCACACAAATCTTAAATCACAACTTAAAGGATCAAAAAGTTTCAGATCGGGTTGGGTCATAGTGTAGAAGATCCAAACTTAATCTAGAAATAAAAAATGGATAATGTTAGAATTAAGTAAACCTAGATTCAATTCAAAAATGGAATAGATCTAATTTTAGAATCTGACCTAGCCTAATGAAACCTTTACGTACATACTATGTACATATATAATATATATACATAATATATACACATACATACACAAAAACATATATGTACATAGAGAAAGAGAGAGAGAGGTTTGGCTACATGACTCAGGTGGATCTCTACTCGAATCCAATCAGTTTTAGATTAGTCGATAGAGGTTCCACGTTGATAATCCGAGCTACTAGATATGATCTACCATCTATAAGTTATTTACCAAAAATTATATAATTCAGAGATCTTTAACATATACATCAAGTGTTAAACAATATGTATTACTTTGTCTTATTTAAACTTCCAATTTTTAACCACTTGATACATAGTCTAGGGGTCCTTGAATCACATGATTTTTAGTATATAAACAGTTTAATGATAATAAATCACATTCAATGGCTCATATCACTAATATGGAATCTCTATTATCTAATCTAAATTAATCAAATTTGAGTGACATCTACTTAAGTATAGCCAGATATACACCTTTCTCTATATATGTGTGTGCATGTGCATGTCCATGCACACCTTTTAGCCAAATTCTAGTATTTGTCAACAGAGCTATTATTATTTAATGACAATTTGATTATTTTATTTTTACTTTTATTTTTATCTTTTGAGAGGAAAGACTGGGAGGAAGCTTCCCCTTCTCGGTCTATTAAAAGCTTGTAATTAAGGATGGCTATCAAACAAATGGATCATTTTTGAGCAGCTCTTGTTCAGCTCGAAATTTCATGTTCAAATATGTTAGAATTTGGTGCCTCAAATTCGATCCACAAGAAGCATACAGTGAGATTCATGATGATGAATGGAGTCCAAAAAGATCAAGAACATCCCAATCGGAGTTTAGATAACAAAGATATGCACGAGGGAGCATACGGAGCCACTGGACGGGTCACTGAAGTGGGGCCCATAGTTGGTAGGCCAGTTGGAGAAGCAAACCAGGCATGCAGACCCATGGGGCCAGCCCAGGCGCACACGGGTGTGTGGGCCAGCCATGCATGGGTGCACTGGGCCCTGGCGCAGCCCACAGCGTAGGGCATATGTGGGCGCGTGCTTGCGTACAGCCTCGACCCAAGTCAGGCATGCATGCCATGTGGCCCAAGCCCAAGCGGGCATTCGCAGTAGGTGCACACAGGAGATTTATCGTGGCTCACATGGACCGAGCAGTCCATAGACAGAGTTATGCGGTTCACGACCTTCTTGGTGGTCTATTCATGGGGTTTACGCGTGTTTGTGCATGATCCAATGATTCTGATGCTTGTGGTGAAGATCCGGATGACTATGGATGCGGTCAGAGACCTATTCGATTCATATTAGAAGATAGAGTCCTATTAGAACTCTCGTGAAGAAGAGGATTCTCAGTTTATTTAAAAGTTATGATGCTGTGGAGAGAAGAGGAGTACAGAAAGGCTCTGACAGCCATCGAGAGAAGCTCGACAGAGCACCAAGCATGTGTAGCCCATAGAGCAGATTCAAGCAGAGCATCTAGGTAGAGCAGAATGTTAGGTAGAGAGAGGCAACCACCATGTGAGTGGCCATTTGGCATGATGTAGATGCTGAGGGCCTCCTTGGAGATTTTGAGAGAGTTTTTTTTATGAGGATAGCTTCTAGTTGAGAGAGATTTATATACAGCAAGTAAAGTATGGGTATTCTTCTTTTGTATTTAATTTTTTCTTTCATAGTAAAGCTTGCATGCCCCATGGAGCTAGTACTTGAGCTAATACACGTATCTAATTATGTTTTTATTTTATTTCTTCTTTCTTTCTACTGTTAATAAAAGAGTACCAGATTCTGAGGTGGTGGTGTTTTGATTAGATATCTCCAATAATTGATATCAGAGTGAGTTGATACCACAATAATTGGTATCAGAGCTGGATTGGTACTGGAACAGATTGTGGTAGTGATGATCAAGATTGAAGATAGAGAAGATAGATGCAATCAAGGTAGAGATCAACTACGAAGGATTGATCGATGCTCTCTTATATAAGGAGAAAGTAGTCTACATGGAATATGCTAGCAGGAGCCCAGTGCGAGATGAAGCTCTAAGTGAAGATGGATCGGACACGAGATGAGAGGCTCGAGAGGATGAGTGACATCATCAGAAGGCTATCCCGAGTATGTCTCGAGTCAGGTGGAGTATAGCATATGATGGAGATGGAATCGAGTGGCCTGGCTCAACTCTCATATTTGTCCATCCTTAAGTTGTAGGCAATTGCCTCAGGGCATGTGTGTGAGAAGATCCAAAAGCTCTCAAAGTTAGATAGAGACCAAATATCGAGTCAAGATAAAGATTGTTAGAATTTGATACTTCGAATTTGACTCATAAGGAGTATATAACGAGATCCACGATAACGAATGGAGTCCAACAAGACTAAGAACACTTCAATCGGAGTTCAGATGGCGAAGATATGCATAAGGGAGCATATGGAGCCACTGGACGGATCGCTGAAGTGGGGCCCATAGCTAGCAGACATACTGGAGGAGCAGCTCAGGCACGCACGGATGCACGAGCCAGTCATGCACAGGTGTGCTAGGCCTTGGCATGGCCCACAGCATGCAGATGCGCATGGGCGCGCACTTGCACGCAGTCCAGGCCCAGGCTGGGCACGTGCACCATGTGGCCTAGGCCCAGGCAGGCATCCATAGCAAGCATGTGCGGGGGATTTATCATGGCTCATGTGGACTGAGCGGTCCACAGATAGAGTTACATGGTTCATGAATTTCTTGGTGGTCTATTCATGAGGTTTATATGCGTTTGTGTGCGATCCAACAGTTCTGATGCTTGCGGTGAAGATGTCGATGACTGTGGATGCAGTCAAAGGCTTGTTCGATTTATATTAGAAGATAGAGTCTTGTTAGAACTCCCGTGAAGAAGAGGATTCTCAGCTTATTTAAAGGTTGCGATGTTGTGGAGAGAAGAGAAGTACAGAAAGGCTATGACAGCCGGAGAGAGGAGCTCGGTAGAGCATTGAGCACGTGCAACCTGCAGAGCAGATACAGATGTAGACAAAGCATATAAGCAGAGCAGAGCATTAGATAGAGCGAGGCAACCATCGTGGGAGTGGCTGTTTGGCATGATGTAGATGTTAAGGGTCTCCTTGGAGATTTTGAGACAGTTTTTTTTTATGAAGGTAGCTTCTATTTGAGAGAGATTTATGTACAATGAGTAGAAAGTGAGTATTCTCCTCTTGTATTTGATTTTTTCTTTCATAGTGAAGCTTGCATGCCCCATGGAGCTAATACTTAGGCTAATCCACGTACTTGATTGTATTCTTATTTTATTTCTTCTTTCTTTCTACTATCAACAAAAGGATACTAGATCCTGAGATGGTGGTGTCCTGGCTAGACATCCCTAATAATTGGTATCGGAGCTCGTTGATACCATAATAATTGGTATCAGAGTGAGTTAATACTACAACAAAATATACTCCTTGGTTAATAATTAAGCTAAACATGAGTATACATTCTAAGCTGGCGATATAAATAAGTTGAACAAATTGGACCTTGCTCATTCATTTTTGATTCGATATAGCTTGATAATATTTATATATAAATATATGAATATAAATATAAATATATAAATGTATGATAGTTATTAAAAACTTTAACTACAATTACGTTAATTTTTTTTTAATGCTTGACTTATATATCTATTTATTCAGCCATAACAATCATTTGTCAAATTGAGATCTAGAGGCTGCCGCATTATTGTTTCATTTGAATTTAATAAGACATTGTTTAACATTCTAAACTTAATCACCTATTATAGTTAATGCCTAATATACCAATACTCAAAGTATCAATTATTCGGTTGGATTTACAGCTGATACAATATTTCATGCAACATATTTTTCACATCTGATCAAAACCAAAATCTATCAATTTTGCTTTAGATCTTCTCGTTCCACTCACTTTTATCAGTGTCAAACCCTCATATTTGTTATCTCCCCTCTTTTCTCTATCTTTTAAACTTTCCCACTCTCTCGCATGACCTTCTCCCACTTCTCTAACAAACAACTAATGAGGTAAACTCACAAATATGTAGAGAGCAAAATATAAAGGAGAAGAAACTAAAAAAAAAAATTATTTAGTTTGGCTACACCGGTACAAATGAGAACCACCGGTATTTATAAAAAATTGCTTTGTAAGTGATAAGATTGAGTAAAAGATAAGCATCTAAAAAATAACCTTCATTGACTAGACAGAGATAAGAGAATGATAGACTTGATCTACTAAACAATCATCCAAACTAATCCCAAAAGATAGGAATAAACTAGAAATCTGGATTAACTTCAACAGCCCCCCTTAATCCAGCTTTGATCAACTTTGCCATCCCCATCGCACAATTAATTAAGATTGATGAAGAGTCAATCTTCAAAGGCTTGATAAGATTATCTATGACTTTGTTCTCTAACTTGCAATAAACTAGTTAGACTTGACTTTTATTCATTTGATCTTGGTGGAACTGGAATCATGTGTCTATATGTTTACTTCTTCCATGAGTGATTGGATTTTTTTGCCAAATCAATAGTTAAACTATTATCAACAAAAATTTTTACCAGCCCTTTAATTGTAATGCGAATATGATTTAACAAATTTCTTGGTCAAATTGCTGGACATGCACTAGAAACTGCAACTACATATTCTACTTCACAAATTGACAAAGCAACAACCCATTGCTTCTTTGCAGGCTAAAACTAAAAGTATAACATGTGGTGCTTCTTCTATCATCTTGAACACCACCTCAATCACCATCAGAATATCCAACTCACATGAATTAGCTGCAGAATAGAATAAGCCATGATCCCAAGTTCCTTTTATGCAGCACAAAATTCTTTTAGAAACTTGCACTTGAGATCATTGAGGTACCCCCGACCTTGCTTATCAAACCAACCCCATAGGCAATATCAAGCATGGTGTAGGTTAAATACCTCAAGCGCTACCAACTATTCTCTTGAAGTATCTAGGATCCATAGCTGAATCATGACATTTTTTGGATGGTTTGTTTCCAACTTCAACTAGATTACGCATAGGTTTGCAATCGAACATATTGAACTTCTTCAAAATTTGTATAGCATACATCTTTTAACAATGGAAAACTCCACCTCAATCTTGAGAAATCAAGACATCATCATCAGATTACTCATATCAAATTCATTCACCATTGCTTGCTTGAATTCTTCAATCACACTGAGATTATTGTCTATAAAAATTAAATTATCAACATAAAGGCATACGATCAGTACATTGGAACCTCTAATTTTCACATATAAAGCATACTCATACAAGCATTTTTCAAATATATTTTCTTGGAAGGACATACTAATGCACTTATTACATGCTCTTGGAGCTTGCTTCAACCTGTATAAAGTTTTTGTTTTCAATGGGTATACTTTTCCTTCGCTCCTCTTGATCAAATCTAGTGCTTGACAAATACTTCAGTGGACCATTCAAGAATGCTGACTTTATGTTTATTTGGTGAATCTTTCAATATTTTTTAGAGAAATAAATAATCTAACAATCTTTATTCTGACAATTAGAAAAAAATACTTTATGCATGCTGGGACGTGCCCACGCGCTTGGGCCACCCTCGCCTGTGGGCCGCATGCACCTGCAAGTCGCACCCTACTGCAGGCCATGGCCTCTTGCTGGCTTCTCCTTGCATGGGCTCGGTATGGATTGAATTCGATGTATTTTTTTCAACAGTCTTCAACTCAACTTGATATTTAACCTCCACCTAACTCTGAAAGCCTTTGGATGATCTTGCTCCTATGCCCTAGGGCATATACTTAGTTACTCATGGATGGACAAACATGAGAGTCGAGCCATCTTCATCATGTACTGTGACTTGCCTGACCTGAGACTTTCTTGAGGTAGCCTTCTATGATAATAGGAACTTCACCCTGTGACATCGCCTATCATCCTTCCGAATCTTTCATCTCGTGCCCAAAAATCCACCTGCACCTAGAGCTCTATCTCGTGCCAAGCTTTTACTGGCACCTGAGCTTTACCTCGCACTGAGGTCTCTACCAAAAGATAGTATCCTCCATATTTTTTTCTCTAAGATAATCCTATTGCCGCGCATAACCTTTAAGATTCCATCATCAGCTCTCTTATGTAGTTACTTGAATCCAGTCTACTCAATGAATAAGATTTCTCTTAAAACTGGATATATATTGGACCTCACCCAATTTTCTCATCGCTCCATCATGTGCCTGCAAGTTGACGGTCCCAATATCCTTGATCACACAGCTTGATCCATTCGGCAAACAAATAGTATCCTCACTGCTCTCTAGAAAGTCAAACATCTTTTCTCTGCAACAAATATGATGCGAACATGCAGAATTTAAAATTCACTACTAGAAAGAAATATATACCTCATCAGAGGTCATAAGTACATCTTCAATCTCATCAATGTCGTTATCTTGATCTGCTGCTACTATAGCCTTCGTCCGATCTCTAAGCTATGGGCAATCTCTGATTCGATGCCCTAACTCATCATACCGGTAGTATTTGATCTTACTGAAGTCCCTCGATTTAGACTTGGACCGCCCATCTTGCAATCCTCTTCGACTTCATCTTCTACCATCACCACCTCCAGTCACCGCCAAAGCCAAGTTGCCA
This sequence comes from Cocos nucifera, assembly GCA_006176705.1. NCBI lineage: Eukaryota > Viridiplantae > Streptophyta > Magnoliopsida > Arecales > Arecaceae > Cocos > Cocos nucifera. The sequence goes on along the minus strand of QRFJ01000393.1, from coordinate 366,673 downwards.
CCTGAACTCAAGGCTTGGTTCTCTCATATGAGAATCTTGTTTTGGAGAAGTACAGAAGTAACTTCTTCCATCTTGATGGTAGTCTTTTTCACAAGAAGAGTAGTCACCAAAAACTTAAAAGAAGGGAGAAGCGATGAGAGCAAGACTAATGCCCTAATTTTCTCCTCAACCATTTCACCAAAGCTGAGAAAATTAGGAAGGATCTTTTAGAGGTTGCTGAGATGCTCCTACATGCTTTATCCCTCACTTATCCACAGTCGGTAGAACTATTTTCAGAGAAAGAGAGTATTGGTAAGTGACTTTATCATGTACATCTTCTCGAGCTTTAACCATATCATCATCGAAAAAGTTTTTCTAAGCACATGGATTACCACATTATCAACCAAATACAAGCAGATTATGCTTACTACCTACATCTGATGTCACTTTCAATCCTTCACCTCCTTGGTAGCCAATTTTTCCTCATACAAGAGAGCATCAATCAACTCTTGTTAGATGAGCATATCCTTCATCCTTACTTGCCATAGAAAGAAATTACTCTTTCCATCATACTGGTTGATATCTATCTTGATTAAGTTTATTTTCTTCAATCTCGATCAACACTATGATGGAAAATATGCAGAATTTCGTGCATGAACTTCAAAACTTTTTTAAAAAATAATGCAGCGGATGTTGTAAATTAAACTATTTAATTTATAAATGTATGTAATCTAATTACTAAATTCTATATCTAGAACCTATAAAATATCATAATGCATTCTAAATCTGAAAATAAAAGAATTTGGTATTGATCAAATCAATACTCTAGATCTAGAATGATTCTAGATCTGAAATCTAGATCACATCTAGGTGAGAGAAGAGATCAAATCTCTTACCTTGTGCAAGTTGAGAACTCCGTGGTTGATTTTCATTATTATCTTTGGAGCCGCACATGCGTCTGATCTCTATAGATGATCCACACGATACTGCAATAAGCTTGGAGGTTTATCGAATGAAGATCCGCTCAAAATGTTAGCTTCTTATGGATCCCTTCGGATGGTTAATCTAAATTTTATTCTTCGGATCTCTTGGACATTTCAAGAGATGAAGAATAAGAAAAGAATTAGGAGAGAAATTCAACTTTTGGATCTCTCATAAATCAAAAATAAAATACATTAGAAAAGAATCCTAAGAGAAGATAAATCTTCTCTTTCAGGACATCAACGACTGATGTCCTGAAAACATCCTTATGCTAGGACAAAGGAAAGACCTTCTTTCCTAGGCTTTTCTCATATTTTTAGATCTCACACACTCTAATTTTTTTCATAAAAAAATCATACAAAAATATAGAGAAGAAGGATTCTCAAAGAAATTCTAAGAGAAGACCATCTTTTCTTTTCTTTCTCTCATCAGGACATGATCAGATCATGTCCAAAATTAATCTTCATGCCCCAACATCTTGGAGCACAGATCCCCATGCCCTCATCCTCTCTCTCTCTCTCTCTCTCTCTCTCTCTCTTTCAGATTTTTATCATATAAAAATACATCAAAGATAAAGGATAAAAATTTTTAAATAAAATCACAAGAGAAGACAATCTTCTCTCTCATCTTGTCTCTTTAAGACATCAACCTTTGATGTCCAAAAGAAAGAGCCTTCTCCAAGATAATTGCTGCTCCTAATCCCCATGCCAAATCTCCTTTTCCTTCTGGTTTTACCTTGGAAATCTTGAGATTTTCACATTCATAATCTATTAAATATGAGGAGAGATAATTTGAATAGAAGACTAGGTCAAAACCTAGTCAAATAAGGCATTTATGGAGGCGTCCAACTCTTGGACGCCTTCCAGCTTATTTGCATGAATAATTCATGTTAAAGAGAGAGCAAGGAGCATGGAAAAAACCCAAGATATCAAGCGCACAAAAAAAATTTTACATGGGAAAGCAAGGAGCAAAAGGAAAGTAGGTGTTTTAGTTTCTATGGACTCTATCAAATAGAATCCAATCCAAAACAACTTTCCAAAATAAACCAAATCAGATTTGATTCAAATTAAACTAGATCTGGGTATAGAAAATCAATCTTAGGTGTGGAAATCAAAAAAAATATTTAGAAATAAAATTAGATGGGCGTTGGAGATAATTTGTGCAAGGAAACAAGAAATCCTAGTCTAACTAGGATTCTCATGTATTGATTAGGTCAAACCAATTTTTAATCCAATTAAAATAAGATTAGTGCAATCCTAATTATGAGTGATCCTAGTCCAACTAAAAATCTAATTAAGTTAGATTTAAATTATATTTAAATCTTATTTACATCCTAACTCAATTATGAATTAGGTGCACTTAAATTCTAGTCTAACTAAAAATTATTTTTTTCTTGCAATTGGCTTATCCAATAAACTAATTAAACTTAATCTAATTATTAGAAATATACACTCTTTCCACATGGATCGACGTGGCCATCGGTGATTATCCAATCAACAAGAAAATACTTCTTAGAATCTCTATGGAAGCATGATCAAATAAATCAAGAAATAGAGAAGAAGAGAAGAAAAAATTTCTGAAAGAAAAAAGCTTTTATTCAGCACATTTCAGCACTCTTACAATCTTGACCTGTTTCTAGTATATATACTTTACAAAGGGTCAAGCTCAAGCTCATAGAAAAATTTTTCAAATCCAAACAATTTATGTACATAAAATAATAACCCGCGAAAACTGAGTCGGCCCAGTTTCAGATTGAGCCGGCTAACCTTCGACTGGGTCGGCTCAGTCTAAACCCGCAAAAACTGAGTCGGCCCAGTTTCAGATTGAGCCGGCTAACCTTCGAGACTGAGCCGACCTAGTTATGTACCATGCTAATAGCCCAAAAAAGTTGCTCTCTATCTGAATTTAGACTGAGCCGACCCAGTTATGTACCATGCTAATAGCCCAAAAAAGTTGCTTTCTATCTGAATTTTTCTCTAAGACCTAGCCGATCCAGTCTTAGACTGAGCCGACCCAATTTTCAACGGAGCCGGTTCAGTCTCAGAGTGAGCCGGCCTAGTTTCTGAACTTTATTATTGAGACTGATTCTTATTTTGGCTCGCTCTCATCATCTCATGACTTATCTTTTCATATTTTCAAGACTTAAAAGTGCCACTTTTGAGCTCACATTCTCCATCTTAGTGCTTTCAAATTCTTGTGAACTCATCTCTTTTTAATAGACCCATCCGTGCCACACATATCTGAAAGCTATCTCTGAAGAGTACCTTCATGAGTGCATCAGACTGATTCTCCTTGGTATGGACCTTCATCAGTTTCATTTCACCTTCCTCCATCAGCTCTCTGATCCTATGGTACCTCACGTCTAGATGCTTTATGCGCGCATGATAGACTGGATTATGTGCCAACAATAGAGCACGCTGACTATCACTGAATAGTGTAACCTTGCTCTGCTCCACCCCCAACTCATCAATCAGCCTTTTAAGCCAAAAGGCTTTCTTTGCAGCCTCTGTTATCCCAATGTACTCGACCTCTATGGTAGATAAGATCGTGATTGGTTGAAGGATTGATCTTCAAGACACCGGTCCGATCCACCATATACGTAGAAAAAGTATCCAGTAGTAGATCTCCTTATATCAAGATCACCAACATAATTTACATCAACAAATCCTTCTAGAGGATCTGAACCTTTACACATCTTTATAGATTATTCTCCAAATTCTTCCGACTGCCCACCAAACACCAAACCATAATCCCTTGTTTCATGTAGATATCTGAATATCCATTTCAATACTTTCCAATGTTCCTTTCTAGGGTTAGCCATGTATCTACTAACTGTGCTCACAGCATGTGCTATATCTGATCTACAGCACACCATAGTGTACATCACACTGCCTACAGCATTTACATAAGAAACTCTTTCCATATACTCTCTCTCCTCTTTTGACTGGAGGCACTGTAACTTGGAGAGACATATGGCTCGACAATGATGTGTCTGCAGGTTTGGCCTTCTCCATCCCAAACCTCTCTAGAATCTTCTGGACATACTTTTCTTATGACAAATGGAGCACTCTTTTGCACCTATCTGTACAAATCTTCATTCCAAGGATTTTCTCAACTGGATCTAAATCTTTCATCTCAAATTTAGATGATAATGCATTTTTCAATCTTTTCACAGCATCAATGCTTCTATTGTCTATGAGCATATCATTTATATACAATAATAGGTATAGGACATCCTCCTCGTCTACATCCTTGACGTAGACACAACAATCATGTTCACATCTACTAAAATTCAGGCTCAAGAAAAAAGCTATCAAACCTTCGATACCACTGATGAGGGGATTGTTTGAAGCCATATAAAGACTTTCTGAGTAAATACACCTTTTCTTACTATCCCATTTTCATGAAACCATCTGACTGCTTCATGTAGATTCTTTCCTCCAACGTCCCATGAAGGAAGGCCATCTTCATGTCCATCTGTTCTAATTCCATGTTATGCTGTACCACCAGTGACAGTAAAACTCGAATAAATGTATGACGCACTATAGGAGAAAAAATTTTTATGTAGTCAATTTCTTTCCTTTGTGAGTGTCCCTTTGCTACCAGCCTTGCTTTGAATCTGACTCCACCTTATTCTGAAGCTGCTTCTTTTTTTATGAACACCCACTTTGAGCCAATAGGTCGAGCACCCTCTGAAAGATCCACCAGCTGTCATGTCTGATTCTTCTCAAATGATTCCATCTCCTCCATCATGGCCTGTATCCATGAATCATGATCCTCACTCTCCATGGCCTCTGCATAATTCTCTGAATCTTCATTAGCAGTGATGAGTTCATAGGAGATAATCTCATCAATACCATATCTGATCGGTCTTCTAATAGTACGCTGGGGCTTGTGCAAAGTCACTCCCACTGGCACATCTCTGTCTGATGTCTTTGGCTACTCCTGCACATCTATCTGAACTACCGATCTTTCATGCTAATTTTTAATCTAAGATAATACTTTTCTGCCCAACTCCACCTTAATAGGAATACTTCTATAAGTGGATGTAACCTACATGCCATCATTCTGTAACTGGCCATCGCTGTTCACCTTTGTTTTCTCAGTTCCATCTATCCCAGACCTCTTCAAGATGCTCTTCTCATCAAAGATAATATCCCTACTGATCACTAACTTCTATGCCCGAGAGTCCCACAGTAGGTACCCCTTGACTCCTTGTGGATATCCTATGAATGTCATCTTTTAAGATTTTAGGTCCAATTTGCTCCTCTTAGTTGCCTCCACATGTGCATAGACTATGCAACCGAAGACTTTCAGATGGCCAAGCTCCACTTTTTTTTTCACTCCAGACCTCTTCTGGAATGCCAACATTCAGCTTATAATGAGGAAACCTATTCACAAGAAAATAAGAAAAAATTAGAGATCACCCCAAAAGGACTTTGGGATGATGTCTGTAGCCTCAAACTTCGTGCCTTCTCAATCAGTGTTCGATTTATTCTCTCCACAACACCATTCTATTGGGGAGTCATCCTCACCGTGTAATGACGTTTGATGCCATTTTTCTCACAGTACTTCCTGAACTTCAGGCTAGTATACTTTCCTCCATTATCCGATCTCAGATACTTTACTTGTCTCTCTGACTCCTTCTTTACTTCAGCTCTCCAGGCTCTGAACCGGGCAAATACTTTTAATTTTTCTTTGATCAGATAAATCCATACCTTTCTTAAGAAATCATCAATGAAAGTAACAAAGTATTTTGCCCCACCTCTAGCTGATACAAGAGCTGGTCTCCACATATCCGAGTGCACTAAATTCAGCACTTTCTTGTTGTGCTTGGTACTTCTAGCAAACTTCACTCTATGTTGTTTACTAAAGATACACGGCTCACAAAAATCTATACCCTCCTTAAGGACTGGGATTATACCTCTTCTACTTAGTTCTATGAGCCCACGGTCACTTATATGACCCATCTGATAGTGCCATAGTCGATATAAAATCTGCTCCTCCTATGCCGCTGCTAGCACCTCTGCACTATCATTTACCATTGAGCCTTCTATTCTATAAAGATTGTCGCTCAGTCTTCTACCTCTCATTACCACCAAAACTTTCTTGAAAATTTTCAGACATCCACTCCTAGCTTGGCTACTAAAAGCATAACCCTGCTCCTCCAAGTAGCCCAAAGAAATTAATTTTTTTTTCAACTCTGTTACATGCCTGACATTTGATAATGTACGAATGATCCTATCGTACATTCTCACCCTGATAGAGCTAATTTCAACTACTTTGCATGGGTGATCATCTCCAAGGCTGATACTTTCACCATCGGCCTTCTGGTAGGTAGCAAATCATTTTCGATGAGAAGTATAATGGTGCGAGCATGCTGAATTTAATATCCACATAGTATCATACTCTATGGATCCATCTGATACAACTAGCAGGTCTTCTCCACTCCTCATAAGAAGCTGTATCATCTCTCTTGCTGGCCTTTTTTTTTTTGATCTCAAAAGGAGACAATCTCTCCTCAAGTGTCCAGGTTAATGACATTTATAACATTTTAATGTCATCTTCCTCTGATCGCAAGACTTTGACCTACCCTTGAATTTTTCTCTTGTCTTCTCATTTGATCTTTCTTGTCTTTCGTTTACAGCTAAAATCTCAGACTTAGGATCTTTCTTGCAGATCTTCTCCTTTTTCTCATTTGATCTGAGCACACCAACAACCTCTTCATAATTTAGGATCTCCTTCCCATAAATTAGAGTTGTTATGAGACCATCATATGAACCTGAGAGAGAACATAATAGCAGCAATACCCGATCCTCCTAATCGATCTTCACATCCAAACTCATCACCTCAGAATACACCTGATTGAACCTTTGAATATGTGCAATAAGAGCTCCACCTTTGAACATCCTTAGACTATACAGCTATTTCTTCAACCACAGCTTGCTCATCATGTTCTTCTCAATGTATGTGTTCTTCAGTATCTCCCAGAGCCCCTTTGTCGTAGTCTCTGTGCAAACCTCAGGCAAAACCTGATCAGCCAAGCATATCCGGATTATGCTAAAAGCAATTTTCTCCAACTCTTTTCAATTCTCAACACTGATCTTTTTCGACTTTTTTTTTATCAAGACCTTATAGATCCTCTGCTGAACCAATAAATTCTTTACTCTTTGCTGCCATAGGATAAAGTTTTTCTTGCCGTCGAACTTCTCAAAATCTACCTTGAATCCACTTGATCCTATAACTTCAAATAAGTCAAGAATAGATTTTTAACATCCTTCACGATCACACACCAATAAAACTATCCTTCATAGAAAAACTAACTAAGCCTAGATCCTCTTTTCAAACTTCTGTATCACCGTTCCTCCGTGTAAACAATCTCCACCTCAATCTAGAGACAACCATGAAGCAAACTAAAAATTTTTAAGATAAAACTTGGTGCAACAGATCCTAGATGTAGTAAATCCTAGGTATCTTCCTTTCTTCCATGCAACACCGCTCTGATACCAAATATGGGAAATATGCGCTTTTTTCATATGGATTGGCGTGGTCATTGATGATTAGCCAAGCAACAAGAAAGTACTTCTTAGAGATCTCTAGAAAGCACGATCAAATAAATCAAAGAATAGAGAAGAAGAGAAGAAAAGATTTTCGAAAGAAAAGAGCTTTTATTCAACACATTTCAGCATTCTTATAACCTTGACCTATTTTCAGTATATATACTTTATAAAGGATCAAGCCCAAGCTCATAAAAAACTTTCTAAATTTAAATAATCCACGTACATAAAATAATAACCCATGAAAATTGAGTTGGCTAATTTACGACTGGATTGAGCCGACTTAGTTATGCACCATACCAACAGTCTGAAAATACTGCTCTCTATTTGAATTTTTCTCTGAGACCTAGCCGACCTAGTCCTGGACTGAGCTGACCCAGTTTTCAACTGAGCCAGCTCAATCTCAGAGTGAGTCAGCTCAGTTTCTGAATTTTACTATTGAGACTGATTCTTCTTCCGACTCGCTTCCATCTTTTTATGATCTATTTTCTCATATTTTTAAGACTTGAGAGTGCCACTTTTGAGCTCACACTAATTAAGTTCAAACTAATTTTAATTGAATCTAATTCAATTAAACTTGATCTTAGTCTGATTGCTTAATCAGATTGAGTCAATTAGCAATCCAGTTGCTAATCGATTCTCCTATAGCATTTGTATTAGGTCAAACATCAATCGCATTAAATGTTTGACCTTAGAATATTTTTCAATCATCGATTAACCATCTAATTAGGTTACAATCTCTTATGTGTATAACCCTATAGGTTTGAACCTAAGTCGGTAGCATAGGAATCAATTCCTATACCAGTCGAAGTAACCATCTAGCAATAGTTTCCGACGTCTAGATAGGTCAAATGTATGCAAAGCAACATTCTTAGAACCTTGGCCCATGGTTACCATATAATTCATCTCTATGATCAATAATGCTCAAGATAACTTCAAGTATGCTATCAACACTCATACAAGTCATCTTTATTGTGTCTCAAAATTTTGTAAGTTTTGTAAATCCTTACGAGGATTACCCAGGCCAAGGTTTTACTAAATTGAAACACAACGAGTCATTCTCTTTCTGAAGCTAATCAGGAGTGGTCAATCCCATCTTGACTCATACACCAACTTCACAAGTACTTGGCTGTACCCAAAAATCTTTCAAACCTATATTAGAACTATAGGTAGTTTGGCACCAAAGTACAGTGAGTTGTTTGTAAGTCACCGTAGTGATCTCAGATTGAAGGGACACTTATACCCATTGGCCTTACCTAGATACTCTTGATAGTAGAGTGTTACATTAGTCATATTTAGTATAAATGTACTCCTACATCTTATCTAGATGCCATACTAGTGTCTCCACATCACTTGGTTACGAGGACAACCAACGTATACGGCATACAGCGATCTATATTCGATAAGTTATCATCCTTATTAATAACTTATCATTTGATCGTGAACAATTTAAAAACCATCCGATAAATCCTTTTTTATCGATTGATTATGGTTTTAAGGACTTCATCATAATTTAAGAGTTCATTTAAGAAAGATAGAACTTTTATGATGAATCAGCCAAATAACTATTATCATTAGATAATTCATATACTAATTTCAATCATCTACCACTTAGATGATTGGCTTTAGGATACATTTCTCAATAACTTTTACTTAAACTAAAGCCAATCAAAATGATATCAAATATCCTATCTTCCACTTGAGTTCATAGATCTTTCAAAGGTTGACGTCGCCCTGATCTAAAATCAAAGATGATAGTGGTGCAGAATATGCCGGTCCTTCAATTCTTTAGCTTAAGCTATGGCTCCAGTACTATGATAGGACTGGACCATCGATGGAGGGTACCACTCTCAACCTGCTAATGAACCTCAGCAACTATACAGCTTATATGGAAGCATCATATGCCATGATGTACTCTACATCATTAACTGAATAGGCTAAAGTATCATGTTTAGAACCTTTCCAATAGATTGCTCCTACAATTAGGGTATGATCTGATATTCTCTTATTGTTATCTTATTCTGACTGAAATTAAAATATCCATATATTTTAAGTTAGTATTTTCATATTTGAGTCACTGGATCTTAGTATTTTTTAAATACATGAGGATTGTTTATATAATCTTTTAGTGATCGTCATTTAGATCAGACTGGTATCTACTCACTATATTAGTGAGTATACCATATCTAATTTTGAACATGAAAAAATTAGATGACAATCTAACCTTTATTCCTTGCAATGCTAGAATGCCATTCTCGATTAAGAGAATTTTATCCACAGATAATACAAGGAATAATACTCTAGAATATTTTGCCCACTTATAAATGCAGGTTTTATCTTTATTTATAACAAAGATATAGGTTCAAAACGTATATTCCAAAACTGAGATAATAGTCAAATGAGCTTTATAGGTCTTTACCTTTCCATCTACGCTATTCTGATCCTTTTGAAAATTCATTCACATCCAATGGATTTTATCCCTTCAGGTGAATCAACTAATGTCCACATACTATTAATTTTCATAGACTTCAATTTGGATTGTGTGGCTCCAAGCCACTTCTCAGAGTTAAACCATTGCATTGCATCCCTATAGGTGATTGGATCCTTATTATTCTTATTAAGCTCAACAGGATCGTGATCCTAAATCAAGATACTGAAGTATCTGTTCGACTAACATGGTACTCTATCGGATCTTCTTAAAGGTGCTACTTTAATGGACTCCAAATTTAATCTGATCAAATCTGATTCTATAGGTTTACTAGATTATGTCGATTCATTTCTATTAGTCAAACTTTCTCAAGTTTAACTTGATAGGCATTAGTTCCTTCTCTAAGAAACTTCTTTCCAAAAGGAATACCCTTCTGCTAATGAACATCTTGTATTCTTCAGCATGGTAGATTTAAGAACCCTCAAATACCTATTAGACTAGGATCCAAGTTTATCCATATGCAAATATTTGACATAGGCCAATCAACTCCAAACTCGAAGATGAGAGAGTCTAGGTCCACGCTCGATCCATATCCCATATGTAGTCATTACAACAGATTTACTCGATATAATTCAGAGTAAAATAAGTAGTCACAATAGCATAACCCTAAAACAGGCAGACAAATAAATCCTATCATGGATTGAACCTTGCCTAATAAAGTTCAACTTCTTCTTTTAGATACATTATGTTTTGAAAAAAAATTTACTAAGAGAGAATCCTATTCTCTTCTAGATATATCACAAACTTACTGGATAAGTATTCACCTCTTCGATCTGATCGAAGAGTTCTAATATCTTTTTCAGCTTATTTTTCTATTTCATTATTGAATCATTTAAACATTTTAAATGATTCAAGTCAAACGCACCCATACCCAAATAGATCATCTATAATGAAATATTAATATCTTCCTTCAGAACTTAAGTTCATTGGTCCATATACATCACTATATATGAAACTTAGAACTTTACCAACTCTTTCACCTTTTTCAGTAAAAGATGACTTTGTCATCTTTTCAAGAAGACAAGACTCACATGCTATCCATGATTCATAATTATTGATGTCGAGATTTTTCTCTCAAGCTAACATGTTTATCCTATTCTTGTCAAGATAACTAAGTCTATAAGGCCAAAGATAGACATCCATGACATAATCTAACTTGAGTGTTTATTAAATGTGTACATTACACTTAACAGGCTATATAGATATAAAATATCATTTTTATTATCCATGTATTATTATAATATTATTCATAATAATATCATAATAATTTTTTTTATTGATAAATTATAATCATCTTTGATTAGAAGGCCAATAGAGATCATATTTATCATAAATAATGGACAATGATGACAATCACTCAAAATGACATCCTTTGAAAATAAGCTTGATAATTTTTAAAGCTAGGATTGGAACAAGACTTCCATCCCCAACATTCAGGTATTTTTCATCATTTTTAAATATTTTACTTATCTAAAATCCTTGCAATAAATTAAATAGGACTATCGGTATCCCATACCCAGGTAGCAGAATTATATATAGAGAAATTTTAAGGTATTATTATATAACATTCTTGATAAGCAACTCTTGCTTCTTTCTCTTGTTTAGCCTGTTATGGTCAAAAAAAGCAAGACAATTCTTCTTCCTATGACCCTGCTTCTAATAGTGAAAGCATTATGCCTGATTTGGATCAATTTTGGACTAATTATTTTGACTAGACTAAGTAGCCCTAATACGAACCCATTCGTACTGCTGAACCAAATTCATCTTTCGATACTAATTATTGAAGTTGGATTCCATAAGTCATCATTGTCTGATAGTGATAGGAGCAATTGGAGTTTAGCCTTAATTTGAGAGAAGAGAACAATGACCTATTGTATATGAATTATTTTATATCTAGAGACTTGGACTTTAGTCTAAAGGTTCTTCCACTATTTTATTTGAATTGCTAGTCTCTACCTCTAATTCGAAGAATTACTTTAATTTCTTAGTAGGTACTAGAATCCACATAGACTGCACACGAGCCTAACTTTGGTTGGCCAACCCATGTACATCTAAGGATAGGTTCATAATCAATTATTTCTTCAAATAATTTTTAGTAATATAATTTTATCCCAGAAATCTAATCAGTAGGCTTTGGCCTCTACTGTAAAGATTCGGTTAGGTCCAACTATTAACATGACTTACTTGGTACATCTAACCAATGAATGATTAGGCCCAACTTTGGTTGGCCAACCTAACCACCATTAGAGAGATACTTTCAAGTTATCATATTATAAATGATAATTTCACTAGTCAATAAGCACCAGACCTTTTGGCCTCTAATGATTATTGAGTTAATGGATCCATTATCATCCTACTTAATGGGAGGCTATGACTTAGTTATCTCCATAACTTTATCATTTTAAGGATCTAATAATTTTAAAAAAAAAAATTATTAATAATTTAAGGATAGAAAGAATATGGATCAATTTGCTCCTACTAACATCACCAAGTCAAGTCCTCCCACTGACTTCTCAAGTCTTTGACAAAGACTAGGATCAAAATCAATCCATGGGCACCTAGATCAGTCTCACTGAATAAAATCAGTCTCACTGATTTCCTATGTGACATGGGTTAGCATAAATCAATGAGTAACCTAATCAAAATTTGATTAATCACATTGGCTAGGTAAGTGAGATCGGTGGAAGGGTCTGCCAAGGCTTGCCTTAGACACCATCAGAAATGGTCAGGTAAGCGGACTGTTAATTAAACATCATCGATCTGAGATGCCAGACTTATCTTAGATACCAATTGATTTATCAATTTTGATTTGATTTGCCTAAAGACTCAGACTCGATCATTGAGCCACGATCAGTATCCATTTATTAGATGTATGGACTTTGATCAACTACAATTATTGAAGTGATCTATAGAAATGACCTAATCCTTATTAACTATTAATTAGATCTGATCAATTTCTTAACTAAATCTATATTTAATCTAATCCTAGGTCTAACCCAGTTGAGGACCTGATCAAAGCTAATCCATTATCCTTTAATCCATGTTTTATGAAATTATCTTAGAATTTTCAAATCATAAACCTAGATCCTAAATAATCACTTAATTCTCAATTAAGTTTAAGCTTATGAGTTTGGATTTATGGAATCTCAAAACTAATTTCTGACTTAATCATTTGAAATATTTTCAAATTGGTAAACAATTTACATTGAATCATATTCAATATATATATGATTTTAGATCTGATTAGTTTTAATGTTTTGATCATGTCCTAAGATTTTAAATCTAGAATTTTGTAGAAAGTAAGTTCATAATTTAAATTCTACAAAATATGTCATACATATTCTAGATTCAAAATAAAAATTACATATCAATATATACAATAAGAGGATTTAGATCTAAACATAAAACACATCATATGGATCAGATCATAAACTATTTAAAGTTAGATTTAAAATTTAAAAATAAATTATAAATTATTTTAGATCTCATGTAACATATTTATGATTTAGGTTATTCAGGTCAGCACATACTAGGACAACTTTTTTACTGTAAGTGATAAACCTTACAGCAGGATAACCTTATAGCAGTATGTGCAACCCAATATTATTTAGATCTAATCTAAATAATCTAAAATAAATTTAACATTTATTTAATTTTAGATTTAAAATAAAAAAAATAAATTATAAATTTCTTAGATCTAATCTAAATAGTTCATGATTCACATTCAGATCAGCACATACTAGGACAATCTTTTCATTATAAGGGGTTAACCTTACAATAGGACAACCTTATGGTAGTATGTGCTATCTTTAATTAATTTTAATTTTTAGATTTATCCTTGAGCATATATGAACATGTTATAAAAGAACCTAGCTTTGATACCACTGATAGAAAATATGCAGGGTTTCGTGCATGAACTTCAAAACTTTTTTAAAAAATAATGCAATAGAAGTTGTAAATTAAACTATTTAATTTACAAATGTATGTAATCTAATTACTAAATCCTACATCTAGGATCTATAACATATTATAATGTATTATAAATATAAAAATAAAAGTGTTTGGTATTGATCAAATCAATATCCTAGATTTAGAATGAATCTAAATCTAAAACCTAGATCACATCTAGGTGAGAGAAGAGATCAAATCTCTTACCTTGTGCAGGTCAAGAACTTCATAGTTAATTTTTATTATTTTCTTTAGAGCCACACATGCATCCAACCTCTACAGGTGATCCATATGAGGCTGTAACAAAATTGAAGGTTTGTTGAATGAAGATCCGCTCGAAGTGCTAGCTTCTTGTGGATCCCTGCGGATGGTTAATCTAAATTTTATTCTTTAGATCTCTTGGATATTTCAAGAGATGAAGAATAAGAGGAAGATTAGGAGAGAAATCTAATCTTTGGATCTTTCATAAATCAAAAATAAAATATATTAGAAAAGGATCCTAAGAGAAGATAAATCTTCTCTTTCAGGACATCAATGATTGATATCCTGAAAACATCCTTATGCTAGGATAAAGGAAAGACCTTCTCTCCTAGGCTTTTTTCATATTTCTAGATCTCACACACTTTAATTTTTTTTATAAAAAAATTATATAAAAATATAGAGAAGAAGAATTCTCAAAGAAATCCTAAGAGAAGACCATCTTCTCTTTTCTGTCTTATCAGGACATGATCAGATCATGTTTAAAATTGATCTTCATGCTCCAACATCTTGGAGAATAGATCCCCATGCTCTCATCCTCTCTCTCTCTCTCTCTCTCAGATTTTTATCATATAAAAATAGATCAAAAATAAATGATAAAGATTTTTAAACAAAATCATAAGAGAAGATAATCTTCTCTCTTACCTTGTCTCTTTAAGATATCAACCTTTGATGTTCAAAAGAAAGAGCTTTCTCTAAGATAATTGGTGCTCCTAATTCCCATGCTAAATCTCCTTTTTCTTCTAATTTTACCATGAAAATCTTGAGATTTTTCACGTTCATAATCTATTAAATATGAGGAGAGACAATTTGAATGGAAGACTAGGTCAAAACCTAATCAAATAAGGCATCTATGGAGGCATCCAACTCTTGGACACCTCCTAGCTTGTTTGCATGAATAATTCATGTTAAAGAGAGAGCAAGGGATGTGGAAAAAACCTAAGATATCAGGTGCACAAAAAAACTTGACATGGAAAAGCAAGGAGCAAAAGGAAAGTAGGTGTTTTAGTTTCTATGGACTCTATTAAATAGAATCCAATCCAAAATAACTTTCTAAAATGAACCAAATCAGATTTGATTCAAATTCAACCAGATATGGGGCATGAAAAATCAATCTTAGGAATGAAAATTATAGAAAAAAATTGGAAATAAAATTAGATGGGCATTGGAGATAATTTGCGCAAGGAAGGAAATAAGGAATCCTAGTCTAACTAAGATTCTCATGTATTGACTAAGTCAAATCAATTTTTAATTTAATTAAAATAAGATTAGTGCAATCCTAATTATAGATGATCCTAGTCCAACTAGAAATATAATTAAGTTAGATTTAAATCATATTTAAATCTAATTTAAATTCTAACTCAATTATGAATTAGGTGCACTCAAATCCTAATCCTACTAGGAATTATTTTTTTCTTGCGATTGGCTTATCCAATAAATTAACTAGACTTAATATAATTAAGTTCAAACTAATTTTAATTAAATATAATTTAATTAAACTTGATCTTAATATAATTGCTCAATCAGATTGAGCCAATTAGCAATCCAATTGCTAATCGATGCTCCTACAATATTTGCATTAGGTCAAACATCAATCGCATTGAATGTTTGACCTTAGAATGATTCTCAATTATCGATTAACCATCTGATTAGGTTACAATCTCTTATGTATGTGATCCTATAGGTTTGAACCTAAGTCGGTAATATAGAAATCAATTCTTATACCAGTCGAAGTAACCATCTAGCAATGATTTCCGATGTCCAGATAGGTCAAATGTATGCAAAGCAACATTCTTAGAACCTTGGACCATGGTTACCGTATAATTCATCCCTATAATCAATAATGCTCAAAATTACTTCAAATATGCTGTCAACACTCATACAAGTTATTTCTATTGTATCTCAAAATTTTGCAAATTTTGTGACTCCTCACGAGGATTACCCAGGCTTAGATTTTGCTAAATTAAAACACAATAAGTCATTCTCTTTCTGAAGCTAATCAGGAGTGGTCAATCCCATCTTGACTCATATACCAACTTTACAAGTACTTGACTGTACCCAAAAATCTTTTAAATTTATATTAGAACTACAGGCAGTCCGACACCAAAGTACAGTGAGTTACTTGTAAGTCACCTTGATGATCTCAGATCGAAGGAACACTTAGATCCATTAGCCTTAGCTAGCTACTCTTGATAGTAGAGTACTACATTGATCACGTTCAATATAGATATACTCCTATATCTCACCTGAATTCCATACCAGTGTCTTCACACTACTTGGTTATGAGGACAACCAATGCATATGGCATACAACGATCTATACTCGATAAGTTATCATCCTTATTAATAACTTATCATTTGATTGTGAATAATTTAAGAACCATCCAATAAATCTTTCTTTATCGATTGATTATGATTTTAAGGACTTCATCATAATTTAGAAGTTTATTTAAGAAAGATAGAACTTTTATGATGAACCAGCTAAATAACTATTATCATTAGATAATTCATATACTAATTTCAATCATCTACCACTTAGATGATTGACTTTAGAATATATTTTTCAATACACTATCGCAATCCAAAGAATCTAGCATTCTCATAATCTAGCTCTGATATTAATTATTATAATACCACTTGCTCTGGTACCATTTATTAGAAAAATTTTTCATGCAAAATACAAATCCTCCCGATCAAGATCACAATACCAGTGATGATGTCGATACCACAACAGAAAGAAAGAAGAGATATAAGAAAAAAATATAATCAAATACGTGGATCAAGCTTAGGCTTACCTTCATGGGGCATGCAAGCTTCACTATAAAAAAAGAGAAAATTATAAGAGAAGATCACACTCTCTCAACTCTCATACATCAATCCCTCACTCTCAATAAGAAGCATAAATTTCTTATAAATTCCTCTAAAAAATCCAAGAAGGACCCTCTATTCGATGCTCTATTTTGCCATCCGATCCTCTATTGATGCTCTGCCTATGCCCTGGCCGATGCTTTGCTGCTGCTCTACTGATTGCACATGCTCCATAGGCCATCAAGCCTCTTTTAATCCAAGTCACAATAGGTATTTAGACTCCTATCAAGACTCCAGAACCCTTCCTACCATCCAATCAAGACCGCAAGCCCCTGAGACCACCTGATCGCACGCCTGTGCCCATGCACCACGAGAAATCATAGTACTGCTAAGAGCATGACTAGGTGCTATGGTGCGTGGACTGCATGTGGATCATGCCTAGTCCACATGTGGCCATGCGTGGACCGTGCCTAGTCCACGCCGGGGCTACATGCCCATTTCTTCTTCACCATGTGGTAGACTGTGTGGTGAACCGCTTGTGCACGCCTGGGCCATGCCCGCGCATGCGCGCCCGCCTACAAGCCATGCATGCCTGTAGGTCATAGCTACGGACTGTGGCCTCCTACTGGGTTCTCCTCACGTGAGCTCGCTGTGGATCAAATTTGAGGTATTTTTTCTAACAGAGGAATGATAACTTCAGGCTCAATTCCTTTATCCTTACAATAGTTCTCAAATTCTCTAGTAGCATATTCAACCCTCTTGTTAGTTCTCAAAATTTTAAGAACATAACCACTTTGCTTTTCGACCAATACCTTGAAATGCTTGAAATTATCAAAAACTTTATATTTTCTCTTCAAAAAATAAATCCATAGTTTCCTACTAAAATCATTTATGAAAGTGAGAAAATATTAATTTTCCCATTAGAAGGAGTATTCATTGAACCACACATCGGAATGTGCTAGTTCTAATAGTTTTGAGGCATGCCAAGAATTTCCCCCTAAAAATGGTACTCTTTGTTGCTTTCCAAAAAATACATCCCTCACAAAATTATTCAGGATAAGCTATCATAGGTAGGCCCTTCACCATATTTTTTTAAGTAAGCAAATTTAGTCTCAAAAGATTTAAATTACTAAATCTAAGATGCCACAACCATAACTCATCTTTTACAATAGCATTCAAGCAACAATAAACATCATTCTAAGTTCCTACTGGAAACATATGATTATTTGATAATGGAGCCTTTACAATGAAGTCATCTTATCATCATAAATAGCAATATGCTCATCATCCCACTACATATCATACCCATTTCAAAAATTGCCCTAAATTGAGAGTAAATTGCTTTTCATAGTAGGAACAAAAAACACATTAGAAATATATGCATGATTACCATTTTTTGATTGAATAAGAGTCCACATTTTACTAGCACAATATTATCATCTGCAAATCTAACTACAGTCCACATCGATATATCCAAATCAATCAACTCCTTGCTTCTATCCATGTAGTTGGTGTAGCCAGTGACAAGGAACTAAATGTCTTTGTTTACATCTTCCTCTTTTGAAGAAGCCATGAGCAGAGTGTGACATTCTACATCATCTTCTTTTTGTGCAAAACAAGCTTATTCTCTAGATTGAGTTTGTTTTTGACATCTACACTCAAATGCATAATGCATATAATGATAATATTTATAGCTAGCTTGTCTTACCTTCCTCACCATCATCCATGCCCTCTTTGTGAACTTCATTGAGTTGAATCAAATTGGTGACCACCTGATTGATAAGACTTATTCCTTCCATTGACTATACCACCATGAGTGCTTCTACCATCACGTCCTCTATAATAACCTTACTAGCCTTTACTATTTCCTTGGCTTTTTTTATAACATGAGTATTTTAATTACTTGTATTAGGTCACTAAATCTCTAAATCAATTTCACTTAATTGAGTCAACCAAGTCAACCCATAGCAATGGGTTTGTTGGGAGGGGTGCAAAACTAAGCCGAGTGGCAAGATTTCCATGGCCAGGCTAGGGAGGGCAAAGCCCCACCCATGTACAATGATCAAGGCGAGACCTCTGAGGGGGTCCTAGGTCAACATGCACCATCATGAATCAATCAATAAGGCATGTGAAAATACCCCAAAACCTCATCGATTTCCTCTTTCTTGTCATGTTTCTCTCCCTCAAATCCTCTCTAACACCACCCCCAAATCCATCATCTCTCCACCTCCAACCTCCTCAACCCTTGACCTTGCGCCAGCCTCTTTTTCCTTGCCATATTCTAGGGTGCAACCAAAAGGCCTTATTGGGGATCTAGTACCTCTTATTATGATAGAAAAAAAGAAGAAATAAAAATAAGACACCATCAAATATGTGGACTAGACTAAGGTCTATCTCTATGGGATATACAAAGGCTTCACTATGAAAGAAAATAATTACGAAAGGAGACTATATACTTAACTCTCATATATCTCTTTCTTTCAAAAAGAAGCTTTCACCTCTATCCCCTTACAAAAGCTCTCTCTAGGATACCCCTTAAGCAACCTATTGACCTCTGAATTGATTTTGATGACAACAAAAATATTTGAATATAATTTGTTAAGTTATTAATATTATTTTTGAGAATGTATAGTTTAAATTTCAAGTGCTCATAATATTTTAAGTAATTTTTATTAATTAAATGGAGTACCATCAATCAAGAGATCATTGAAAAAAATTAGAGTTGACATACCTTAAAAGGGATGGTTAATGAGAGTTAAATCAAGTTTAGAAAGTAAGTCTAACCTACAAATAAATTTGAAAAAGAAAAATTGCTAAAAATCTCATAGCATACTTAGCATGCAATTTTAGTCGATTAAGTCAGAAGTTAGTTGACTTAGTCTCAGAGAACATATAAAAATAGAAAGCATAGAAAGATAAAAAATTAGAACTCAGAAAACTTAGTCGACTAAGTTTGAGAGTTAGTCGACTCAGTCTCAGAAGACAGCAGAACATAAAAAGCATAAAAAGATGAAAATTCAAAACCTAGGAAACCTAGTTGACCAAGTTTGAAAGTTAGTCAACTCAATCTCAGAGAACAATAGAAGATAGAAAGTACACAAAGATCAAAATTCAGAAGTTAGGAGACTTAGTCGACTAAATCAGAAGGTTAGTTGACTAAGTCATTATAATGGCTAGTTTTTTCAAAACTATATTTTTTCAGTTCTATTTTTTTTTAACAATTAGATTTTTATTTTTAATGGCTAGGACACTAAATGGGGCCTCTCCAGATATTTTAGAGTAATAGAAAAGCTTTAGAATATATAAGAAATATTTAAGAACTTCAAGAAGAACTTTTGGAAAACATATTCAAGAGCCTTTAGGTCTACTTTTAGTTCATTCATTATGAGAGCCATTTAGTAAAGTAACGGAGGAGTTTTTCATAGAACATTCTATCCTTTAATCATCTTAAAAAGTGAGAGAAGTTAAGATACAAGCATTAAAGAGCTTCACCAACTTTTCTCAAGCATTCAAGAAGAAAAGCAAAGTAAACAAGCCTTCCATTCACAAACTCTTCTTTTGGGCTTCATTATGTTTTTTTTTCTAAACTTCTTTAATTATTGTGATTATGTTTTCTTTTATTTATAAGTTTCTTAGGATGAGAAACTTAGATTGGTCCAAGTCTAGAGTTGGACATTATAAAGGTTTGATTGATGAGCCTAGGATAAAACTAATTAGGATTGATTGTTAGTTCAGAAAAATAATCATTGTAAAGATTATAGTTAGTGAGCCTAAATCAAAATCAATCAAATTAGATTGTTAGCCTAAGAGAAACAATCAAACTATAATCAATTGAGTGATTATAGTTAAATTTTCAAGTGATTTACTTAAGGAGTGGACGTAGATATTGAGTTTGGCATTGAACCACTATAAAAGCTTGATCTTTGTATTTGTTATTAGTCACTTATATTGTTCTTATTCTATACTTGCTGTTTACATTATTTCATCAAGCACATAATATTAAAATTTAACATAATTAAAGTTTAATTTTTTTAAATATCCAATTCATTCTTCCTCTTGGATAGCCATCCTTGGACAACAAGTGATATCAGAGCGGATACTCTAATATTGGTTGTTGACCTAATGGTCTTAGAGCTAAAGATTTAATGGCAAATCTAATTAGAACTTCATTGATTGAAGGGCAAGCAACCAATAGACCCCCACTTTTTAATAAAATCAATTATATCTATTGAAAAGCAAGAATGGGGATTTTTATTCAAGCATAAGATTATGACATGTAGAAGTTCATAGTCAAAGATCCTTATACACCCATTATTATAATTGATGGCATGTCCATTCCAAAGCTCGAAAAAGATTGGAATGAATATGACAAAAGAGAAGTATAACTCAATGCCAAAGCAATAAATATGTTATATTATGCTTTGGATGTAAATGAGTTTAATAGAATATCAACATATTCATCCATCAAAAAAATTTAGGATAGACTTGAAGTTACCCATGAGGGTACTAATCAAATCAAAGAATCTAAGATAAATACATTGGTACATAAGTATGAATTATTCAAAATGAAACTACATGAAATCATCACCGAAATGTTCATAAGATTCATCGATATATTAAATGATTTAAAGAGTCTAGGAAATGATTATTCTAATAGTGATGTTGTGTGAAAAATTCTTAAGTCCTTACCAAAGAACTAGAAACTGAAAGTGACTGCTATTTAAGAAGCAAAGAACTTAAATAAGTTAGCTTTGGAAGAGCAATAAGTTAGCTTTGGAAGAGCTTATTAGTTTGCTCATGACTCATGAGCTAAATATGAATCAAGAAAAAGAAGAAGAAGTGAAGAAAAAAAAAACTATAGTCCTTAAAGTTGCTGCCATCCTTAAGAAGAAAGTGATTCTGAAGAAAACTCAAAAGATAATGAGGAGATGGCCATGATAGCAAGAAGATTCAAGAAGTTCATGAGAAGAAGAAAGAAATTTGAACCTAGAAAATAATACAACAAGAAAGAAGGTGCAAAGAAAAAGAGAAGGAAAAAGAAAAAAATTAACCACCTCTTTGTTATGAGTATAAGAAGCCCAGACACTTCCAGATGGATTGCCCAATATTGAAGAAAAGCTTTGAGAAAATTAAGAAGAAAGCATACAAAACCACATGGAGCAATGATAAAGACTCTTCTTCAAGTGAAGAAGAATGTCAAAGAGAAGAAAAGAAAAATCTTTGCCTTATGACACATGACGATAATGAGATAAATGATAATACCTTAAATTCAGATTTTACTTTTGAAGAATTATATGATGCTTTTAATGATCTAATTTATGACTATAAGAAGCTATCTCATAAGAACAAAGAATTAAAGAAAGATAATCAACTTTTAAACAAGGATAAAGCTAAAATAGAAGAAAATATGAAAGAACTACAAAGTAAATTAGATGAATCAAATAAAAAAAATGTATCCTTGCAAAATAAAATAATTAGATTAAGATCAATTATGGATAGATATATGATCAGTTCAAAAAATCTTCAAATGTTGATTGATAATCAAAAGATGGTATTTGATAAGACCAATTTAGGATACAATCCACTAAGAAAATAAAAATTTTTAAAGAATGTATTTGAAAGATTTCAAAATCAAAGTAAGGCCATAACTTATTTTAGATGTAACATAGTTGGGCATAAAGCAATTGAATGCAAAATAATTAATATAAATAAAATATTTAACACAAACCAATAAAAAATAAAGCAAATTTGGGTTCTAAAATAAACCATTTGTACTAACCTCAAAGGATCCAAGTTAGCTTGGGTACCTAAATCCACTTGATTTTTTCTTATAGGTATGCTTGGCATCCGTAAAAGCTAAAAGAAGATGGTACATAGATAATGGATGTTCGAGGCATATGATGGGAGATAGATCTCAATTTATCTCTCTTAAAGTAAAGGATAGAGGAGTTGTGACGTTTGGAGACAATCATAAAGGGAAGATTATTGATCTCAGTAAAATTTTGATCACACCCTCCACTTGTATAGAAAATATCTTGTTAGTTGATGGTTTAATGCACAACTTACTTGGTATTAGCTAATTATGTGATAGAAATTTCAATGTTTCATTTAAATCATCCCATTGCATAGTAACTAGTTCATTTGATGATATTACTAAGTTCATAGGAAAAAGATATGGCAATATTTATATTGTTGATCTTGATGAACTCAAAAATAAAAATATTAAATATCTTGTTGCTATGAATGCCAAAGTAAATAAATCTAGTTAGATATAATATGATAGGCTAGGTCATACAAGCATGGACTCATTATCTAGATTAATTAAGCTTGACTTAGTAAAAGGTTTATCCAAAATAAATTTTAAAAAGAACAAGATTTGTAAAGCATGTCAACTTGATAAATAAACAATTTTTTTTTTCAAATCCAAGAATATTGTTTCAACAACTAGACCTTTAGAGTTACTTCATATGGACTTATTTGGATCAATTTCAACTACTAGTCTAGGAGGAAAAAGATATGGTTTTGTTATAATCAATGATTTTTCAAGATATACTTAGATTTTATTTTTATCTCATAAAGATAATGCCTATGTTTGTTAAGCTATTTAACAAAATAACAAAAGAAAAAGATTGCATTATTTTGTATATAAGAAGTGATCATGGCACGAAATTTGAAAATCAAAAGTTTAAAAGTTTTTGCTCTAAAAATAGAATAAATCATAATTTTTCAGCTCCTAAGATACTCTAACAAAATGGGACAGTAGAAAGAAAGAATTGATCATTAATTGAAATGGCATGAACAATGCTTTATGAAAATAATCTTTCAAAATATTTTTAAATAGAATCTATTAACACCGCATGCTATGTACTAAATAGAGCCCTAATTAGACCTATTTTGAAAAAAACTCCATATGAACTTTATAAAGAAAAGAAACCTAATGTTTCATATTTCAAAGCTTTTAGATATAGATGTTTCATTTTGATAAATGGTAAAGATAAATTAGGCAAATTTGATGCAAAATCAGATGAAGATATTTTTTTAGGTTATTCAATAAATAGTAGAGCATATAGAGTATTTAATAAAAGAATATTAGTTATAGAGAAATCCATGCATATCATTTTTGATGAATCCAACTCTCTTAAAGCAAGAAAAGAAGAACTTAATATGGATGCAGATAATCTTAAAAAAAATTAAAAAATATGACACTTGAAGGTACTCTTTCACAAGAAAAAGAAGAAGAAGAGCAAGATATTGAAGAAAGAAAGTCACAATCCCAAAAAGAGCAAGGTACATCTAATCTACTAAAGGAATGGAGGTATAATCACAATCATCCTAAAGAATTAATTATAGGTGATCCATCTTATGGAGTTAAAACTAGATCATCTCTTAGGAAAGCTGTGAATCATGTTGCAATCGTATCTCACTTAGAACCTAAGAATATAATTGAAGCTAAAAAAGATCCAAATTAGATAGTGGCAATGTAAGAAGAGTTAAATCAATTTGAAAAAAATAAAGTTTGGAAACTAGTTGAAAGATCTAAAAACTTTCTTATAATTGGTACAAAATGGGTCTTTGAAAATAAACTTGATAAAAAGGGCAATGTAATTAGAAACAAGGCTAGATTGGTTGCACAAAGATACAATCAAAAAGAAGAAATTAATTTTAATGAATCTTTTATACCCATAGTTAGACTTGACACTATTTGATTGCTCTTATCATTTACTTGCTTTATGAATTTTAAACTTTTTTAAATAGATGTAAAAAATGCATTCTTGAATGGATTAACTAAGAAGAAAATTTATATAGAACAACCTCTAGATTTTAAAAATCAAGAATTGCCTAATCATGTCCATAGACTTAAGAAAGCACCATATGGATTAAAACAAGCTCCTAGGGCTTGGTATGATAGATTGAGTAAATTTTTATTAAATAATAATTTAAAAAATATATATATATAGATAAAATATTATTTATTAAAAAAAATTAAATAATTTATTAATTGTACAATTGTATATTGATGATATTCTGTTTGGAGCTACTAATAAGGCTTTGTGTAGAAAATTTGCTAGTCTTATATAGGAAGAATTTGAGATAAGCATGATGGAAGAACTCAATTTCTTTCTTAGACTCCAAATCAAGTAATCATATGAGAGAATCTTCATCAACCAAAGAAAATACATAAAAAAAATATTAAAAAAATTTAGGAAGAAGAATGTTAGAGGTTGTGGTCCTCCTATGAGCATAAGTTATAAGCTTAATCAAGATCTAAAAGGAAAAACAGTAGAGCCCAAGTTATATCAATGTATGATTGAATCTTTGCTTTATTTAACTACGAGTAGACTTGATATAATGTTTAGTATATATATGTATGCACAAGATCAATCAAATCCTAAAGAATCACACATAGCTGCAATTAAAAATTTTTTTAAGTACTTAATAAATACTCAAGATTCAATTGGATATAGTGATTTAGATTTTACTGATTGTTGTTTAGATGGCAAGAGTACAAGTGGAACATGCCAATTTTTAGAAATAAATTTGATCTCATGATTTAGTAAGAAACAAAACTTAGTAGTCTTGTCTACGACAGAAGTCGAATATATTGCAGCTAGGAGTTGTTGTGCTCAACTATTATGGATCAAGCAATAGCTAGAAGACTATGATATTACTTATAATAATATTTCTATTCGATGTGATAATATAAGTATAATAAATTTAATCAAGAATCTAATATTACACTCAAGAACCAAATATATAGAGGTTAGACATTTTTTTATTAGAGATCATATACAAAATAATGATATAACTCTTAAATTTATGCCAATTGAAAATCAAATTATAGATATTTTCATTAAATCTTTGAATGAAAAAGGATTCTATACAATAAGAAAGCAATTAGGTCTATTTGATCCATATTGTTAAAATTATTTAATATGATTGAATGTTGAAATAATTATTGTAATAAATTTCCTTGAATCATCTATGCTTTAAACTCCATTAGAAAAGGTATGTCCCATTGTAAATTTTTTAGACTGAAACTTTAACTTTTCAGTTCTGTGCCAAACTAAGCCGACTAAGTCAAAAGTCTTAGTCAACCTAGACTTAGTCAACTCAGAACTTAATCTTAATCGACTAAGTATCAGGAATCCTATTTATAAAACATAATTTCTCATGGGATTTCACACATATTCTATTTACTTCTCTTAGCTGTCCCACCTTAAAATTCTATGGCATCCAAATTTCTCTTAGAAAAACCAAAATCAAAGCTCGAAAAATTCTAATAGAGAGGATTTGGATCCATGGCGCCAAGGAAGAAGAAGCTATGCACACATCCTTAAGTTATGCCTCATGAAAAATGAACATATGAACATCGGTCGAAGAAACGCATGGATACCTTTGAGCCATCTCAATCCGATCTAGTTCCTATTCCTCCAGCCATGTCTTCACCTTCCTCTCCTCCTCCTTCAGCTGCTCAAGCAATTACTGCTCCAACATTCTCACCATCTCAACGAACCACTCCTTTTTCTACCTCGGCTCGTTCAACCCCCAACTCAGGCTACAACCTCTCCCTCAAAGGTAATACCATTTTCTTCAAGGGCAGTGACCACCAAAAGGAAGATAGATTTTAATTTTTTGGAAAAACAAAGGTTTGAGATTAGGGAGTGCATCATCAATATTTATAAATATAATGAGGACATCATTACAACCAAATAAAGAGAGATATGTCTCTATGTGTACCATGGAAGGCCAATGCCAATAAATAGGTTGTAAAGCATTCAAACCAAGCTCAACATGATTGTTTTATGGCTATACATGGACATATGGAGTTGCATACATTAATAAAAGAAAATGGATCCACAAAGCTGGTGATTGTTTCAATTATACTTCTCTAAGTAAACCATGCAAAAATGCATTATGAACATTAATGAACAATAATAACTAGTACGACCCTGATAGTCTATATACTTTGGCAACTAGACACTATAATCTAGCTTAGGTTGTTAGGGATGGTATCCCTCAGCAACCAAGTGGGCTTTATACCTTCCAAGAGAGCCATCATGACATCTTTTAACATCATGGACCCATCGGCTGCTAACGACATTCACATGAGAAGCCATGGGGACTCATGGCCATGTCCTACGCTTTGGTAATGCATCGCATTCTACTGCCACTAGGGCCCTCCATTTGGCACTTTTGGGGGGCTTGAGTGGAGCATGAAGGTTCAAAATCCATAGGTGAGGCAAGTTGCACATGGGCCAAGGGATGATGGGTGGCTTGGTGTCAAGAAATTACAACTTTTCAATGTCAATGGTGCTGGGCAAAGGTCATGACGTCAATGACATTGGGCAAAGGTCACGACTATTGAATAAATTATGATGTTTTAAGCAAGAGACACAACTCTATATGAAAGGGTTTGATGCTTGGGATGTATTTCTTGATATGATGGCCGTTAGAAAACTATAAATAGATCCTCACAACATACATTTGATAAGACAGTCAAGATCAAATCTCTCTTGATATACGCCTTTTTCTATTAGTATGTTCTTGTAGTTTTCACAAACCGTTCATTTAAAATAAGAGAGTTAGAGAGTTCTTTTGATTTTACTAGTCAAGGAGTTCAATAAAAGCTTCATTGTATCCTGGGAGAGACTTGCTACAAACCCGATAGCAACTTCGTGTGGGGCAATTACTCTCTAAAGACATTGATCTAGTCGTGCCTTGAAGCAATACCAAGTATCAAGTTTTGTTCATCTTCAATAATCAGCATATAACAATTTTTAGAGAGTAATTTGGAAGATGACTCAAGATCAAAGTGCTGCTCTCAATGTTATGATCCAAGAATTTGTGAAGCTAGATAGATTTGATGGCACAAACTTCAATAGATGGAAAGATAAGATGATGTTTCTCCTCTCTGTCCTCAACATTGCATATGTTTTGGATCCTAATTTGATGCCTATACCCAATGCTACTGAAGATGCAAATCCAAAGGAAATAGAAAGAGTGACACAACAAAGAAGGAGACAAGAGGAAGATGAATTTGCATGTAGAGGCTACATATTTAACACAATGTCCGATCGTCTTTATAATTTATACATGTCCACTCAGTCTCTAGTGGAAATTTGGAGATTCCTTGAAGAAAAATATAACAACAAAAGGCATGGTACGGATAAATTTATCATGATGAAGTATTTTGAATTTAATATGGTTGATAATATACCCATCATGGACCATGACCATGAACTACAAATCCTTGTAAGTAGGCTTTGTGATCTAAAGGTTTTCATTTCTGAGTCACTACAGGTTGGTGCAATCATTTCAAAGTCACCCTCAACTGGGAATGGTTATAGGAAGAAGCTTCTTCATATAGGTGAAGATTTCACTATTGAAAGATTACTTCGGTATTTACGAATAGAAGAAAAAAACTCGAAAAGATGATGCCATATATCTTTCACAAAGTTCTAAAGTGAACTACATAGATGAAGGAACAAATAAAATTGCTTTAAAGAGAAAGTGAAAGGTCTTGTCCTTTGTGGACAACAAGCAAAATAAGAAACGCCAAAGAGCATGCTATCATTGTCATAGGAAAGGGCATTACATAAAAGATTGTAGATTTTCCAAAAGAAATAATCACTCAAAGGAGGCCACAAGTTTCAAGACTAATATGATTGAAGAAAAAGACTTAGTGGCTCTACTCACCGAAGAAGTTCATAGCATGCACATAGGCATGATCATCGAACTCAATATAGCGACCCAAGAAAAATCAACTGAGTGGTGGCTAGATTCAGGCACAACAATCCATGTCTGCAATGACCGACAACAATTCAAGAACTATCAAGAAGTTTTAGGTTGAGAGGTGCTAATAGGCAATAACAACTCAATCAAGGTTTGTGGTCAAGAGATTGTGAAATTAAATTTTACATCTGGAAAGAAATTGATATTAGTGAATCTACTACATATTCCAGATTTAAGGAAGAATCTAGTATCTGCAAGTCTATTATGTAAGAAAGGATTCAAGGTTGTCTTGGAATCTGACAAAGTTATCTTGCTTAAGATGACATATATATTGGAAAAGGATATTATAGTGAGGGTATGTTTAAACTCAGTATTGATAATAATAATAAAGTAAATTCTTCTATTTATATTGTTGATTCTTGTGCATTGTGGCATGCTAGATTAGCACACTTGAATTTCAAATCACTAGTATATATGCATAAGAATAATTACACTGATTTTAGTGATAAAGATTTTGATAATAAATGTGAAATTTGCATTCAATCTAAAATCACTAAGAAACCATTTCCTAAGGTTGAAAGAAATACACAAGTTCTAGAGCTAATATATACTGATATATGTGAATTAAATGGAAATATTGCTAGAGGTGGAAAGAGATACTTGATAACTTTTATTGATGATGGCTCTAGATATATATATGTGTATTTTTTAAGGAATAAAGATGAAGCATTTGAAATGTTTAAAAGATATAAGTATGAAATAGAAAACATACATGACAAGAAAATGAAAATGCTTCATAGTGATAGAGGTGGAGAATATTTCTCTACCGAATTTGATAAATTTTGTGAAGAAAATGGTATAGTGCATCAAGCATCTACACCATATACTCCACAACAAAATGATTTAATGGAAAGAAAGAACTGTACCTTAGTGGATATGGTTAATTCTATGATATTAAATGCCAAATTACCTCATAACCTATAGGATGAGGCTTTATTGATAGCTTGTCATATTTATAATAGGATACCATCAAGGAATAGGAATGCTTCTCCATATGAGATATGGAAAGGAAGGAAACCTAACCTAAATTATTTTAAAATGTGAGGGTGTATAGCCTTTTGTAGAGTTCCCAATCAAAGGAGAACTAAGTTAGGGCCAAGAGCTATAAATGGCATTTTTGTGGGATATGCCCAAAATTCAAAGGCATATAGGATATTAGATTTAGTGTTTAATACAGTTATTGGAACTAGAGATGTAGAATTTATTAAAAATAAATTCTATAATGATCCAACCCATACTATTAAAGATTCTCAAGTGGATAATCAAGTCTCCATAGAAACAATCTCAAATGATCAAGGTAATAAATGTCTTCGTGACGATGAGATTGTTAAATCAAGAAGAAACCAAAGGATGAGGAAAGAAAAGAACTTAGGTCCAGATTTCATATCCTCACAGGCCATAGCTTTTTTGGTTGAAGGAGCTAGGGATGTTGTAGTAAATAAAATCCCTATGGTGTTAAATGTAGAAGGTGATCCACAAACATATAGAGAGGCAATAACTTCTCAAGACTCCATATTTTGGAAAGAAGCTATGAATGATGAGATGGATTCAATATTATCAAATAATACTTGGATCCTAGTGGACTTGCCTCCAGGATCTAAGTCTATTGGGTGCAAATGAATATTTAGAAGAAAATATAATATAGATGGCTCACTACAAACCTTCAAAGCAAGGTTGGTAGCTAAGGGGTTTAGACAAAAGGAAGATCTAGACTATTTTGATACCTATGCACCAATAGCTAGAATGACTTCTATTAAGTCTCTTATAGCACTAGCATCCGTTTATAAACTTTATGTGCATTCAAAGATGGCTTTTTTAAATAAAGATCTTAATGAAAAAGTCTACATGGAACAACCGGAAGGCTACGTACTACCCAAAAATGAAAGGAAGGTCTGCAAATTGATTAAGTCTTTATATGGCTTGTTGGAGATAAACCCCGCTCTCATCAAAGTTTAGTCTGATGCTTAGCCTAATGCGATTGGTAATCATGGAAGAGCTTCGATTGAAAATTCTTCCTCCAGCAGTCGAATCCTGGCTGAACTCCTTTAGTAGTTGAACTCTTCTAGCGGTCAAACCCCTTCCGGACTCCCTCCAGCAATCGAACCCTAGCCGAACTCCTCCAACGATCGAACCTCTTCCGAACTCCTCTAACGGTCGAACTCCTTTTAAACTCCTATAGGAGTCAAACTTCTTCCAGACTTCTCCTTTGGCCGAATTTCTTCGTTAGTTAAACTCCTTCCGAACTTCTCCTTCGGTCGGATTTCTTTAGGAGTCGAACTCCTATCAGACTTCTCCTTCAGTCGAATTTCTTCAGGAGCCAAACTCTTTTCGAACTTCTTCCTCAGTTGGATTCCTTCAGGAGCCAAACTTCTTTCAAATTTCTCATTTAGTCAAATTTCTCTAGGAGTCGAATTTCTTTCGAATTTTTTCTTCAGTCGAACTTCTTTGGAACCTCTCCTTCAGTCAGATTCCTACAGGAGCCAAATTTCTTTCGAACTTTTTCTTCAATCGAATTCCTTCAGGAGCCGAACTTCTTTTGGACCTCTCTTTTAGTCAGATTTCTCTAGGAGCCGAACTCCTTCTGGACTTCTCCTTCAGTCGGATTTTTTCAGGAGCCAAACTTCTTTCGAACATCTCCTTCAGTCAAGCTTCATCTGAATTCCTCCAGTAGATTACTTTTAGATTTCAAGTAGTATTCCTCTCAGATGATCCTCTCTAGCTGTATTCTCTTTAGGAGTTTGAACTCCTCTGAAATTGATATATGTCAAAATTTTTCATCAACCAATGCCTGCTTCCTCCGATCTTTGACTATTAAATCTTAATAAATAGGTGACTCCACTATCAGACGATTACGACTGTCATTATCAATCTATTACGAGCAACATCTCTCTCCATAATAAATTCCACATGGCTCCAAGCGGTCCACTATCGGATGATTACGACAGACTCTGTCTATAAAAAGAGATCCTCCAGATATGTTTTCTCTAAACTCTCTTCTTCTTTCTAAAATTTTGCTGAGTTCTTTTCTGAGTACTTCATTTCTGTTAGCTAGAAGAGCTGACTTGATCGTCGAAGGATTCTACCAGAGCCACCACCATCGACTCCGAACGAAACTTTATTTTACTGATCACCGATGGTGACCTCTTCTTCCTCAACTCCAGTTCGATCTGGCATTGACCAGATTCTACACCAACATGATTAGTACTAGAGGAAGGAACCTTTGTTCCTGAGGTACCCTTATTCTTAAAGGAGTACTTAGTCGATCCTGTGGATCTTCTTCTTCAAGGTCCATCTTCATTCTCTTCCTCGATCCTAAGAAATGCTCTCAAAGAAGGAGACTATCCAAAGATCTACCACTTCTATCATCAGATCCAAGCCAGATCCATCCATTCCTATTCCAGTACCGGCACTTCAACCTCCTCCTCCACCGACGGCCATGATAGATTTGGAGCAGTTTAATCTGCTAATACAGTGGATTCAAGGCCTCACCGAGATGGTGCAAGCCATGCGACAGCCTCTGATAGTGATTTCACCAGAAAACCTACCATCAAAAAGTCAAAAATCGATTCTGAGGAAGAGCACTTGGGCTAGCATACCTATTGCCCCTGAAAAAAAATAGAAAACAGAGGATCCTTATTTCGATTATGATTCTTCTTCAGAAGAGACCTTCCCTATCTACGGTCAGAAGCCTTCCAAGGTCTGCGATCGAGATGACGTCCTCAATCAAAAATTATGGAAGATGGACTGACGGATTGAAAAACTCCACCACATCATCCTAGCTTGCCATGACGACGTCTGCACTAATCTTTTTTTCTCTCTTTGAATTATGCAAGATCCCATTCCATTGAGCTTCAAGCTCTCCTAATTTGAAAGCTACGATAAAACCTCTAATCCGATCAATTACCTGAAGGCCTTTCAGACCATGATGTTGCTCCATGGTGCATCAGACGCCATCTTATGTCGAGCTTTTCCATCTACCTTAAAGAGAGTAGCAAAAAATTGATACTTGGCATTGAAGTCAGGTACGATCTTTTTTTTTATTAGAGGAGCCATCAGTTTGTAACTCACTTCGTTAGCAACCGACGTTCGTATCGAGGTTTGAATTTTCTAATGAATATTAAGCAGAAGGAGGGAAAATTGATCTGGGCTTATGTTATCCGATTTAATACTACTACATTGAAGGTTAGAAACCTGGACCAGTTTGTTGTAATGGCCACACTCAAGGATGGCCTTCAAAAGAATGATTTATTATTCTTCCTAAAGAAGAAGTACCCCAGAAACTTTGTCGATCTGCTAGCTTGGGTTGAAGGATAGCTCAAGCGAAAGAAGCCTTCAGATTGAAGGATGAGAAAGTCATAGGAGAGAGGCGGGCGAACGAGTCCAATAGACCCATCGCTGATAGGGAGCCGAATGAAGTTCAACCGCGCTTACAGACTTCTTCCAAGCACATGCGAGCCCGAACTCCTTCTCGAGCTCGTGATCAAAGAAGCCTCGATAGAAGGGCATGAAGAAGTTCTTTCCTCAAAAGATTTCACAACTATGTCCTCCTTAATGCTCCTAAAACTCAAGTTCTGATGGAAATTAAGGATCAACTACCAAGACCAGAAGAATTACGATCTCCCCCAAATAAGTGCAATCAAAGCGAGTACTGTTTGTATCATCATGATCATGTCCATGATACTGAAGAATGCATTCAGCTCCAAGACAAGATTGAGGAGCTCATTAGGAGAGGCCGGCTGGGTCGATTCCTCAGATGCTGGCCTGAAGCAAGAGAAGATCAGCCAAGGGTACTACCACAGCTAGAACCACCAATAAGAGAGGAATAACAAGAAGATCGGTCACTTTCCGACATCATCAACATTATCTCTAGGAGGCTTAGTACTTCGATGAGCTACCATCTCTTAGCCTCGAAGTCAGGGGAGGCTTGTCCCAAATTGGGAAGGCCTCGATCATTTTAGACGAGATGAGAAGAAAGGTTCCGACAATGATCCTAATGTGTGCTTACCGTCTGTTAGGAACAGGAGGAGAACCTCATCCTAACATGAGCAAATGTTAGAACCTCGTAGGCCAAAGACGTGGAGAAGGAAGAAGCTCGGTAGAGAATCCTAACATGTATTTTTTCATGATAACCTGACTGTATCAAATGCGAAAGGTAGAATCTTATCCTGATTTGCAAGAGAGGTCCTAGTTCAACAACATCCATAATAGGCCCAGCATCCACAACGAGCTCGACATATGCAATAAGCAACAAGCATGGGAATCTAGGATCGAAACTCTTTTCCGAGCTTCAACCTCAATAGGAGATAAGATCTTCTTTAACCTCGACTGGAGATAAGATCTTTTCCAAGCTCCAACCCTTCAATAGAAGACAAGATCTTCTTCAACCTTGGCTAGAGATAAGATCTCTCCCAAGCTTTAACGTTAATCTCAATAGAAGATAAGATCTCCTTCAACCTCGATTGGAGATAAGATCTCTCTGAGCTCCAATCCTTCAATAAGAAATAAGATCTCCTTCAACCTCGACCGAAAATAAGATCTCCTTTGAGCTCAATGTCAACCTCAATAGGAGATAAGATCTCCTTCAATCTCGACTGAAGATAAGATCTCCCCCAAGCTCAATCCTTCAATAGAAGATAAGATGTCCTTCAACCTCAGTTGGAGATAAGATCTCTCTCGAGCTTCAATGCCAACCTCAACAGGAGATAAGATCTCCTTCAACCTTGATTGGAGATAAGATCTCCTCCGAGCTTCAATATCAATCTCAATAGAAGATAAGATCTCCTTCAACCTCAGTTGGAGATAAGATCTCCCCCAAGCTTCAACATCAATCTCAACAGAAGATAAGATCTCCTTCAACCTTAGTTGGAGATAAGATCTTTCTTGAGCTTCAACTTCAACCTTAATAGGAGATAAGATCTTCTTCAACCTCGGCTGGAGATAAGATCTTCTTCAAACTCCAACACTTCAACAGGAGATAAGATCTCCTTCAACCTCGACTGAAGATAAGATCTTTCTCGAGCTTCAATGTCAACCTCAATAGGAGATAAGATCTCATTCAATCTCGACTGGAGATAAGATCTTCTCCAAGTTTCAATCCTTCAACAGGAGATAAGATCTCCTTCAACCTCGGTTGGAGATAAGATCTCCTTCGAGCTTCAACGTCAACCTCAACAGGAGATAAGATCTCCTTCAATCTTGGCTAAAGATAAGATCTCTCCTGATCTCAAATTCTTCAACAGAAGATAAGATCTCCTTCAATCTCAGTTGAAGATAAGATCTTTTTTGAGCTTCAATGTCAACCTCAACAGGAGATAAGATCTCATTCAACCTTGGTTGAAGATAAGATCTCCTCTGAGCTTCAATGTCAACCTCAACAGAAGATAGGATCTCCTTCAACCTCAGTTGGAGATGAGATCTCCTCCGAGCTTCAACCTCAACAGGAGATAAGATCTCCTTCAACCTCAGCTGAAGATAAGATCTCCCCCGAGCTCCAACCCTTCAATAGGAGATAAGATCTTCTTCAACCTCAGCTGGAGATAAGATCTCTCTCGAGCTTCAACGTCAACCTCAATAGGAGATAAGATCTTCTTCAACCGCGACTGAAGATAAGATCTCTTTCGAGCTCCAACCATTCAATAGGAGATAAGAACTCCTTCAACCTCGATTGGAGATAAGATCTTCTTCGAGCTTCAACGTCAACCTCAATAGGAGATAAGATCTTCATTAACCTCGGTTGGAGATAAGATCTTCCCCGAGCTCCAATCCTTCAATAGGAGATAAGATCTCCTTCAATCTCGGCTGGAGATAAGATCTCTTTTGAGCTTCAACATCAACCTCAATAGAAGATAACATCTCCTTCAACCCCAATAGGAGATAAGATCTCCGAGCTTCAACCTCAATGAGTATAGAGCCTGGAAATGAACTTCGACAATCATCTTTTTGTACTCTCTTCTTTCGAATTTTGAACTCAAGAGTGGGAAGACTATTGTTGGGGATAAACTCCACTCCCACTGAAGTCCAGTATGATGCTTAGTCTAATGCGACTGATAATCATGGAAGAGCTTTGATTAAAAATTTTTTCTCCAGCAGTTGAACTCCTCCAGCGATCGAATCTCTCTCGGACTTCCTCTAGCGATCGAACCCTAGCCAAACTCCTTGAAGCAGTCGAACTCCTCCAGCAGCTGAATTCCTTTCGAACTCCTCCAATGGCCGAACCCCTTTCGAACTCCTACAGGAGCCGAACTCCTACAGGAGCCAAACTCCTCCCAAACTTCTACTTCAATCGAACTTCTCCATCAGTCAGACTCCTTTCGAACTTCTCCTTCAGTCAGATTCCTTCAAGAGCCGAACTCCTACCGAACTTCTTCTTCAGTCGAATTTCTCTAGGAGCCAAACTTTCTTTGGACTTCTTCCTCAGTCAAATTTCTCTAAGAGCTGAACTCCTTTCAAATTTTTTCTTCAGTCAAATTCCTCTAGGAGCCAAACTCCTTCCGGACTTCTCCTTCAGTCGAACTTCTTTCGGACCTCTTCTTCAATCAGATTTCTATAGGAGCCAAACTCCTTCCGAACCTCTCTTTCATTCGAATTTCTATAATAGCAAAACTCCTTCCGAGCTTCTTCTTTAGTCAGATTCCTTCAGGAGCCGAACTCCTTCCGAACCTCTTCTTCAGTCGAATTTCTCTAGAAGCAAAACTCCTTCCGAACATCTTCTTTAGTCAAACTTCATTTGGATTCCTTCAGTTAATTATTTTTAGATTTTAAGTAGTATTCCTTCCAGATGATCTCCTCTAGCCGTATTTTCTTTAGGAGTCCGAACTCCTCTAAAATTGATATATGTCAAAGTTCTTCACCAACCAATACCTGCTTCCTCTGAACTTCAACTATTAAATCTCAACGAACAGGCAACCCCACTATTGGATGGTTATGACTATCATTATCAATATTTTACGAGCGACACCTCTCTCCATAATAAATTCCACATGGCCCCAAGCAGCATACTACCGGATGATTACGACAGGCTCCGTATATAAAAAGGGATCCTTCAGATACATTTTCTCTAAGCTCTCTTCTTCTTTCCAAAACTCTATTGAGTTCTTTCCTAAGTACTCCATTTCTATTGGCCAGAAGAGCTAACTTGATAATCAGAGGGTCCTGCCAGAGCCACTACCACCGACTCTGGGCAGGACTTTATTTTATAGGTCACCGACGGTGATCTCTTCTTCCTCAACTTCAGCTCGATCTGACATCGACCAAATTCTACACCAACATGGCTTAAATCAGGCACCTAAATAATGGCATTAGAAGTTTGACTCAGTGGTTTTATCAAATAGCTTCTCACATAATAATGGAGACAAATGTATATACTTCAAATTTACTAAATATTATGGAGCAATAATTTGCCTTTGTGTAGACGATCTTTTGATCTTTGGAACAAACTTAGAAGGTGTTCATCAAATAAAGAAGTATCTAACTTCAAAATTCAAGATGAAGGATTTGAATGAAGTTAATACTATACTTGGTATAGAGGTGCATAAGCATAAGGATGGCTTTGCTTTAAGCCAAATGCATTACATCAAGAAGTTACTGGAGAAATTTGAGTATCTTAAATATAAGGATTCCAATCCACCTTATGATCCTAACTTCAAGTTAAAAGAAAATTCAGGAAGGCCAGTAGCATGATTGGAATATGTAAGTGTTATTGGAAGTTTGATGTATGCGATGTATTACACTAGACCAGACATAGCATTTACTGTGTACAAAATATCAAGGTTCAAAAGTAAACCTAGTACAGATCATTGGAAAGCTATAACAAGAGTATGTGGTTACCTTAAGAAAACCATGAATTTGGGATTATTCTATAGTGCTTATCCCACTATACTAGAAGGTTACTCAGATGCAAGATAGATAACAAGTCTTAGTAATAATAAATCCACTTCAGGATGGATCTTCACCATAGGTGGTGGAGCCATTAGTTGGGTCTCAAAGAAACAAACTTGCATCACACACTCAACAATGAAGGTTGACTTTATAGCTTTATCAATCATAGGTAAAGAAGCAGAATGGCTAAGGAACTTATTATTGGATATAGAGCTATGGCCACAGCCAATGACAGCCATTTCTATCTTCTATGATAGTGAGTCAATAATGTCTCGAGTATATAATAAAGTTTATAATGGAAAATCTAGATACATAAGCTTGAGACATGAGTTTGTTAGACAACTTATAAGAGATGGTGTAATCACTATTACATATGTAAAGTCCAAAGGTACGTAATTTAGCAGACCCATTGACGAAAGGTTTGTCAAGGAAAAAAAATTAAAGATACCACTACTAAAATGGGACTAAAACCTATAGTTATTAAGTGATGGGAACCCAAACTTATTCTAGTAGAACACTAGCTTCAAGGTTTAATGGGTAAGAACAAGTCACTTTAATGACTGGAGCACTAAGAATCAAGATTTAGTGCTATATATGCATAATTCAGGAGGATGAGTTAAAGCTCTTAATGAATCGATAATTTCACCTATATGAATGTAGGAGTGGTGCCGCTCTGATCAAGAGTTTTAGACATTTTACTCTTGTAAATATTCATGAAAACAGGATGAGCACATGGCCATAATAGTGCTAAAGTACATAAATCTCTTATTATGAGTTGTACAGTTGTGTGTGTGGTTTTCTAGTTCTAGCACAAGGAGTGTAGGTTTAATCAACTAAACACCTATTACTTTGTTGGAACTCTAGAAAGCTTACACTAATGGAAAGTTTAAATCTAGCGATACCTATCCAAATATGCATAACTGTATGAGTTTGTGAAAACTTATAATTTATGGAGGAATGTTGAGAAATTACAACTTTTCAATGTCAATAGCACAGGGCAAAGGTCGTGACGTCAACGGCATTGGGAAAAGGTCGCAATTGCTGAACAAATTGCAATGTTTCAAGCAAGAGACACATCTCTATATGAAAGGATTTGTTGCTTGGGATGTATTTCTTGATACGATGGCCGTTAGAAAACTATAAATAGACCTTCATAACAAACATTTGATAAGACAGTCAAGATCAAATCTCTCTTGATATATGCCTTTGTCTACTAATGTGTTCTTGTAGTTTTCATAAACCTTTCATTTAAAATAAGAGAGTTAGAGAGTTCTTTTGATTTTGCTAGTCAAGGAATTCAATAAAAGCTTCATTGTATCCTGAGAGAGACTTGTCGCAAACTTGACAGCAACTTCATGTGGGGGCAATTACTATCTAAAGACGGCGATCTAGTCATGCCTTGAAGCAACACCAAGTATCAAGTTTGGTTCCTCTTCAACAATCAGCATGTAACACTTTGGGGATAATTGTTCTCTTGAGCATGGATCTCTTGTGGTATGCATGTAATGCCATAGAGTGCTACACAATCATAGATGGATGCCATCGAGAGATGGACGGTCATCAGATAAGATAGTCCATGAGCATATGCTATGTCATATATGATGCACGTTGTTTAATGACTGTCCATCTTCTAATAGCAATCATCCAAGGATTCATAGCATTATGCAGTGCACGAACCACACCACAGAATCCTGATTATTTTCTCATGTTCATTATATAAGAGCACACCCCTAAAAATTGGATGGCATATATAATTTGGATCAAACAGTTATCACATCAATTATAACTATATTATTAAGTAATATGAGTTGGACCAGGATCTTAAATACTGCACACCAAGATTTAGACCCAAATGGTGGTTAAATAGGAGGACTTCTTCACCCTAACCATGACTTGTCAAGGTCTGCTATGAGAGTTGTTTCTGCTTTTAGTGCTTGTTCTTTGTCATATTAGCAATTTTGTGAAAGATAATAGTGATCTTAGTTCTGAAACAACAAATAAGATGTTCCCTCTTGAATTGATCATCATTCAGCTCGACTTGAGATGCATCATTGTTAAGTCAATAATAGACTGTAGCACATATCATGCTCTGCATAAACCAGAAGTTCTAGCTGTATCATGTTCCAATATCGGAGTCGAGTTTTTCACCTTGCAAGGGCTAACCCACACCCATTGTGAAGCCATTCAAAGTCACCAAGATCTTTGGTACTCCAGAATTGAAATACTCTGGATGCTATTAGAGCAATAATAGCTTGGTCCTAGGAATCCATAAAATAGCATCCAAAGTAGAATTATCTTTCCTTTTTTCAATCCTTAATTTTATGCCCTCAAATGCATTAATCCACTTTACCAGCATCCTTTTCTTTAGGATTCAACACTAAGTGGGTCAAGGAGGCAGCATCATGCATGCTGAATAGCTCTTGGCTGTCAGTGTCATTCAATAAAGCTTAACTGTCATCTGATCCCTTTTCTCATTAACAAAAATAGTTCACAAGTCCATACAACCTGAACAAAATCATAAATGATCTTCATAATATGCTAATAAATCTTTTTACCACCATAATACCAATAAAAAAATAATGTCAACGCTAAAAATATTAGCAACAGTAAATAAATTATTAGCAATGATAAAAGCCATCTCTAAAAATATAAAAAAAATATTTTAAAATATTTAAATAAAAAATTATTAGCAACGATAAATTTAGATTATTATCAGCGATAAAAATATCACCATCACTAATATCAAACTATTAGTGATGGTGTTATTATTATTAGTGATGGCACATATCGCTGCTAAAATTATTTTAAATTTTTAAATTTTTTTATAATATTTATTGGTGTAGAATCTGGTTGTCATCGAAGAAGTGCTGGAGTTGGAGAAGACGAGGTCACCGCCAGTAACTTGCAAAATAAGTCTCGCCCATCGCCTAGGGTGGTGGCTCCAGCAAGATGCTCCGACGATCAAGTCAGCTCTTTCGACCAACAGAAATTGAGTGCACAGTCAAAAAAGTTGCAAAATTTTGAGAAGAAGAAGAGAGTCTAGAGAAAACATATCTGAAGAGTTTCTTTTATAGACGGAGCCTGTAACAAACTGATAGCGACAGCCATAATTATCTAGTAGTAGACCACTCAGACCATGTGAAGTTTGTTATGGAGGATGGTGTCTGTTGTCGCAACTTACCAGTCGAGAGTGGTGTTTGGTCTCGTGACTTACCAATCTATTGAGATTTAATAGTTGGAGTTTGGATGGAATAGACATTGGTTGGTGAAGAACTTCAAGTTATATTAATCCCAGAGGAGTTCAGACTCCTCTAAGATAGTCTGTGTGTGAGTTAATTCGTGCTGTGTATGGAGCTGGATTTGAGGGGAGTCCTTTCTAGGTGACTGTCGAAAGTTCGATCGAGAGGGGTTCAGGAGTCCTGCGATTGAAGGAATCTTTGAAAGATGTCCATCGAAGATGTCCGAACATGGATCCGCTAGGGAGGTCCAGAAGTAGGTCTGCTAGAGGAATTTGCATGTAGATCCATGGGGGAAAGATCTAAAGAAAAATTTATCCGATGGAGGGATCTGGCTGAAGGTGAAGTCCAAAAGGAGTTCGGCTGCTTGGAGAGGCCCGGAAGGGGTTCGACTACTGAAGAGGTCTGGAAGGGGTTCGACTGCTGGAGAGGTCCTAAGAGAAAGAATTTACGATCGAAGCTCTTCTGTGATTATCAATCACATCAGGCTAAGCATCAAACTGGATTTCAGTGGGAGCGGAGTTTATCCCCAATAATAGTCTCTCTACTCTAGAGTTCGAAATTTGAAGGAAGAAAGAAAAAAGATGACTGTCGAAGTCCGATCTTGGGTTCCTGCACTTGTCAGAATAAAATATTTTGGTGTTTACCATGCTGGCACCAAAGCTTTCTAAGTCTGAAATAAATTCGAAAAGGCAGTCCTTTGAATCTCCCATCAAAACTCTATCCTAGGTATGGCACCATAAAGACTCCAACCATCACCACTCCTTTGTCACGATGAGTGGAACATGCGGCGCACGCTGATTGGCTGCAGTTGATCTGCAATCATAACTGCCTCGGATTACCTTCGGCTATTTAAGGTCTTCTTCTCTCCTCCGAAAGCCATTCTTGCCTGAGTCTTCTCCTTCCTTCGATCTCCATTTATCTTCTTTTCAAGGGTCTTAGCCTCCTTCCTCACCTTCCCAAGCTTCGGACACTCTTTTGGCTGGTTTTCATCGCATCCATCGTTCTTTCTTTTTTTTCAGATAGCTTAGGTCAGTTTTCTATCCCTTTTGTTAGGTTATTCATGCTTTTTCTTTCTAGCTTCTTACTCTCTCATTTTCTTGGCAGCAACATTTGCCCTGCATTTTTCCTTATTTTTTGGAGTTTTTTTAAAATTTTATTTCAATCCGAATGTCTTTCGAAACCTTCCACTCCATCAGTTCTTGGGGCTCATCTAGATCGACCTTCCTTGATCCCGCACCCCAGGTCGAGGTAGATCCTAGAACATATTCCACTTGTCCTTCATTCCAGACACCATCCCGTCTGTTTTCACTTCGGACGATCTTTTTCTGATCCAAATCCGATATGGAATCCTCTAGAAATACGATCTTGAACTTCTTAGCTTCGATGACTAAGTTAGCTCTCCTTCGATTGGTCGATTTTGTTTGTACTTAGAAACTTTGCATGCCGGGCTTAGGCTCCCCCTACCCCCTTTTGTAGTCGTCCTCTTTCAATTTTTAAACATCTCTTTCACATCTATCATGCCAAACTTCTTTCGGTTCGTCGTTGGTTTTCTTTTCCTCTATCAACTGGCCGAGGTCCAGCCGACCATTTCGCTCTTTAGGAATTTTTATACCTTCAAGCACCATCCTTCTACGAAGGACTAGTGGTACTTTTTCTTTCAGTTCGACAAGAAGGGATTATTGAAAGGTGCCCCTTCTTCCATTCATAACTGAAAAGAAAAGTATTTTTTTGTATATTGTCCGACCCTGCTCTTAGACCTCCCTCCTTGGGGTTATATTAGATAGTCAGTTCACCGAGCTCCTAGCTTAGACGGAGCCAACCTTGATTCCTCCAATAAACTCAAAGTATACTGAACTCCTCTCCTTCCCATCCTCCTGAAAGAAAAGACCTTATTCAACCTGGGTTTGAGTCTTCTTGACCCTGCTGGTATACTTTTTGCTTTTCGAATTCATACGATTTTGCATATGTATTGCTACTGACTGCACTTCTTTTTCTATTGTAGAAATGGATACCAAAGCTGTCGAAATGCTTACCAAAGAGCTTTACATCAAGAAGAGGAAAGGCATCAAGCGATAGCTCAAAGAGGATGAAGGTTAGTGATTCTAGCTCCACAATCCCCACCTCCACTGCCATTGTGCCTAAGGTCATCACCAGCGTCGAAGTTGCCTTAGCTACCGAGGTCGGCACCGTTGGTGTAGGCTCTGTGCCTCCCATGCCCTTGGGTCCTTCCAGCGAGGATCGGGCTTCGGAGGCCCCTACCGAGGGAGAGATAGGAGAAGGAAGAAAAAAGAAGAAAGCTATTGCCAAGACGTCCCGTAAGGCCCACCTTAGCGGGGCGGATGGCGACAATGATGAATGAGGGGAGGATCCCTTCGACAACCCAGAGATCGTCCAGGATCTAATCAATAGATTCGCCATACTAGAGGTGGTGGACCACATGGTCGACCTTGACCCTCTGCAGCTTGCTTGGAGTTCTTTTGGAACCATCCTCAAGGTAACTATTCCGTCGCTTGACCTTTCTGCTCCTCTCTTTTCTTCTTTCCTTTCTTTTTTTTTTTTAACATCAATCGTTTATTGCAATCGGATCATCAAATGCTCGCCTACATTAAGAGGGCACACCGTCAGGAGGTAGAAGCACAGAAGGTCCAAGAGGGCCTTCGAGCCAAGATCTATCATCTTCAAGAGAGGGTCGTTGAGGTTGAGCATTCTACAAAGGAGAAGGCGGCAGACATCGAGAGTCTCCAGGGGGTGCTTCGGAAGGAGGAGTTCATCTCGATTGGACTCAAGGCTGCACTGGCCCTAGAGGAGGAGAGGAGGAAGGAAGTAGAGAATAAGGTCACCAAACTAGAGGCTCAAATGGTGAAGTCGATCTCGAAGGCGATGACTCAGGGTGTGGAAGAGTTCAAGGCTTCTTTCGAGATGAGGAACCTGAATGTCAAATTCGGCCCGAAGGCGTTCATCAAGGATTTTGAGTTCTACGAAGATAGGATGGCTCGAAGGTTCCCCGAACTCGACCTTGACTTTTTGAAGGAGGAAGATGAGGCAGATGTGGGACCATTCTGTGCCGCAGTCGATCTTCCCTTC
Source organism: Cocos nucifera (assembly GCA_006176705.1). Lineage (NCBI taxonomy): Eukaryota > Viridiplantae > Streptophyta > Magnoliopsida > Arecales > Arecaceae > Cocos > Cocos nucifera. The sequence goes on along the minus strand of QRFJ01000393.1, from coordinate 322,662 downwards.
ATCGAGCCTGCATCTGGTCTGTTCGAGTCTGCCTTCGAGCACCCGAGGTAGCTGAGAGCGCTCTAGTTCCATCTTCCATCACTCCTCTCGAGGTTGAAATCCTCGAGTAGTTGTATATTTTGCCTTTTCAACCCTTTTTCACTTCGTACTCAAAATTTCTAATTAAATGAAAGTGGATTTTTTTTTTGTCCATACCTTTGAGTATTTTTCATACCTTGAATGTTGTCTTCCGTCGATGCTGACCCACTGCCTCAGGGGGTTCTCCTAAAACTCCTAATAAAAAGCTTGAAGAAGAAAGTCCATTAGTTGAAGAAGAAGTTAAAGAAGATAGAGGATGATCTTTGAGCTTTGCGAAAGAATGCTTTGGAGGTGACCAAAGAGATTACTCACCTCCAAAACTTGCACATGAAAGATGCCGCTAGTTTCAGCATTCGAAAGGAAAGCTTCGAAAGGGAGCTGGCTGAACTTCAGAAGAGTGTAAGCAACAAATCCTAAGCATTGATGATGAAGATCGGCCCCCTTGAGACTCAAGTCAAAGTGGCAAATGAGAAAGTTCAACTTCTAGAGGAAAGCTCGCCGTGGTCCTTCGATAAGGCACGATTTGAGTGGAACTGATCAATGAGGTTCTTTATACTTCAAAAGCAGCTGCACGATGCTGAGCTCACATATGAGACTTACCGATTGGGCTGGAGTAGTAGGATGTCCACGTTAGAACAAAAGCTTCATGCCTCCAACAACGAAGTAGCCCAGCTCCAGTGGTAACTCGATGATGGCTTTTGGGCTGGTACGAGCAGGGAGGTTGAGGAGGTCGCCTCTTTGAAGAGGACCATTAATGAACTCTGAAAGTCGGTCGGTGTGAAAAAGGCCGAGGTACAACGGCTGAAGCTCAAACTGGCTTGTGAGAGTCAAGTTACCAAGGATGCGGTAAGGAGGAGGCTTCAAGAGTCAGAAGAGAACTACCGTCGAGCTGATAGGATGTTCCATGATAATATGATGAGGTGAAGAGAGCTCGAGGATGAGGTTGATTGTCTTAAGAAATCTTTGGTAATGGCCACCAGCCCAAAGTCTGAGGAGTCCAACCCTTCTTAGGATTTTGGTGACCTTTCTCTTTCTCTTTTTATTAGTGTAATTGGTCTCGTCGATCTATGTTTTGCATGTAACGAACTTACTTTTATAATAAAATGGTACCTTTTCATTATTTTTATTTTGCATGAATTTAGGGCTACCTCGTGGCTTTACTTTCTTCACTCCATTTTTCTTTGCATTGTCTTCTCATGAAATGCTTATTATGGATGCTAAGCTGGGATCTCTTCTGCGAACCGAGATAGGATCCTTCTTTTCATATTTGACATAGTCAGGTTGTCGTAGAAAGAACACGTATAAGGGTTTTCTATCGGCTTCTCCTTTCTTCTCATCTTTGGTCAATGAGGTTCTGGCTTTCACTCACGTTAGGATGAGATTTTTCTTCTATTCTTAACGCGGCTTGTGGGATGCATTAGGGCTATTGGTAGGGCCTTTTTCCCCATCTCGTCTTCATTTAACGAGGTCTTCGACTTTGCTCACGCTAGGATAAGGTTCTTCTCGTTCCTAATGGACTATAGGGGTACATTAGGATCGGTGGTAGGGCCTCTCCCCTCATCTCGTCTTAATTTAACGAGGTCTTCGACTTTGCTCATGCTAGAATGAGGTTCTTCTCCTATTTCTAATGAATTATAGGGGCACATTAAGGCCATTGGTAAGGCCTCACCCCTCATCTCGTCTTAATTTAATGAGGCCTTCGACTTTGCACACGCTAGGATGAGGTTCTCCTCCTATTCCTAATGGATTATAGGAGCACATTAGGATCATTGGTAAGGGCCTCTCCCCTCATCTCATCTTAATTTAATGAGGCCTTCAACTTTGCTCATGCTAGGATGAGGTTCTTCTTCTGTTCCTATCGAGCTATAGGGACACATTAGGAACGTTGGTAGGGTCTCTTTCCTCATCTCATCTTAATTAAATGAGGCCTTCGACTTTGCTCACACTAGGACAAGGTTCTTCTCATGTTCCTATCAGGCTGTAGGGCATATTAGGGCTGTTGGTAGGGCCTCTCCCCTCATCTCGTCTTAATTAAACGAGGCCTTCGACTTTGCTCACATCAGGACGAGGTTCTCCTCCTATTTCTATCAGACAACTTTAGGTTGCTTCAGAAAGTTATTTGTCATCACGTAATTTTTGAGCTAGAAAGTAATAAAAATAGAAACATTTTATTGAAGATTACTGATAGTATATTCTTGATTTTTTGAATTCGAAGGCCGTGGGAGTGTTGTTCCTCCGAGCTCCTTCAAGCGATAAGTTTTGGACTGGATGACCTTCTCTACTATATACGGATCTTCCTAATTTAGGATGAGCTTTCCTTGATTTTGAGGTTGCGAAATGGATGCTCGTCGAAGCACCAAGTCCCCCATCCTGAATGCTTTTCTTTTTACTTTGAAATTATAATATCTGGCTATTCTTCGTTTGTAGGCTGCCATCCAAACTTGGACTTTTTCTCTTTTTTTCTCTAGTAGATCGAGGTTGTCCCTAAGGTCTTATGAGTTGCACTGCTCATTGAAGGCAACGACCCATACTGATGAAAGTTTAAGCTCGATTGGGATGACTGCCTCTATTCCAAAGGCCAAGGCAAATGGTGTTTCTCCAGTCGATAGCCTTTGAGTAGTTCGATACGCCTAGAGGATGTGGTAGAGTTCATCCATCCAAGTTTTCTTTGGTCTTTCAAGCCTTGCCTTGATGCCTTGCAGTAAAATTTTGTTGGTCACCTCTACTTCACCATTTGCCTATAGATGGGCCACTGATGTAAAATGATGGAAGATGTTTAAATCTTCGCAGAACTCAGTGAATCTCATTCTAACAAACCATCATCCGTTATCTGTTATGAGAGTTTGGGGCAGACCAAACCGATAGATGATTGACTTTCAGACAAAGTTTTGTACCTTAGCCTCAGTAATTTTTGCTAATGATTCGACCTCGACCCATTTGGTGTAGTAATCGATCGCAACCAAGAGGGACTTTCATTATCCGGATGCCATTGGAAAGGGGCCAAGTATATCCATTCCCCACTGCGCGAATGGCTAGGGTGCGCTTAATGGAGTAAGCTCAGAGGCCGGCTGTTTTTGTATGTTTGCATTTCTCTGACAATGGTCATATTTCTTGACATACTCTATAGAGTCGTAGTACAAGGTCGGCCAATAGTACCCCTATCGAAGTAGCCTTTGTGATAGGGATCTGGCTCCTATATGACTTCCGCAAATCTTCTCATGTACTTTCTATAATGTGAAGTTGGTCTCTGAAGGTCGGAGACATCTCAAGAGCGATAGAGAATACGATCTTTTATATAGCTTGCCTTCATACAGTATATACTGAGAAGCTTGATTCCTAAGTTTTTGAGCCTTTTTCGGATCATGAGGAAGAGCTTCATCCTTGAGATAGGAAACTAGCAGGTCGATCCAGCTCAGCTCGTGCTCAACTTGCAGAACAGACTGTGACTCCTCTGAGCTAGTCACTTTAAAATTTCAAAAAATACTTTCTTTGGCAGTTCGACTGGGGCCAAAGTGGCCAATTTAGAGAGAAGGTCGGCTCTCATATTTTTCGCCCTCAAAATTCGTTGGATGCTAAAACTGTTGAAGGCTGAAGCCAAGTTCTTTACCTTCTTAAGATACTTCATCATGCTTTTCTCCCGGGCTTCATAGCTGCCGCTGACCTATCCGACCATCAGTTAAAAATCACTAAAAATTTAGAGCCGATCTGCCTCTAACTCTTTTGCTATCTTTAATCCAGTGATCAGAGCTTCATATTCGGCCCCATTATTAGTTGTAGGAAATTTGAAGTATAGTGCATATTTAGTGATGACTCCCTCAGGGTTAACCAAGACCAACCCTGCGTCTGATCCAGCAGCGTTGGATGAACCATCCATGTACAGGACCCAAAATTCTTCAAAAAGGTCGGCGCTCTCTTAGGGGGGCTCGATTGCAACCACGGAATGCTGGTTTCATTTTGTTCAGGCTCGGCTTCATCTGGAATGGTGCATTCTACTATAAAATTTGCTAATATCTGGATCTTGATCAATGGCCAGGGTCGGTAATTGATGTCAAATTTTGTGAGCTTGATTATCCATTTTGCAATTCTTTCGGAGGCATCTGCTCGGTGAAGGACTGCTTTGATTGGTTGATCCATGAGGATAGTTATGGTGTGCCCCTGAAAGTAAGGTCAGAGTCTCCTAACAGTAATTAGAAGAGAGTAAGTTAATTTTTCTAATTTAGAGTACCTGATCTCTACATCCCTTAGAATCGGCCTATGTAGTAGATCGATCGCTGTACTTTTCTCCTTGACCAGGATCGCTGCTAGGGCTATCAAAGAGACTGCTAGGTATAAGAATAGTTCTTCTCTGAACTCAGGCTTTGCCAGCAGTGGGGGTGAGCCAAGATAGTTTTTAAGCTCCTCAAATGCCCGTTGGCATTCCGTCATCTAGCAGAAGTTCTTTGACTGCTTGAGAACTTGAAAGAAGGGCATGCATCACTCGATCGATCTCGAGATGAAGCGATTTAGGGATGCTACCTTTTTAGTCAGGTGCTGAACTTCTTTAATTATTTTTGGAGCAGTCATCTTCTGAATAGCCTAAATTTTCTCTGAATTCGCTTTAATCCCATGCCTCAATATCATGAATCCCAAAAATTTTTTCGAAGTCACATCGAAGATGCACTTGGTTGGGTTCAGCTTCATCTTGTACTTCTTAAGTACGCTAAAGGTCTCTTCGAGGTCGGCAATATAATTTATTGAGGCTCGGTTCTTGCCGAGCATGTCATCCACATACACCTCTATATTTCGATCGATTTATTTCTTAAAGATTTTGTTGATCAGATACTGGTACGTTGCTCCTGCATTCTTCAGTTCGAAAGGCATAACCCTGTAATAGTAAAGACCATGATCAGTAACAAAAGTAGTTTTCTCCTCATCTTCTAGTGCCATCCAAATTTGGTTGTAGCTGAAAAAGAAATCTATGAAGGTGAGAAGCTCATGGCTCGAGATTGCATCTACCAATTGATCAATCCTGAGCAGGGGGTAGCTATCTTTTGGACAAGCTCTATTTACGTTTTTGAAGTCTATACACATCCTCCACTTATCGTTTATCTTTTTGACGAGCACCACGTTTGAGATCCAGCTCGGGTAGTTAACTTTTTGGATGATTCCGATCTTGAGGAGCTTGTCAACTTCTTTTGTAATTGCTTTTTGCCTTTCCAGAGCGTAGCTACACATCTTCTCTTTTACTGGCCGACATCTGGGATCAGCAGTCAGCCGATGTTCCATGACCTCAACATCAATCTCCGGTATATCCGCTGGGACCCAGGCGAAGATGTCCGCATTTTTCTAAAGGAAGGCAATGAGTTGCTCTCAGACTTCATCTCCCAAGTTGGAGCTGATCTGCACAGTGTGCTCCACATTTTCATCATTTAATGGGATGGAAATGAGGTCTTCCATAGGCTCTTCCCGCTCTTCCATAAGGTCATCGTGGAGATCCAGTCCATCAACAAGGCAAAGGCTAGGCTGGATGTTTTTCTATAAGGCCATAGAGTAATAGTGCCTCGCCAAGATTTGATCTCCTCCGATCTCTCCAATCTCATAGCTTGTTGGAAACTTCACTTTTAAATAATATATTGACACTACCATCCAAAGTGCATTTAGACCAGGTCGGCCAAGGATCGCGTTATAAGCTGATGGGGCTTTCACTATCAAAAAGTCCACTTATGCTCTGGACTGTCTTGGATATTGTCCTACAGCCACAACCAAAGTTATTATGCCCTTAACCAGTATCACGTCACCAGTAAAGCCCACTAATGGAGAGTTAATCGGCCCAAACCGACCATCAGGTATAGATATTTTGAAGAAAGCATCATAAAATAAAACATCCGTCAAACTTTCATTATCAACAAGGATGCAGCGTATATCATTGTCTGCGATATTTAAAACAATTACTATCACATCGTTATGCAGGAACTGAACTCCCTGGGCATCCTTATTGGTGAAAGCGATGGGCTCCTCAATTCTCCACCTCTTCTCGAGTTCTGCTGGTCGCAAGCCTCCCCTCGTCGAGGTTTTCGAGAGATGGTGTTGATGATGTCGAGGGGTGGCCGATCTGCCTGCCGCTCCTCCATCCTCAGCGGCTCAGGTTGCGGCAGTGCCCTTGGTTGATCCTCTCTTTCTTCGGGCCGATGCCGTAGGAATTGATCGAGCCTTCCTCACCTGATGAGCTCCTCGACCTCATCTTAGAGCTGGATACATTCTTCTATTTCATGACCATAGTCACGATGATAGAGGCAGTACTTATTGGGATTGTACTTGCTGGGGTGAGAGCGCATCCTCTCCGATCTAGGCAATTGCTCTTTGACCTCCATCAGTACTTGTATTTTTGGAGCATTAAGGAGGGCATAATTATGGAACCTTCGGAGGGGGGAGCACCGCTGCGCCCTTCTGTCAGGGCTTTCTTACTTCTGAGCCTGAGGAGGAGTTTAGGCTCGCTTGTGCTCAAGAGAAGTTCAAAAGCACGATCGAGCTTCACTCGGGTTTCCTACCTTAGTGGGCCTGCATGGCTCATCCATTCGTCGTTCTCCAACGGCTTTGTTGTCCTTAGCCTTGAAGGCCTCTTCTGCTCGGGCATACCTTTCGGCTTGAGCCAGCATATCGACAAAATTTTTGGGGTACTTCTTTTTTAGAGAGAACAGCAGATTATTCTTCTGAAGGCCATCCTTTAGTGTGGCCATCGCAATAGATTGGTCCAGATTTCAGACCTCCATCGCAGCAGCATTAAAGTGATTGACATAAACTCGGATGGATTCTTTCTTTTGCTGCTTGATGTTGATGAGGGATTCTGAACCTCGCCTAAGATGTCGGCTGCTGACAAAATGAGCCACAAACTGATGGCTCATTTGATCAAAGAAAAAGATGGTATCCAACTTGAGGATCAATACTACTATAAAAATGGCTTATGACAGCGATTTTTGAAACCGCTGCCATAACTCCTACGATAGTGGTTTTTGTTAACTGCTGCTATAGATCGAACCTATGGCAGATTTTTGCAATCGCTACTATAGGTCTGACATATAGCAGCGGTTATAGAAAACCGCTACTGTAGGTCAGATCTATAGCAGCGGTTACAAAAAACTACTGTCATAGATCATCCTATAGTAGCGGTTTATTATAACCGCTGCCATAAGTCAGATCTATAGTAGCGGTTAGTAGGAATCGCTGCTATAATCTAATTTATGACAGTGGTTAATTATAACCATCATCATATATATATATATATTTAAATATTATATAATTTTAAAATTTAATATCCATCTTCACCATTCATTATCTAAATAATTATCATTAGAGTATCATTACAAAAAATTGCCTCGATCCGATTGCCTCAGTTTCGTCGATCAAAAAAATTTGATTTCGATGATCATGAACGATGATGCGATGATCTAATAGATGAAGACTTTCAATGGATCCAAAAACCTATAATGATGATCTCGATGATGTTTATAGCGTACTATTAAAATTTTACTTTAATCGGATATCGTTATCTTGGTCAATTTACTATAGGTTAGTTTTGGCCGTTAAATGATAAATGAGTGATCAAAGGACCGAACGATGTTCGATTATGAGATAATTTTTTTAATAAATGATCTTGGCTACTACTTTAATCATTTTTTATGGTGATGATTATATAATTCAACTCATGAGATGAAGAATGATCTAAAACTATACGTCTCCTGATAACCATTCTGAAACTTTACTGGTTGTTATGCTCGTGCTTTTGCAATATCTGCTTAACATGAATGATTTATACAAAAATGATTTAAATTTTACTATCATGATCATATAAAATATTTAAAATTATAATAAAGATTATTTAACTAAAAAATTATCTCATAATCGAACGCAATTTTACCTTTGATCGCTTGTTTCTAATTTAACGGTTGAAATCATTCCGTATTAAATTGACCATGATAATGATATCCGATTGAAGTAAAACTTTGATAGTATACTAAAAATACCATCGAGATCATTGTTGCATATTTTTAGATCCATCAAAGATCTTCCTCTATCAGATCATCGCAGCATCATTCATGATCGTCGAAATCAAATTTTTTTGATCGATGAAGCTAGGGCCATCGAATCGAGGTGACTTTTTGCGATGATACTCTAATGATAATTATTTAGATAATGAATGATAAAGATGGATATTAAATTTTAAAATTATATAATATTTAAAAAAAATAAGAAAAAAATTATTTTCAATCTATGATAGTGGTTATCAAAAATTACTGCTATAGATCTACAGTAGTGGTTATAGAACCACTATCATAGATCTATGATAGCGATTTTGGATAACCACTATCGTAGATCTATGGCAGTAATTCGATAACCGCTGTCGTAGATCTATCGCAGCGGTTCGATAACTGTTGCCATAGGTTAGGTTAAAAATTTTTAAATTTTTTTTTCTTTCATGCGCACTCGATCTCTCTCTCTCTCTTCTCTTCCTTTATCATCGGAGCTCCTTCCCCCAACAGTGTCGCCTCCTTTTTCCCCATTCGATGTTGCCCCTTTCCCCCACCGACCCCATCTTGTCGCCCCTTCTCTGCACCACCTGTGAACTCAGAAGTGGGCACTTCCAATCTTGAAATATGAGAAGGTAGGTCATGAAAAGATGAGAGCGAGCCGGAAGAAGAATCAGTCTCAATAGTAAAGTTTAAAAATTAGGCTGGCTCACTCTGAGACTGAGCCGGCTCTGTTGAAAATTGGGTCGGCTTAGTCGAGGACTGGATCGGCTAGATCTGAGAAAAAAATTTAGATAGAGAGCAATATTTTTGGACTATTGGCATGGTACATAATTGGATCGACTCAGTTTGGGACTGAGCCGACCTAGTCGTAGGTTAGCCGGCTCAGTCTGAAATTGGGCCAGCTCAGTTTTCATGGATTATTATTTTATGTACGTGGATTGTTTGATTTTAGAGAATTTTTCTATGAGCTTGGGCTTGATCCTTTATAAAGTATATATACTGAAAACATGTTAAGATTGTAAGGGTATTGAAGTATACTGAATAAAAGCTCTTTTCTAACAAAAATCTCTTCTTCTCTATTTCTTGATTTATTTGATCATGCTTCCATAGAGATCTCTAAGAAGTACTTCCTTGATTACTTGGCTAATCACTGACGGCCACACCGATCCATGTTGGAAGAGTGCATATTTTCAATATTTGGTAACAGAGCGGTATTGCGTGGAAGGAAGACACTTAGAATTTACTACATTCAGGATCTATTGCACTAGATTTTATCCAAAATCTTCTAGTTTGCTTCATGGATGTCTCAAGATTAAGGTGAAAATTGTTTACATGGAGGAACGGTGATACAGAAGTTTGAAAAGAGGATCTAGGGCTAGTTAGATTTTCTATGAAGGATAGTTTTACTGGTGTGTGATTATGAAGGATGTTAGGGATTTATTTTTAACTTGTTTGAAGTCATGGGATCAAGTAGATTCGAGGTGGATTTTGAGAAGTTCGACGGTAATGAAAACTTTATCCTATGGAAGCAAAGAGTAAAGGACTTATTGGTTCAGTAGAGGATCTTGACAAAAAAAAGGTCGAAAAAGATCAGTGCTGAGGATTGGGAAAAGTTGGAGGAAATTGCTTTTAGCACAATTCAGATATGCTTGGCCGATTAGATTTTGCCCGAGGTTTGCATAAAGACTATGGCAAAGGGGCTTTAGGAGAGATTGGAGAACACATACATGGGGAAGAACATGACAAACAAGCTGTGGTTAAAGAAACAACTGTATAATCTGAGGATGTCCAAAGGTGGAGATCTTGTTGCATATATCCAAACGTTCAATCAGATGTGTTCTGAGGTGATGAGTTTGGATGTGAAGATCGACGAGGAGGATCGAGCATTGCTGCTATTATGTTCTCTCCTAGGTTCGTATGATGGTCTTATAACAACTCTAGTTTATAAGAAGGAGACCCTAAACTATGAAGAGGTTGTTGGTGTGCTCAGATCAAATGAGCAAAAGGAGAAGATCTGCAAGGAAGACCTTAAGTCTGATCTTGGCTGTGAACAAAAGACAAAAAAGATCAAAGAAGAAGATAAGAGAAAAATCCAAGGGTAGATCAAAATCTCGCAATCAGAGAAAGATGACATTGAAATATTATAAATGTCATCAGCCTGGACACCTAAGGAGAGATTGTCCCCATTTGAGATCAGAAAAAGAAAAGGCCAGTAAGAAAGATGATACAGCTTTTGTGAGCAATGGAGAAGTCCTACTAGTTGTATTAGATGGATCCACAGAGTATGATACTATATGGATATTAGATTCAGCATGCTCACACCACTATACTTCTTATCGAAAATGATTTGCTACCTATCAGAAGGTCGATAGTTAAAGTGTTAGCCATGGAGATGATCATCCATGAAAAGTAGCTAAAATTGGCTCTATCAGGATGAGGATGTACGATGGGATCATTCGTACATTATTAAATATCAGGCATGTACTAGAGTTGAAAAAGAATTTAATTTTTTTAGGCTACTTGGAGGAGCTGAATTATGCTTTTAGTAGCCAGGCTAGGAGTGGATGTCTGAAAATTTTTAAGGGAGCTTTGGTGGTGATGAGAGGTAGAAGACTGAGCAATAATCTTTATAGAATAGAAGACTCAGTGGTAAATAATAGTGTAGAGGTGCAAGCAGCGGCATAAGAGGAGCAGATTTTATATCGACTGTGGCACACAGGATCGTGGGCTCACAGGACTAAGTAGAAGAGGTATGATCCCAGTCCTAAAGAAGGAGGGTATAGATCTTTATGAGCCATGTATCTTTGGTAAGCAGCATAGGATGAAGTTTGCCAGAAGTACCAAGTGCAGCGAGGGAGTGTTGGATTTAGTATACTCGGATGTGTGGGGACCAACTCCTATATCAGTTAGAGGTGGGGCAAAATATTTTATTACTTTCATTAATGATTTCTCAAGGAAGATATTGGTTTATCTGATCAGAAAAAAATTAGAGGTATTTGTTTGATTCAGAGCTTAGAGAGCTGAAGTAGAGAAGTCAGGGAGATAGGTAAAGTGTCTGAGGTCGGACAATGGAGGGGAGTATACTAGCCTTGAGTTTAGGAGGTACTGTGAGAAAAATGGCATCAAACGCCATTACACGGTGAGGATGACTCTCCAGCAAAATGGTATCATGGAAAGAATAAACCGAACACTGAACGAGAAGGTATGAAGTTTGAGGTTGTAGACATCACTCCTAAAGTCCTTTTGGGATGATGCTCTAACTTTTTCTTATTTTCTTGTGAATACGTCCCCTCATTATAAGTTGAATGGAGGCATTCCAGAAGAGGTCTGGAGTGAAAAGAAGATGGAGCTTGGCCATCTGAAAATCTTCGGTTGTACAGTCTATGCACATGTGGAGGCAGTCGAGAGGAGTAAATTGGATCCAAAATCTCAAAAGATGACATTCATAGTATATCCATAAGGAGTCAAGGGATACCTGCTGTGGGACTCTCAGGCATAAAAGTCAGTGATCAGTAGGAACGTTATCTTTCATGAGAAGTGCATCTTGAGGAGGTCTGGGATAGATGAAATTGGGGAAACAAAACTGAACAGTGGTGGCCAGTCAGAGAATGATGGCATACAGGTTACATCCACTTACAGGAGTGTTTCTGTTAAAGTGGAGCTAGGCAAAAAAATATTATCTCAGATTAAAAATTAGCATGGAGGACCAGTAGTTTAGACAGATGTGTAGGAGCAGCTACAGATATCAGACAGAGATGTGCCAATAGGAGTGGCTTTGCACAAGCCCCAGCATACTATTAGAAGATCGGTCAGATATGGCATTGATGAGGTTATCTCCTATGCACTCATCACTGTTAATGGAGATTTAGAGAATTATGAAGAAGCCATGGAGAGTGAGGATCATGATTCATGGATGCAGGCCATGATGGAGAAGATGACATCACTTGAGAAGAATCAGACATGGCAGCTGGTGGATCTTCCAAAGGATGCTTGATCTATTGACTCAAAGTGGGTGTTCACAAAGAAAGAAGTACCTTCAGAATAAGGTGGAGTCAGATTCAAAGCAAGACTGGTAGCAAAGGGATACTCATAAAGAAAAAGGATCGACTACATAAAAATTTTCTTTTCTATGGTGTGTCATATATCTATTCGAGTTTTGCTGTGCATTGGTGGCACGACATACTATGGAATGGGAATAGATGGATGTGAAGATGGTCTTCCTTCTGGACTTTGGAGGGAACAGATCTATATGAAGCAGCCGATGGTTTATGAAGATGGGCATAGAAGAAATGTGTGTTAGGCTCAAGAAGTCTTTATATGGTTTGAAACAACCGCTTTGTCAGCTGTATCGAAGGTTTGAATAGGCTTGTCTTAAGCCTGGGGTTCAGTAGATATGAATATGACTTGTTGTGTCTATGTCAAGTAAATGTAGATGAGGAGGATGCTCTGTACCCTATTATTATTATGTAGAGCTGATATGCTCAATAGCCAAATAGAAGTATGGATGCTGTGAAAAGTATTGGAAAGGGCATTATGGCATCTGATATTTGAAGATTAAAAATGTTGGGTCTAAGTTATAGTAAATTATGGACTGGAGATTTGCATAGCCCAGAGAGACGTCATCTGCGAGCCATATGTCTCTCTCGGCAAGTTATAGTGCCGCGCAGTACAGAAGAGGAGAGGCTGTATATTGGAATGAGTTCCTTATGTAAATGTTGTAGCAGTATGATGTACACATAAATGATATACTGTAGATCAGCCATATAGCTACATGCTAGTGCAGCATGGGTTGTAGATACATGGCTAATCGGCTGGAGGAAACTACTGGAAAGCCATTGTAAATGGATATTAAGCATATCTGCATGGAATTATAGATTATGGTTTGGTGTTTGGTGGGCACCTGGGAGGTAGTTTGAAAAATTTAATCTATGAAGTATGTGTGAAGTTGTCAGGTCCTCTGAAAGGATTTGTTGATGCAAATGTATGCTGATGATCCTTGATACAAGGAGGACTACTACTGAATAGCCTCTCTGTGTATATGGTGGAGCCGTGTCTGGAGATTAACCCTTCAGCCTAATCATAGGTGCTTGTTACGCACAGAGGCCGAGTACATTGGGATTATGGAGAGCTGCAAGAAGGCCTTTGCTTAGGAAGGGGCTGATTGATGAGTTGTAGGTAGAGCGAGATGGCAAGGTTAGACTATTCATGTGATAGTGCAGAGCTGCTGGCTATTATTGGCACAGAATTCCAGTCTACCCATAGCGTGCACAAAGTATATAGACCGTAGAGTACCATAGGCATCGAGAGCTGGTGAGGAAGGTGAAGGAGGGGGGGGGGGGGGTGGAATTGATGAAGGTCCCATTACGCAAGGAGAATCAGTCTGATGCACTCATAGAAGGTAGGCATTCCTCAGAGATATGCTTCAAGAGATGTGTGATAATGGATGGATCTGTTGAGAGAGATGAGTTCAGCCAAGGACTTGGAAGCAAGCCTAAGGTGGTCAGAATGTGAGCTCAGAGTGCAACTCGCCAAGTCTTGAAACGATGAAAGATAGGTCATAAAAGATGGAAGCGAGCGGCGCGGAAGTAAGATAAATCAGTCTCAATACGTAAAGGTTCAAAAATTAGGCCTAGTCATTCTGAGATTGAGCCGCTTCAATTGGGATAGCTAGGTCGGCTCTAGTCCTATCGGGTCGGGCTACGTGTGGGCTATTGCTAATTTAATAGCTATGGCATAGTGCACCAGTCGATCAAAGTATAAAGTGAATGAGTAGAGTATCGTCCTAGAGGATTGGAAAAATAAGTACTGAGAAACTCTTTCCTAGCTTTAATTTTAGAAGAATGAGTTTATGAGAATAAAGAAATTAAAGAAAATAAAAAAATAATTAAAAGTTTTTAATCTAAATTAGAGAGAGTGTAAATTATTAGGGATTTAATTGCAAAAGTAATTGATACTAAGGCAATGCGTTTCTCAAACGTCAGTCAATACAATATCAGTTTTTATAGATTATTTTATTCATGTAGGTGGAGTCGTCCTAAATTTATTTAATCTATCTTTGGTCGCCAGGCATAGCAAAACTATTAAATATTTATTAATTACCCCCTTTGGTCCAGGTGTAATTTAAATAAATAATTAATGCAATTAGGTTTTTGTGAAGTCGCCTTAATTAAAATAACGCTGTGGTCGTCAAAGCGCACTAGAAATTTTCGCATGCATATGATTCTAATTTTAATTGAGTTCATAAATCAAGGTAAATATAATCAAGAAGCTATTACATAAGATGTAGCTTGGTTCCGTAACATGCTACTAGTTCATGAGATCAATTAGAAGATGGCCAGTAATCTAAAAGCATTAAGTATCAGATTTATATCTCCTCATGAATAAAATTTAAAAATAAAATCACACTGAATATTGCATCAAAAGAGTGGCTAACACCTTAGCCTGTAAAAATAAAATTTAATTTATGATAATAAATTCAAAACAGAATAAATATAAAAAGCATGGAGAAATTAGAACTGTTTGATTACTGAAATTGTGTTGGGCTGCTCTTGATGTGGAGAATTTGGCGAAGAAGAAGAGGTCCTTGATCGATGTGCTTGATCGTCGAAGAAAATCAAAAAACCCTTTTTGATTTTCTCACAAATTCACTTTTTTTTATCTCTCTCTCTGCCTCTTTCTTCCCTCTCTCTCTTTGCTCCCGTCTCTCTCTTTGTCTCTCTCTTTCCCGTCTCTCTCTTATTCCTTTTTCTTCTCTCTTTCTCCCTCTCTCTTCTCTTTTCCTCCGTCTCTCTCTCTTTCTCGTCTCTCTCTTATTCCTTTTTTTTTTTACGACAACCATAGGTTTTTATAGATAAAGAATTTGATTTTCCCTCAAAATCCATCAAAAACTAGGTTTAAGACTCCCAAAACAACTCAAATTAAGATCTGGGTAATTCTGGCCGTTGGATGATGATCAAACGGTCCAAAAACCCCTTAAAATAACCCAGATCAAGTCGGATTTAATACAGCCATTGGATCAACTATTGGATCAAATCTGGACCGTCCGATCGTATTGAAATAAGCCTTCAGACCTTTAGTTTTACATCGGGATGAATCTCGGCCATTGGATCTCGATCGGGAGTTGCGGATGCCATCCATCAGCGCCTTCTTCTCGTCCATCCGATCAAGCTTCAGTGAAAATTGCCCGTTGGATCAGCCAAAATTCTCAAATTGCCCTCCATGGACCGTGCGCGAGCCCGATGTTACATGGACTGCTGCATTCTTCAACCAATCAGCGCATGCCTCTTGCTGTGAAATTCCCAAATTACCCTTCAGATGGTCCACCGTGCGCCGCGAAAAATGCTGACGTCAGCATTGCGTCTGCGGGTTCTTTTTTTTTTTGAAATTCGATTCTGAGCTCGTTTGAAGTCTGTTTTGCCTGAAATTTTTTTCATCAGAATCAGAAAAATAAAATCTTTACATTGGTGGCCTTCTTTCCTACATAAGATTAGTAAAAGTATCAATTTCTAATAAAATAGATTAATTTATTTTATAATTTAATACTTTTATTAGTATATTTTTACCACTTATCAGCTAGATCTCAGAGAAAAATTCAGATAGAGAGCAGCATTTTCAGACTATTGGCATGGAACACAACTGGATCAACTTAGTTTGAGACTGAGCCGACCTAGTCGTAGGTTAGCCGGCTCAGTCTGAAATTGGACTAAGCTGACCCAATCGTAGGTTAGTCGGCTTAGTCTGAAACTTGACCAGCTTAGTTTTTGTTGGTTATTATTTTGTATACGTAGATTGTTTGGATTGGGAGAATTTTTTTATGAGCTTGGATTTGACTCTTTGTAAAGTATATATACTGAAAATAGGTCAAGATTGTAAGAATGCTGAAATATACTGAATAAAAGCTCTTTTCTTTCGAAAATCTCTTCTTCTCTTCTTCTCTATCCCTTGATTTATTTGATCATGCTTTCGTAGAGATCTCTAAGAAGTACTTTCTTGATTGCTTGGCTAATCACCAGTGGCCACGTCGATTCAATGGAAGAGCACATATTCCCAACACTACCACCCACCCAGCCCCCACTCCTCTATCCGACCTCCCTCGACCCCCAGCGAACCTTTCCTCCAGCGAATCCCATCCGACCCCTCAACCCCTACGAAACCCCCTCCAGTGAACCCCCTCCACCTCGCTCACCCTCGCCAAATCCCACTCTCCCCCCCCCATCGATCGTCTCTTGGTCCCCGCGAACCTCCCGTCCGGTGAACCTCCATCTGATCCTCCTTGGCTCCTGTGAAACCCCCTCTGACGACCCCCATCCACCTCGACCCTCCATCGACCCCCCATGAACCTCCCCATACTCCTAACCTCTCCAGCCCGGTGCGAAACCAAACAACCTTCCGACGAGCCCCCCTCCACCCTCCCTTCGGCCCCCACGAAATCCCACCCCCCACCACCACCATTCTGATCCCCCCGACAAGCGCGAAGCTCCTTCGGCTCTCATCACTGTGCCCCCTTCCCCCTGGCCCCATCCCCGACACCCTGCTCTCTATCTTTTTCTTTTTTTATCTTCTCTATCTTACTATCTTACTTTTATTTTTGTAGGTTACCTCTAATACCCATCGTCCTCCTCTAGCATTCGTCGCTGAGACCCTCGGAGCTTTCGGTACGATCCGCTCTCTATAGCTATAATATATATTTTTTAATTTTATAGTATTATTTATTAATCATGTATATTTATAATAATTTATAAAATATTTATAATAAATATTATAAATATTTATTATAAATATTATAATTATCTATATGCCATAGTTTTTGGGTCGTACCATATTGGCGGCTGTGGACTAGATCTATCAATGGATTAGATTCGGATCAGAATCTGGATATTCAGATCCGAATCTAATTTTAATTACTGATATCGGATCCGAACCGGAATACCTGATGGATCTATACTTGAGAGAAGAAGAGAGGGATCTTGCCTCGCCGCCATCATTGGGAGGGAGGGGGTCTAGCCTCGTCGGCAAGAAAGATCGAGAGAGGGGAGTGGCAGATCAAGAGAGTGAGAGAGGGAGGGAGGGGGTCCGACCTCACCGGCATCACTGGGAGGGATGGGGTCCGACCTCACCTGTGAGAGAGATCGAGAGAGTGAGAGAGGGAGAGATAGGGTCCGACCTCGCCGGCATGGGAGATCGAGAGAGGAAGAGAGGAAGATCGAGAGATGAAAAAGCTGGGAGGGAGGGGTTTGGTCTCGCCATCGTCGTTGGTGAGAGAGATCGAGAGAGAGAGGGGAAGTCATCGAGGGGATGGCACACAATCGAGCCGGCTTGGATATGCAGCCGAGCCGGCTTGGGCCATGATCGAGCTGACTGGGGGAGGAGCCTAGCTGGATGTCTCAGGCACGAAGCTGGCTGTCTCAGGCATGGAGCCATCTCAGCTTCTGAGTGAATAGAATTTGATATGTCATGATGTTATATTGATTAATATTTATTAACGTTGTAGGTCACGATGGCACCGAAATGCCATCTAGCTTTCACCTCTGACCTTCGATGGGTTACATGTAGTTCAGCATCCGAGGAGCAGTCAGAGTATACTCCATCCACCTCAGCATCGACTACTCAGAGATCTCCACCATCGACATCTACTCCATCGATAGCATCTACTCAACCGACAGCTGAGCCTCTATCATCGCCCATATCTGAGGCACATGCTACTACGCAGGCATCTAAGTGTACATTTTTATTATATTAGCACAACTTTATTTTTTGTATAGCATTTGTACACTTATATATTTGCATAACGTATTTGCATTATAGGTGCATCATCTAGTCGGATATTTTATGGTCCCATACATATGGCATTACGTATGGAACCGCCAGCATTAGATGATGGTCTATTATGATGCGGAGGGGAGGCCGGTAGGGGAGATCGCGTAGGAGATGCATTTCTTTTTTGGAGTGCTTGTGAGATGGTCGGACATCATTCCTGTACAGCCTAGAGACTGGCATTTGATGGATGCTACTGTTAGGGATTGGGTATGAAAGGAGATATGGATAACTATACTCATCTTAGTTATATTTATGCATTTTATATATTTATACTATATATGTTTGATTAGAATAATTTTGTAACTAATTTTTGATAAATTTGTGCAGAGGAGGTATGGCTTTCTCGATCATGAGAGGGCTTGAGATGCTCGACTGAAGAAGATTGGAGAGTTATACCAGGATTATAAGGTCAAACTCCATAGTAGATGGCTCGAGCACCGACGAGATACTTTAGAGGAGCTTTTTCTCTAGATACAGGACTATCCTCTGAGTCAGTGGAAGAGGATGGTTAGACACTAAAGGAGCTAGAAGTTTGAGGTAAAATTTTTAACTTTTAAATTTTTTAATATGCTTGAATTTATATTTAAATATTTTTTAAATATTTATTATTTATTTAAGTACTTGTTAGGCTACCTTCCAGGAGAACCATGCAGCCCAGGAGTATACGCACACTCTAAGCCACGAGTCTATGGCCAATCATGTGCATAGAGAGGTAATTAATTCTAAATATTACTAGATAAATTAAATTCATATTTTTTATCATCTTTCTGATAAATTTATTCTTTATTATAGCTGATGAGAGATGGAGTGATGCCCAGTCATAGCAAGATCTTTCGATCCAGCCGCACGGACATGACGAGCAGGCCGATGAACACCATGATCTGGCATATTTTTGTAACTATTAAATATATTAGTATATATGATTAGTATCATAGCATTTCTTATAAAATTTTATTTTAATTTATAATTACAGGATTAGTTAGATGCGCTCATGAGCGAGGGCCCGAATACCTCTGGGCCCCATGACCATCTATCTCAGGTCTTGGGCCTGAGCACTCTAAGTGAATCCAATGCAGGCCTGGACACACGCTGATGAGCTACTGGTTCGAGGTGAGCGTCTCCTTACAGACTTTCAGTGTCATCAGTTGGGAGGAGCTAGAGGAGGTGTTGGCATGAGCAGATCATACTATGACACGGGCAGATCGGGCTAAGGAGCGCACATCTCATCTGAAGGACATCATGAGAGACATGATGTCGATGCTTAGCATGTGTTTTAAAGTCATGGGCTTCGAGGATATGTTGGCCCGTATTTCAACTCTAGCTCCGACTCTGGCTCCAGCTCCAACTCTGGCTTTGACTTTCAGTGACGATGATGATGATGTAGATTTAGAAGACATTTGATGTATTTTATTTTTTAAAAAAAATATTATAATAAATTTTATTTGATAATAAAATTTTAGCATTTTAAAATAATTTTTGTGTTTATTATATTTTCTTATGTTATATATCTATATTTATCAGATAAAATATATAAAATTTTTTTTTTATTTTTTTAATTATTCAAGATCTACGGTAGTAGTTTTATAATCGCTGTCATATCGTGCCAACCGCTGCCATAGATCTCTGATGCAAATGGTGACAATCGCTACATTAGACCTATGGCAACGGTTAAGAAACCACTACCATAGATCATCTATGGCAGCGGTTATGTAACCATTACTATAGATTAACTATGGCAGTGGTTACATAATCACTACTAGGGGTCAATCTATTACAACGGTTTATAAACCATTGCAATAGGCTATCTATGACAGTAGTTCAAACAACCACTACCATAGAGCTACAGCGATGGCTTCAATAGCAACGGTTAGAAAACTGCTGTCATATTCTATGGCAGCAATTTTTAGGGCTACGGTAATGGTTACAAACTGCTGTCATAGCTCTTTTTTATAGTAGTGCAAATACCAATTTCTGCTCCTTTCAAGATAAATGGGAAAGCTCGAAATAGGATTATGTCTGGTGTGCCGTGGAGTAGCATCATCATCTGAAAGGCCGCCAGATGGTCGATCGAATCGGTAGTCCCATCATAGCTCTTGAATTGAAGGAGCTTGAAGTTCGGTGGGATAGGTTCCTACATGATGCGGTGAGAGAAAGGAGGATCGGTACAGATATTATTACCGTGGGAGGGAGGAGCATGGTGGAGTTTCTCAATCTGTCGATTCATCTCTCGTAGTCTCTAATCCAGAAGATCCTATCGATCGTGGATCTCTAAGATCTTTTGACTGAATGAGGTCAAAGTCTCTCCAAAGGTTGAGCCATGATCAAAGCAGAGGCTTTCGGCTCTCTGCTTTTTCTTTTCAGAGGTCATCGGTCGGCTAGCCCGAATCGGCCATCCCCAGATTGGATCATGAGGCTCTAGAGAAGCTTGCTCTGATCGAATTGACACCGAAGACTGTTGCATGGCCTACACTACTTTCATAAGGCTACAAACCTGATGGACTAATAGATTGAACTGCTCCGCATCCACCATTGCTGCAAGTGGAGCTTAAGTCACCAGGGATGAGATAGGGGTAGGTAGATCTGGATGAGATCTGGCCGTGAAGGCCGTCGACCATTGGATAGAAGCTTTTCGAGGAGGCATCTTTTTCAAAAAGGATGACTTTAGAGGAAAAGTAGAGATCTCTACTAAGCACTCCTTTAAGAACAAGAAAACTCCAAAAGACAGAAGTTCCTTCCTCCAGCGCCAATCCTGTTGGTATAAAATCTGATTGTCGTCGAAGAAGTACTGGAGTTGGAGAAGATGAGGTCGCCATCGGTGACCTACAAAATGATTCTCACCTAGAGCCTATGGTGGTGGCTTCGGCAAGACTCTCCGATAATCAAGTCAGCTCTTTTAGCCAACAAAAATGGAGTGCACAGTCAAAAAAGTTGCAAAGTTTTGGGAAGACAAAGAGAGTCTAGAGAAAACATATTTGGAGGGTCCATTTTATAGATGGATCCTATAATAAACTGATAGGAACAGTCATAATCGTCTGATAGTGGACTGCTCAGAGCATGCGAAGTTTGTTATGGAGGATGGTGTCTATTATCGCGACTTGCCAGTCGAGAATGATGTCCGTTGTCGTGACTTACCAATCTACGAAGATTTAATAGTTGGAGTTTAGATGGAGTAGACATCGGTTGGTGAAGAAGTTTGAGTTATATCAATCTCAAAGGAGTTTAGACTCCTTTAAGGCAGTCTGTGTGTGAGTTGATTCGTGCTATGTATGGAGCTGGATTCGAGGGGACACCTTTTTGGGCCACTACCGAAAGTTTGGCCAGGAGGGGTTCGAAAGTCTTGCGACTAAAGAAATCTTTGAAAGAAGTCCATCGAAGATGTCCGAACGTGGATCTACTGGGCGGATCTAAAAGTAGGTCTGCTAAAGGAATCTGCATGTAGATCCATGGGGGGGAAGACCTGAAGAAAAATTTATCCGATGGAGGGATCCAGTTGAAGATGAAGTCCGAAAAAAGTTTGGCTGCTTGGAGAGGTCCGAAAGGGGTTCGACTATTGGAGAGGTTCGAAAGAAGTTCGATTGTCGGAGAGGTTCAAAAGGAGTTCGACTGCTAGAGAGATCTCAAGAGAAAGAATTCATGATCGAAGCTCTTCTATGATTATCAGTCACATTAGGTTAAGCATCAGACGGAACTTCGATGGGAGCGGGATTTATCTTCAATATATTTAAACATAAAATAAAAATTAGCAATGATATTTTTGAATATTAGTGATGAAAATCTACCATCGCTAATATTTTTTTAAAAAAAAATTATTTAAAAAATTATTGGTGATGGAATTAGCGATGGCATATTTTGTCGTCGCTAATAATCCACAATTGGTCCAACCCTAGTTCAAACCTAATTCGAATCTAATTCAAAATTTTACCAAACCAAATTTAATTAAGCTTTGAATCTAAGTCCTACTTAGATTATAAAATATAATTAATATTAAATTAAATTAAGATTTATTAAATTAAATATAATTTAAATTAATTAGGAGAAATTGGTGTTCAATTCGAATTCAATTCAAAATTCTATCAATTTTAGTTCAATTAGACTTTTAATTTAAGTCTTACTTAGGTTGTAAAACTCAATCACTTTCAATTTAAGTCAAGCCTAATTAAATTTAAGCTAATTTAAAAATTAAAAAAATAATTTTTAATTTGAATTCGATTTAAATTAAATTTGAATTTCATTCGAATCTAATTCAAAATTCTATCAAATATAATTCAATTAGGCTTCGAATCCAAATCCTACATGGATTATAAAATTCAATTGATCTCAAATTAAGTTAAAATTAATCAAATTAAAGTTGATTTAAATTAATTAAAAAAATAATTTTTAATTTAGATTCAATTTTAATCCAATTAGATTACCTATCAATCCTAATTCAATTAGACTTTAAAATTCAGATCCTACATGAATAATAAAATCTAATTACTTTGATATTAAGTTAAGCCTAATTAAATTGAATCTGATTATAATCAATTAGGAGAAAATTATTTTTAATTTAGGTTTGATCTAAATATAATTGAAACTCGATTCGAATCCAATTCGAAATCCTATCTAACCTAATTCAATTGGACTTTGAATCCAAGTCTTAATTAGATTGTAAAACCTAATTACATTTAAATTAAGTCAAATATAACTAAATTTAATATAATTTAAATTAACTATTAAAAAATAATTTTTAATTTATGTTCGATTCGAATTCAATTCGAAATCATGTCAAACATAATTCAATTAGACATTGAATCCAAGTTTTACTTGAAATATTAAAATTTAATTAGCTTCAAATTAAGTCAAATATAATTAAATTAAATCTAATTTAAATCAATTAAAACTTAATTTATAAATTAATTAAGTTTAAAAATTTAATAAATTTAAATATTAATTTTTAATCATTGAAAAAAATTAAGAAAAGAATTTATATTAGCGATAACTTTAGCTACGGCAAGAATACAATTGCTAATAATTAAAAAATATTATTTTAAATGTATAATTATTAATGATAAAAATAATGTTACTGATGGTTACTTCCATCACTAATAATTTTTTACATATTAGTGACGAAAAATAATTATTAACGATGAAATCTATCATCGCTAATTATTTTTCCACCTCATTTTTCCCCTCCTCGTCGTGAGACCTCATTTTCCCCCATGCCATCGCCCACCGCCTCCTCATTTTTTTCCACCCCACTGCCCATCGGATCCTTATTTTTCCGCCATCCCTCCACCCTCTAGCATTTTTATCCCCCACCACCATTGCCCTCTCCCCTCACCCTTCGATCCCTCCACCGCCCCTTCTATCCTCTGGTCGGTGGCCTTTCCTCAGCTGCACCTAGTCCGCCTTTTTGAGCCCTCGATTGGCTCCTACCTTTCCGAGCCCCCGACCATCTCGATCCCTCCGGCAGCATCCGACCCACCTCCCTAAGCCCCCAACCACCTCCTACCTCTTCGAACCTTCGATCCTTCGGTTCCCTCACCACCTCCTCTCTCCCTCAATTGGTGCCTCTCCCCGACTGCACCCGACTTGCCTTTCTGAGCCTCCGATCACCTTCCACCTCCGCAAGCCTCTGACCATCTCGATCCCCCTAGCGGCACCCAGCCTGCTCCCTAAGCCCCCGACCACCCCCTACCTCTCCGAACCCCCGGTCCTTCGATTCTCCCACCAACCCCTCTCTCTCTCCAACCGACGGTAAACCCTCGGCTGCACCGGCCCACCTTTCTGAGCCTCCGACTGCCTCCTACCTCCTCGAGCCTCCAGCCATCTCAATCCCTATGGCTGCACTTCGATCTGCCTTTCTGAGCCCTCGACCGTCTTCCACCTTTCCAAACCCCCGACCCTTTGACTCCCCAGCCAACCCTCTCTCCCCTGAATGGTGGCTCCCCTAGCCATCTCTCTCCCTAGCTGCACTCGGTTCACCTTCCTGAACCTCTGACCGCCTCCCCAACCGTCTCCTGCCTCCTTCTCCGAACTCCCAGCCACCTCCTGCCTCCTCAAACCCTCAGTCTTTCGGTTCACCCGCCACCCTCTCTCCCCCAACCACCTCCTGCCTCCTTCCCCGAACATTCGGCCCTTTGGTTCACCCGCCACCTCCTCTCTTCCCTGTCCGTCTCCTTTCGACTGTATTCGGCTCGTCTCTCTGAACCCTTGATCACCTCCCGCCTCCCCGAGCCCCTAGGCGTAAGCTCCTGGCCTTTTCAAGCTTTCGTTCATGACTGCATCCCCGAGCTTCAATCCTTGCTCGCCTATGCCTTCTCGAGCCTCAATTCCTGCATGCCAGCCCGCGCATGCCTTAGTCATATACGGTAGCCTTCTTCTATTATGAGTATTCGCATCGATATAAATGACAACTAATACCATCATTAAAAATTATTTTTTTATTTAAATTATATTAATTAAATATAATTAGATTTTAAAAATTAAACATAAGGCTGAGACATGCCCTACATATTTCGATCTCGGCATGTAGCATGTTCGAACTGAGAAAAGGTTCGGATATCATTGCAAACACCAGCCCGAGATGTGCCTTGCATGCTTTGATCTCGGCATGCAGAGTGCTCAAACTGAGAAAAGGTTTGAGCTGTATTATAAACATCAGTTCGAGACATGCCCTGCACGCTTCGATCTCGACATGCAGAGTGCTCGAACCGAGGAAAGGTTCAGGTTGCATTATAAATATCATTTGAGACGTGCCCTACATGCTCTGATCTTGGCATGCAGAGTGCTCAAATCGAGGAAAGGTTCAGGTTGCATTATAAAGATCGATCCAAGACATACCCTGCATGCTCCGATCTTGGCATGCAAAGTGCTCAAACCGAGGAAAGGTTCGAACTGCATTTCAAACATCGATCTAAGATGTGCCCTGCATGCTTCAGTCTCAACATGTAGAGTGCTCGAACTGAGGAAAGGTTTGGATTGCATTGCAAATACGGGCCCAAGACGTAGATTTATGCCAAATTACAAGCATTGGTACTTTTATGGGGATCGATTCATGGAAGATAATTGCAAAGACTTTGGAGGCTCTACTTGTCCAAGACCTTGCTAATATGCAAGAGCTCAACGATGATATACTCGAGCATATGATTAGCATATTTGGTGGGTTTGATCTGATTATTGGTGGAAGCCCATATAATAACCTTTTAGATAGGGTTGCTATAGTTATAGTCATGCTTATCCTCTCTAGGGTTGCTACCCCTTAGAGGCTAAGCAAGGCTATAACTATAGCAATCCCTATAGTCCATCATGACTATGGCAATTGCTATCTGATAGGTTATTACATGGGCTTCCACCAATAACTAGATCAAATCCATCAAATGTACTAATCATATGCTAGAATTTGTCACCATTAAGCTCTTACATATCAGTAAATGTATTGGACAATTAGAGCTTTCCATCCGTGCATATTATCTCCCACGTCTTTCTATGCAGGTACCAATGCTTATAATTTAGAGTTGGAGCTTGTCAGATGACTAGCTTGTACGAGCACATGAATTTTATTTTTAAGTTATAATTTTATTTTTTAATAAAATTTATATTTCTAGTTTGTAGCTTGAGGAGGTGGTCGGGGGCTTGGAGATAGAGGCTATGATGACTGCCTGTGCGAGATGCACCTAAATGGAGGTGATGCGTTATGTTCTTGTTATTGTATGGTCAAGCTTGGATGGTCTATAACATTGCAGACAACTGTTTGTAGCCATCTCACTAAAATTTGGTGCAAAAGAACTTGCAATGTAGGACAAGCTTGGATAGTCTGTTATATCGCAAATAACTACTTGCAACCACCTCATGGTTAAAGCTGCGGAGGAACATGCAATGCCTTTTTTTTAATGATAGATCTGAGCCTTCTTCACATTTTTATGTATTAAGATTATCATGTACTGCTAGATGAGAATCAGACAATGCTTAAATCAGAGAATCAGCAGATCAACATATTATCATGTATTGTTGGATGAGAATTATTGGACTACTGATACATTACAGATGCTTATTAACAATCTTTGTTATATGTTAGTTAAATTTTGATCATCTTATTATATTTTGATAGATATTTTATTTGAACCAATTTTTAGGTCATCTGTTTGCTTTGATTTTGATTTTTATTTTTAGATATTATACATCATATCTTCTAGAGGTCGAAGCCATTCCAGCCAAGGATAGAGCTTTTAAGGAGAGAACGATCATGCGGCCAGCTCGCATGGTTCTGCACATCTTATACCAAATGATAGAGGATCACTAGTGATCCTACAGTCATATGCAGTAGCGATCGGCTCACAGACACAGAGTCGTGGTCGAGGACCCATCCGGCTCACGGCACCTCCAACTTGGCTGGAGCATAGACAGCTCATCCACGTTCAGAGCCGCTCATAAGTGCTACGACTTTAATTAATATATTTCTAATTTAGTAATTCTAGAGTTAATATTTATTGTTCAAAATTAATTTTGCAGCATGTTTAGAGAGTTTGTAGTATCTCATGTGGTTACCTCTAGAGTATCTCGTGTGGTTACCGGCATCATCCGATGCTTGATGCCGAGCTTGGTGAATGAGTTTTTCAGCTAGCCATCTGGGGAATGTGATGCAGCCTGGGGGATATTTTTGGTAAGTCAAAACTAGTTTAATTTATAAATTCTCGATACATTGGTATTTTAATTACATATAAATACATTATTGCTTTTATGTTGTAGGACCACTATCGATTTGAGACTCCTCAGGATGAGGAGGCTGGTCGTCAAATCTTCAAAGAGATGGCCACACGGAGGCTCCAAGATGGTCTCTATAGCCTCAGGTAGTCTGCCATCCAGCACTCCGATTTTTAGTCACCATTGAATTGGAGATCCTTCATGGATCACTGGATGTAGGCGAACATATGACAGGCCCTCTGCGATCATTGGAGCAGTGAGGAGTACTTCGATAGGCGACAAAGGGTCTAACAGAATTGGGCTATTCAGTAGGATCCGATTAGACATACGAGCGGCTCGGTTAGCACACATATTGTGACCGACAGACTATTAAGAAATCAATATCAAAGCTCTTCACTAGAATTATAAAAACTCTTATATGCATATTTTGATTAATTTAATTTAATTATTTACTTATCATAAGCACGATAGCTGGATCATCCACTAGGCCAGCTGTAGTTGAGGTGGGCCACACACCAGTCTAGGAGGACTGGTGACTATTTAGATTCTACATCGTGATGGATCGCAGTAAGAACTTTAAACTCTATTTACTAATTAAATTATTACAGGATCTAATTTTTATATTATAATTAATATATTTCTTAATTGTGTAGATGCGTTATGCGGAGTATATTGCTGAGAGGTACGATAATGACCCATCTTCTCAGTCCTCCTTGATCTTGAGGGATAGCTTAACACCACCGGGAGGGTGAGTAGGAGCTGGGTCATAGGATTTGGCCATAGCTTCGACCCTCCACCACTTCAATATCCTTCAGCATCTTCATAGGCCTCGACATCCCAGATCTGGAGTGATGTGCACGTGGAGGAGGTCGGGCAGAGGCTTCTGAGTAAGTAACCTTAAAGTCTCCTGGATGTCATCTGCAACATGGTCGTAGAGCTCTTCCAGGACCCACAGCTGCACGATCAGCTGGGCTCGTCATTCCATCCATCACATCGAATATATATTATTAAATCATTTTAATTATCTTAAGTTTTTACTTTTAGAAACTTTATATATTTAGGTTTGAGTCTGAAAAGAAGATCTAGGGCCTAAAAATTCAATCTAACTGTTCAATCAATGGACTGGAGATGTCTATAGTTCTATATCATAGAATAAAATATGTAGAAATAATCTATTCAAAAATCGAAAGAGTGTATCAAAAGATATATCTCCATATCAAAAAATACATCTCCATATCGAAACTTACTAATATTATTTTATTTTTTTCATTACAGGATGCTGGGACATCCAGCTCTCATCCACCAACTGCTGGAGAGGAGCAAGAGGAAGAGACTGACGATGATGAGGATCGAACTTAATTTTTTTTTGATGTATTATATTTTTTATATTACTTATAAAAAATATATAATTTTATTTCTAATATAATATAATTAGCTTTTAATTTTTGATTATCATATTATCTTTGGATTTTAATTATAATAGATATTAGAAACCATAATTCATTGTAATTAATTAAAAAAGATTTTAAAAAATATTATTATTTTTTTAAAAAATAAATTAAATATTACCATCGATATTAGCGACGATAACTACCGTCGCTAATATTTTTTAAATTATATTTTTTATTTAATTTAAAAATTAAATAAAATTAGAGATGGAATAATTTATCGCTAATAATTATTAACAATGATATTAGCAACGAATATGTCGTTACTAATAATTTTTAAAATTTTTTAATTTTTTTTAAAAAATTAATTAGAGATGGATTTGTTTCGCCTCTAAAGTCGTCGCTAATTCTATTATTAGCGACGAGGCTTTCTGTCATCACTAGTAGTCCCAATTAGCGATAGAAATTTTTTAGATTGACTTTTACGATGATATTAGTGCGATGGCATCAGTATTAGTGATGGTGGATGAACTATTAGTGACAGTATTTTATCGTTGCTAATAGTCTAATTTTTTTGTAGTGGTTCCACATGATGTAAGTTATTTTATGATACGGCTTTGAAGTCTAAGGTTTAATTATAACACTTTTCTATACATGGTTGGATCAATCCAAGATCTCATTAAAAGAAACTAGCTGAAAAATATTATTTTAGATTTTTTGATCATGTATAAATATTTAAAATCTATCCAATATATAATTAATATGAAACTAAAAAATTCTAGCAGAAGTTCCTTTTTATTATTTGTGGTCTCTTAGCAATAACATTTCTTAGAACATGTGATTTATTAAGGAAGTTTATATATCGCAATCTGGGATGAGAGGATCAAACACAAAATCTCTCATGTGGGATCTATTGCAAAGATGCCAACACCGCCCTTACAATAAGAAGGCGTAGCTAATTAGCCTTCATCTCAAGTTCCTCAACCGTGCTAGCATTGCCGACCATTTCCTCAATTGTGGTCTTGGTACCTATATGGATTGTTGCTGCACCTCCATCCTTTAACCAATCTTCTCAAATTCTAAATTTTCGTTCTCCATCTCTTTGGCATCCACTATTGGCATCTTGCAAAATTCTCAAGATTACCAATAATTATCCTTGAGGGTTACTTGTTTCTTCCAACAAAAGATTGTACCTAAGAAAAAAAAATGTTTGATTTGAATTGCAGTGAACAACTAATGATGCAATATATTTATACATTATAAATAATATATATACATATGAAACTTATAAATCCTTGATTTATAAATAATTATTTTTGAGATCTTTCAAGGATTATAATTATTTTTTGAGATCTTTCATTACAAATTGT
Source organism: Cocos nucifera (assembly GCA_006176705.1). Classification (NCBI taxonomy): domain Eukaryota; kingdom Viridiplantae; phylum Streptophyta; class Magnoliopsida; order Arecales; family Arecaceae; genus Cocos; species Cocos nucifera. The sequence continues at coordinate 293,322 of QRFJ01000393.1, read as the reverse complement.
GCACTAATATTTTTGATAAAGTGATGCAAAGAATTTATATTGCTTCCGGTTACAATAACATCATCAACATTTATAAATATAATGAAGGCATCATTACAACCAAATAAAGAGAGATATGTCTCTGTGTGTACCATGGAAGGCCAATGCCAATAAATTGGTTGTAAAGCATTCAAACCAAGCTCAACATGATTGTTTCAAGGCTATACATGGACATATGGAGTTGCATACATTAGTAGAAGAAAATGGATCCACAAAGCTGGGTGATTGTTTCATTCATACTTCTCTAAGTAAACCATGCAAAAATGCATTATGTACATTAATGAACAATAATAACTAGCACAACCCTGATAGTCTATATACTTTGGCAACTGGACTAACATGTCACAATAATCTAGCTTAGGTTGTCAGCGATGGTTTCCTTAAGCAACCAAGTGGGCTTTATACCTTCCAAGAGAGCCATCATGACATCTTTTAACGTGATAGACCCATCGGCAGCCAACGACATTCATATGAGAAGCCATGGGGACTCATGGCCACGTCCTACACTTTGGTAATGCATCGCATTCTGCTGGCACTGGGGCCCTCCATTTGGCACTTTTGGGGGGCTTGAGTGGAGCATGAAGGTTCAACAGCCATTGGTGGGCCAAGTTGCACATGAGCCAAGGGATGATGGGTGGCTTCGAGGGTAATTGTGCTCCTGAGCATGGATCTCTTGTGATATGCATGTCACGCCATAGAGTGCTACACAATCATCGATGGATGCCATCGAGAGATAGACGGCCATCAGACAAGATAGTCTATGAGCATATGCTATGTCATATATGGCGCACGTTATTTAATGACTGTCCATTTTCTCATAGTAGTCATCCAAGGATTCATAGCATTATGCAGTGCACAAACCACACCACACAGAATCCTAATTGTTTTCACATGTTCATTATATAAGAGTACACCCCTAAAAACTGGATGACATATATAATTGGATCAAACAGTTATCATATCAATTATAGCTAGATTATTAAATAATATGAGTTGGACCAGGATCTTAAATACTGCACACTAAGATTAAGACCCAGTCACACAAATGGTGGTTAAATAGGAGGACTTCTTCACCCTAACCATGCCTAAATAGGCACCAACCATGACTTGTCAAGGTCTTCTGTGAGAGTTGTTTGTGCTTTTAGTGCTTGTTCTTTGTCATGGTAGCAATTTTGTGAAAGATAATGGTTAATAAGATGTTTCCTCTTGAATTGATCATCATTAAGCTCGGCTTGAGATGCATCATTGTTAACTCAATAATAGACTGTAGCTCATATCATGCTCTGCATAAACTAGAAGATCTAGCAGTATCATGTTCCAATATCGGAGTCGAGTTTTCCACCTTGCAAGAGCTAACCCGCACCCATTGTGAAGCCATTCAAAGTCACCAAGATCTTCGGTACTCCAGAATTGAAATACTCTAGATGCTACTAGAGCAATAATAGCTTGATCCTAGGAATCCATGAAATATGTAGCATCCAAAGCAAAATTATCTTTCCTTTTTTCAATCCTCAATTTTAAGTCCTCAAATGCATTAATCTACTTTGCCAGCATCCTTTTCTTTGGGATTCAACACTAAGTGGGTCAAGGAGGCAACATCATGCATGCTGAATAGCTCTTGGCTGTCAGTGCTATTCAATAAAACTTAATTGTCATCTGATCCTTTTTCTCATTAACAAAAATAATTCACAAGTCCACACAACCTGAACAAAATCATAAATGATCTTCACAACATGTTCTTGTAATTAAGCTTCAGTTGGTTATGCTTTTGCCAAAAATGAGAATTCATAAATCATGAAAAGATTTTTATAGGAGGTATAATAGAGGAGGAAGAAGCACTTTTGGTCAGCATCAATAGATTCCCTCTTTTGAAATATCGTAAATAAGAGCTACCCAAAAAAATCCAATATACATAGTGCTTATTGATGGAATATCTATGACAAAATATGTAATGAGACAATAGTACATCACCGAAGAATAAATTCTTCATAAAAAAATAACTAATGGCAGAATGCTCCCTGTATTGCCTGATAATAGTGGAGTGCATCGAACAAGGTATAAAATTATTAGGATTGATTGGATAAAGTATTATGAAACGATGTACAGTGGACGTGGTAATTATAGAAAAAGAAAATAAAATTTTATAAACCTAAATATAGGAAATTTTAAGTGGTTCGGAGTCCCTTTCTCCTACATCCATGGCTGCACAGAATAATATCTTCACTAAAATCAAGAAATTTAAAAGAGATATAAAAAAAGAATCACTCTTTTTCTAGATGCAAGAGCAACTTCAAACAAAAAAAAAAAATCCCATGTAGAGATGATTCACTCATTTGATGATTTTCTAGATTGCACACTAGAAGAACTCTTGCCATTTCTCTCTTTCTCTCTTTCTCTCTCTTTTTTTCTCTTGGAAAATGCATTCTTCTCTCTCTTGGAAGAGCTCTCAGATGCTTTGTGCATTCTGCCAAGCCTCACATGCCCACAAGCTATTTTATAGTCAAAAACTAGCTTTAAATTGCATCCAAAATGAAGATTCAAGTCCAAATCAAATTCCAATTGATTCTTGGCCATCCAATCAAGCCAGTAGCTATCCGATCACGCTCCGGATCAAGCTTTTAATGAAGCCATCAAGCTGCCTATGCCTCCCGCCATTCAATCGCACCTTAGATCAGCCCATCAACTGTTAAATCAAGCCACTTGTAAGCCTAACCATCGGATCGCACCTCCCGTGCCTATAGACCACCCTTGGACTGGGTGTATGGCAGTCCCCAACCAATCAGCGTGCACTAGCTCATCCGAAAAGACGAAAACATCTCTATAAGCTGCATGTTAATTACTATGGACCCTTTAAGGGTCCACGCCCACCACATGGACCATGCCGGTTTGCCATGCGGTGGTGGACCATGGTGCCGCTTGGGTCTATACTGCTCGCATGCTAGGCCGCGTGGGTGCTTAGCCCGTGCACTCGCCTGGCCTGCTGAGCCTGTTGACTTCTGGGCTGCGCCAGCCAACGGATTAATCTCGTCAAACCTCTTTTTTTTTTCTTTTCTTTACTAGGCTTTGGCTTTTTCTGGGCTTTTTGGATCTTGGGCTCTTCTTATGGATGGATTAGGCTCTACCACCCAATAACTCTCTCACTTGAAGACTAAGACATCCAAATATACATCCATCTAAAATAGAAAAAATATCTAAAATAGCTTTAGTATTCTGTGTGGCACCTCCACTCAACTAACTTTAGAGGTCAATTGAGATCATACACAGCCTCAATTTCTTGATCACTGAATCTCTGATGCTATTGGTCTTGTAGAAGGTATCCGGTCTGCTACCTTGTGCTATCACTGTAGCACCTTTGACGATTTTTCAAGAGCCACCAATAAAAGTTGTAGCGTATCCCTCAGCATCCAATTGTCCAATTGAAATCAGATTTCTCTTTAAACCTGAGACATATCTGATATTCTTAAGCTTTCATGCCGACTGATTCGGTATCTTTATGTGTACATCATCTTTTTTCATATTATTCATCGGTTCACCATCATCAAGATAAATCTTTCTAAAATTTTTGGTAGGATAATTTATCATATACTCTTTTTGTAAGGTAGAGTGAAATGAAGCTTCGGAATCCAGGATCCAAGACTCCATCAGACTATCCACACTGAGGACTAGAAAATTAGCTATTATCTCTATTGCTGTATTGATGGATTCCTCGTTCTAGCCTTTATTCTTCTTTCTTGTCCTACAGTTCTTCCTAGTGTGCTCTTTTTTGTCATAGTGCCAACAACCATCACCTATTAGTCTTAATTGGCTCTTCTATTTGGATTGTGTAGTTCTTCCTCTACATTCTTGAGTAATCAAGATAGAACTAGAGTTTTCTTTGGATTCTCTTATCCTGATATTTTTACTAAAAATCAGATTTTGGATCTCTTCGAATTTTAGCTTGCTTGAGCCATAAGAACTACTCACAGCAGTCATGATAGCACCCCAACAATTGAGCAAAAAAGATAGTAGAATTATAGTATGAATTTCATCCTCAAAACTAATATCAATAGAGCTTAAAAGACTCATAATCAAATTAAATTCATTGATGTGATCAGCAACAGATGCACTTTCGAGCATCTTCATATTAAATAGACGATGCATTAGATATACCTTGTTGGAGGTCGAAGTTTTCTCATATCTGTTGGTTTGAGCCTTTATCAAATCAGCCGTCATCTTTTTCTCCAGGATGTTAAATGTAACATTCCTGACTAACGTCAGTCTAATAACTTTCAAAGCCTAGCGGTCCAACAATTTTCAATCTACTTGTGATATGTCTTCAAGCTTCTTTCCTTCAAGAGGTAGATGAAGTCTCTTCTGATATAGATAAGCCTCGATCTGTATCTTTCAAAACCTGAAGTCTTTTCCATTGAACTTATGGATCTTGATCTTTTCTTCATCTTCTGTCGTCGCTCCTACTCTTTCCTTCAAACCTGATGCTCTGATACCAGTTGTTGGGATTGATTGGACAAAGTATTACAAAATGATGTATAGTGGATACGATAATTGCAGAAGAAAGAAGAAAATAAAATCTTACAAGTTCAAACATAGAAAATTCACGTGGCTTGGAGTTCCTTGCTCTTACGTCCACGACCGCACAAAATATTTTCACCAAAATTAAAAAGTTTACAAGAGATTAAAAAATTAAAAAAATCATTATTTTTCTCTCTCTTCTAGATACAAGAGCAGCCCCAAATAAGAAGAAGAAATTCTTATCTAGAGATGATTCACTCACCTGATGATCCCCTAGATTGCACACAAGAATTCCTACCTTCTTACAAGAAGAACCTTTACCTTCTCTCTCTTTCTTTCTTCCTCTCTCTTTTTTTTTCTTGGAAAAAGCACTCTTCTCTCTCTTTGAAGAGCTTTCAGATATTCTATGCATTCTACCAAGTTGCAGATGCCCACAGACTATTTTATACCCACAAATCAGCTTCAAATGATATCCAAAATGGAGATCCAAGTCTAAATCAAACTCCAATTGACTATTAGCCTCTGATTAAGCCATCAACCATCCGATCGCGCTCCAGATCAAGCTTCTGATGAAGCCATCAAGTTGCCTGCGCCTCTCGCCATTTGATCGCACCTTAGATCAGCCCATCAACCATTGGATCAAGCTGCTCGCAAGCCCAGCCATCAGATCGTGCCTCCCATGCCTATAGACCGCCCATGGATTGGGCATATGGTGGTCCCCAACCAATCAGCATCGGCTCACCCGAAAAGATGAAAACACCCTTATGAGCTACGTGGTAATTAATGTGGACCCTTTAAGGGTCCACACCCATCATGTGGACCGCGTCGGTCTACCATGTGGCAGTAGACCATGGTGCCACATGGGTCTGGGTTGCGCATGGACAATGGGCTGCACGCTTGCTTGGCCTGCTGAGCTTGTTGGCGCCTGGGTTGCGCCAGCTAGCAGGCCGAGCCCATCAAACCCCATTTTTGTCTTTTCTTTTTTGGGCTTTGGTTTTCTTTGAGCTTTCTGGGTCTTAGGCTCCTTTTGTAGGTGGATTAGGCTCTACCATCCAACAAGAAGTTGCACTAATCAAGGAGGAGAAATGACTGCACTTTCAGGATGCTATAAACAAAAACCATGAAATGAGATGGCCCAAAGACAGAAGCTTGCTTTTGTGTTGAAGATCCAGAAAAGAGGAGAAGGAAACCTAAACTAATGTGAATGAATGCTGAAGGGTTTGGAGAATTTGACAGGATGGTGAAAAATTAAGGTTTCACAGGCCTTAAGGCCAACATTTGATGGTTGGAAGTTGCATGCATATATAAAAATTTGATATTGAAAAAATGATTTTGATATGGACATAAGCATCAGGGTTAGCTGGTTCTTTCTTAAGATTTGCTCAGACAAAAGCATCAGGACATAGTATTACAGGCATGCAACAATCACCTTCCTTCACTAATGCTCTCATCCATCAGTGGTTGGGAGGGGGAAGCTTTGCTGCATATTTCTTGTGATGTACTTTCATTTGATGGCATGCTAACTTGGTTATCCGTAGATCTTTGGGTTGAGGTTCCGGAGAAGTAAACAGTGGCAATGCTGCTGCTAACATCAGTCCATTCCGTTAAGTAACTAGGCTTCGTTTTGACCTCACTCACTTCGATGTCTCCTACCAACATCGCCACCACCCTTGACATGGGCGGTCGCAGCATCGGTGTTGCTTGGGTGCAAAGAAGAGCCACACTGATAACTCGAGTGGCCTCTTCCTTGTTGAAGGACGTAAGTTTAGGGTCTACCATTTCCAACTCCCGCTTGTTTTCAAGCAGATTCCAAGCCTGTGAAATAACAATTGATGAGTGTTATGAGAGATACTTCCTCAAAGATTCATGCATCCAAAATTTGAATGCATGATCATTGGTTACTTGAAAAGAATGGTTGATTTGCCAAATCAAAGCAATAATTTAATACGTTGGATATGTGAAGAAGATATTCTTGTGCATTCTAAGGAGTAGCCTATATGAATGCCAATTACAGAGAAAAAAAAATCAATAGCAAATGATGATCATAAGATACTTGTAAGTTAACTAAATTTATCAACATACCCATTCAAGAAGATAGACCTTGTCTCCGCTGAGGCTTGTATCCAAATTAGGCCGTCCACAAAGAATCTCGAGTGCGACAACCCCAAAAGCAAACACATCAGCCTTTTCTGTAAGATGCCCTCTCATGGCATACTCTGGTGCGAGATAACCACTTGATCAAACAGCATATGCTGTTAGTTAGTGTCCAAATACACATAATAAATGAAAAACATATAAATGATAGCTTATTAAGTAAGATGACTTTAGTGGAAAGAACAGTGATTCTTACATTGTACCAGCAACTCTTGTGCTAATGTGAGTTTTCTTGTCATCATAGAGTTTAGCCAGACCGAAATCTGATATCTTTGGGTTTAGATCAGCATCAAGGAGAATGTTACTGGCTTTGACATCTCTATGGACAATACGCACGCTTGATTCCTCGTGCAGGTAAGCTAGACCTCTTGCCACACCCAAACATATTACAAAGCGTTTAGGCCAATCAAGGTGCAAATTACTGTTCCCTGCAAAAAGACCACAATCATTTTGCATCAATTCTAAAATCTGGACCCTGAAAAACAAGAAAGAATGATGGATTGGATCTGATGATTCAACTTGTATGACACTTTCAATGGATGTTTCATGATCAGCATGCAAGGCCATTCGCAAAAAAAGATGTATGATCCATACATGTGTAAATTTACGAATCTTTAACAGATCTGCATCTGTTTAGGGCAATCCTATGTGGGTTGCATAACTCACTGTCTAAATATCTATACAGAAGTTTTGGAGCCATGAAAGAGTTTGAGTGATCAAGTCTACTAGAGAATACCAAAGATTGCTTGATCAAGGCTTCCATTTTCTAGGTACTCATAAACCAAGAGACGCCTGTCGACCTCAATACAGCAACCATATAATTTCACGAGGTTCCGGTGTTGTACTGCAGATATAGCTGCAATCTCTGCCATGAATTGGCGCTTTCCTTGGTGAGATGTTGCTGAAAGTTGCTTTACAGCCACAATTCTCCCATCAGACAGTTTACCCTACATAAAAAGTTGAGTCAATATATAGTTGTGATCGATATTAATGCTGAACTTATTTGTATCCTCCATCTTATGATGACTATTAGCAGGCAGTGTAATCGCTAATCAGGAACGATAATCAAAAGTATAGAAAGAGAAAGCATGGATGATGAAACCCTTTTCTTTTCTAAAATTGTTTATAACTTAATTTCGAGGTTTCGGTAGCAAAGTTTTATTGCTTTCGAAAAAGAGCGAAAATAGAAGCAGGAAATTGTAAAGTTTTGTGCAATTGTATCTTCAATATCAATCTCCAAGCAGTATTTCTCTAATATGTAGATAAACAAAAATGCAAAAAATGACAACAATGATAAAATAAGGCCCTTATATTTACGAAATTCTTGCATATGTTCTTCTGACCATTGTGTGTTTCTTTATTTTCTAGATTTAAAAGAGAATCTTAAAATAATCAAATTAAGAGGCCAGTTGAAGGTAAACTGTTTCCTATAACAATAAAATAGCAAACAGACTAACCTTAAATACAGGCCCAAATCCTCCCTCTCCCAGCTTATTTGAAGGACGGAAGTCATCTGTAGCAGCCCTCATTTCAGCATAACTGAAGGTGTCAGCTCTGGCAGTCATTCCTATCAACTCTGAAATATTTTGAAAGAAGCACAGAATTCACTACATTCATCGATTCCATTCACATCTGATGCAAGTTAACTGTTGATCCATACATAGAAAAAGTTTATACCTTCATCCTCCATGCTTAACCTTCTTTTCTTCTGTCTCCATATGAAAGCTCCAAAAATAGCCAACAATCCCAAACCAGCAACAGCAGCTACAATCCCCACAATCAAACCTGTATGTTTCTTGGTTGAACTCTTAGTTGGTAGTTTGTTAGGTACCGTAGGAGTGAAATCTGGACAATATAATGAACAATTAGAAGTTGGCATCCCAATGTTTTAAAACATTCATTGTACAACCCATATAATTGAATACCATGAGGAGAAACACTTATAGCTGAAACGGATGCGCCGTAGTATCCTTGAGTAGGAACACAGCAAGTACCCTTTCCAAGCCCAAAAGAAATGGAGTTCAAGGAAATTTTTGGTTACTGGAACTGTGTACTCCTTCACAACAGCTACGAAAGAGCTCCCACCAGCCTCTTTTCTTATATCAAAGTCCTTCTCTTTGAGAGCCCCCTAGAACATTAGAAAACCAATAATGTCAGAAAGAGTTAACCAAAATCAGGACTACACTAGATGTTAAAAATTCCATATTGACCAAAGTGTGCACTATTGCCATTGACCTGAAGAAAAACATTTGCATACTCATTCTCACAAAAACACACACATTCAAGAACAAGTTATATCTATGGTTGTGATCACAGCCCCATTTTAGGTTTTCCACTGATTACTATCAAATTCATGCATTTTGATTTCTTCTTCTGTTTGAATTTCTCTAATTGCAACAGGTATCATGGATCAAGCTTCAAATTCTCATATATATTAGAGTATCATAATGATTTAACAAAAGGTCAATTGAAAAACCAATCACATAAATAAGGTGAAGCATAACATAAAGGGCCACAATTTGTATAATAAAAATATGCACATTATTTGATTGAAACATTCAGACACAATTAAAAAATTTTCTAGACCAGTACTGGATTAGTAACAGAGTGATTCCTTCTTTATGGAAGTCTTGCTCACAATGTTATGTAACGATTTATTATGATTCTAATTTTCATGCAAAGCAGCTGAACACGTGAAATCTATTGTTTTTGTTATAGGTTTCCCCTGAAATAAGGAGTATAATTTAAGACATGGTACATCTAATTCTCTTACCTGCATATAAATATCAAAAACCCTTCTTCCCACACTCTTCCATGTAGGTGGATTGGGGAATGCAGTCTCAGAAAATTGCAGCTTTACTGTGTAATTTCCATTCTGAAGCCCGATGCCGTAGTATCTCAGGGATGATGATGATAGCCTTGCAGTTTGAAACAATTCCGTATCCAGAGTATTTTCGAACTGAGATAAGGTGCTAATTATATAGTTAGCATCTGGAGAGTCTGCGAAGCTTCCAACGCTACTAACACCCCACTTAGTAGGGTCAGTTACATAGTATGATGCTGTGGTGAGATTGGCATTATCAATTTCATAAACAGTTCCATCAGAAGCTGTAATGGTTTTGCTACCACCACAGTTTATTGCAAAGGAATAATCTGTAATCGAATGAAAAGAAATATGGTAAATATGACTCTTTTTGGGTAATTATTTAGAGGGTATGCTCTCTCTTTAACATAATTAAGAGCTGAAATGATGAAAAATCAAAGGAATATAGCTTACAGATTGGAGAATCACGATAGCACGGCATGTCTCGCTGAAGGCAATTTAATTCTGAAGGCAAAACACTGCAAATGAAATGGTTTTTAGTTACACTTGGGAATCAAATAGTTCTCACCATGAAATCTCTTACAGTGTGTGCTAAATGGTGGTAGCTACCTGCCGTTGGAACTGTCAATTACAAAATTGTTGGCCACCAAGTTCCTGTGGAAAATACAGCAAAAGGACATTATTATCAGAAGACATAAGCATTATTTTCCACTTAATTAACACTATTAGCCCGTGATTATTGCAAGAAATAAAAAATTTCGGGGACAAAAGCAATAGTAAAATCTAATTTTGGCCAACAGCCGTTGAGCTGTTCAAAACTAGTGGTAACACATGCATTACTAACAATGTTTAAATCTAGCCTGTACTCTTCAAATATAATGTTTTATTTTTCTTTCATTGCTACCTTTACTCAAAAGATCAAACAGAAATATGGTACAGCTTTTTTCATGCTAATCGCAGACAGTATCGCATCATATTCATATCTATGCTCAAAACTTAGCTATAAAAGATTGACCCACATGAAAAATATGAAACTTACAGCTGTAATTTTTGTTGGCTAACCCAAGAAGGAAATTGTCCTGAAAGTTGATTGTATGATAAATCTCTGCAGAGAAAGACAAACTTTAGAGCCAATAATGCAAACCCTAGAGGAAGCAGAATATATCATCATTTGTCAAACAACATAAAACTCGCTTATTTAACAATAAGGAAAACTTAACCAAAATAAATAAATAAATAAATAATAAAGAAAAAAAAACTGAAGGGAACAATCTTTCATTTCCCTCGTTAAAAAGAAGAAAAAAGTGAACAATTTTTCATCAGCCGAATGCAAGTTATATATGAAAAAATAAATACGACAAACAAAAGAATTCTGTTTAACAGAATGATCACGTAATAGAAAAGTTAGCCAACTTGCATTGTTTCAGATGAAATGAACAAGATGCACATACATATTGATAAGTGATGTGCTTTTTTGAGTTGGCAAATTTCCAGATAGGCTATTGTTCCCCAGAAATCTGTATGAAGAGACATTATCATGAACGTAGAAAAGTTAATACATTATTTGAAATCTAATTGAAGTAATCCATCAATTATGTGTTTAAAGACGGACTTTCTTACAGGTAATTGAGTGAACTTAAATTGAAGAGCGACGGAGGGAGTTGGCCTGTAATGTTGTTGAAGCTCAAATCCCTGAAGAAGTGGGTAACAAGAATAACTACTATAACATTAATGAAAAAAAGTCACATAAAGATTGTCATGGGATTTGTTTAACTTAAATCATGTGCCGTAAAAAGCTCTTACAACTTCTGTAATTTTGTGTACTGTGCAAAGTTTGATGGAATGGTATCAGATATCTTGCTATTCCTTAAGATCCTGCAGAAGGAAAACATCATATGTCAGGATTTATTTTAGAACACAATAAAGTACAATATTGGGTTTAAATTATTGATAAAAACCATGTGGCCTTACAAGTTTGTCAAAGATGTCAAATTACTAATAAAGCCCAAAGAAGAGCTCCCATTTATTATATCACCTATTCTTCTGCATCATAAGAGATGAGTAGTTGTCAGCCAAATAATCATGATTCTACGCAGGATGATGAATATCCAATAGCAGTAATATGCAAGGTGACCATAGGGCATCACACTGACATTTTAATTGAAATCACAAAGCGAATAGAGACCAGAAGCTACAAGATACTTACAAGTCAGTCAATTTGATGAGATTAGAAAAGCTTGAAGGAATTGGACCTTCGAAAGAGTTGCCTTGGAATCTCCTGCAAGATAAATTGCATCATTAGATAGTAATTCAAAATATATATATATATATATATATATATATAAAAGCGATGCTTCTTGTAGCAAGTTTCTTCCCACCAAACTTAAAAATTAAAAGTAGATGGAACGTAATGGCATGTATTCTCTATGCGAGTGCCATAATGTGTTTATAATTACACTGAGCTATACTTGTCATTGAAAATATGTGACGATTATCCAGGGATAAGAAGCATATTAATATATTTCAACATGTACAAGATGTAGTCTGAAACATCTTCAAACTCATGATGAATCCATCACCAATAATTTGCCCAGTAATTATGGAAAAGCGAATACATTATGGCTTTGCGAGGATATATTCAGCATGCTCGGTGGATGAAATATGACAATGATTGTGAAGGCGTTCATTGCAGAGAAGACATCATGATGTGTTGGAGTGCATTTTATGAATGAAGAAAATAATACCATGTATGTTTTCTTAGGAATAGGCGTGCAATATTAAAGAATGGCTACTGAATATTGTACTAGTAATTAATCTTACAAGGTGGTTAGGTTCGTCCAGCTCCCAATATACTCAGGTATTTTGCCTGTGAAATTGTTGTCCGATCCCCACCTGAAAATACAGCAAGGATTCTATAAGGCACTTAATTTTGCCTACAACTAAATACTCAAAAATTATTTATTATTTATCGGGACTTACAGGATCTGCAAGTTTTTTAGTTTCGACAATGTGGATGGTAATTCACCACTGACTCCAGAACTACCCATGTACCTGCAAAAAGATAACAGTTTGATAGAATTAAATTTATATTCACATTGTTTTGAGAGAAAGGAGGGAAGTGCCATCTAATGTAGATTGCCCAGGTCAAGTACTTGGTGATGCACCACCCAAAACTCAGACAGAGAACCTCCCTTAAGCAGTGGAGGCGAGTGACAGATGGGGCATCAGCCAGTTCACTTAAGTTTGTATTCTGTTGTCTACAATGGCACAAGAAAACCAAGAAAAGAAATGTGGTGCTTGTCTACAACAAGATAAGAAAAATTAAAGCAGTAATCAAAACTTAACCATTGTTGTAGACTTGTCAAATTCCCAAGCTCTGGAGGGAGTGGACCACTAAAATTATTGGTACCCATACCCCTGTAGAAAAGAGTCATAGGGAAATAGATTGTAAAGATAACATTAATCTTCAGAAGGAAATGCAATATAACCATGGTGTCATCATGATATAGAAGAACAAGGAAAAAGATAAAATTTATAAAGGATTAGAAGGAGAGATTTCTTACAGTGATAGAAGATTCTGAAGTTTCCCAAGCTCCTTTGGTATAGGACCTGACAATGCATTAAACCCTACAGTCCTAGTGATGATTATGGGACCAGATGAGAAGAGGAAAGTTACCTACAAAATTGACCTTGCAACCGACACCAAAAAAGGAAATACAGAAATGAGAATCTTACAGGTATTGCATGGCAGTCAAATTTCCAATAAATGCTGGCAAGGGACCAGTCAAGTAGTTTTGAGCCAAAATCCTGCCATGGCAAAGGCCATCATGTTAGAAGCTGGTAACTTTTCTTGTGCCTTAGGATTCCCATTAATACTACCGTCGTGTAGCCAGAATTTTCATCTGAATATTCAATATATAAATTAAAATAAATAAATAAATAAATAAAAATTTAATAATATTACATGTAATTTTAAGCCAAATTCCTGCCATGGCAAAAGCCACCATGTTAGAAGCTGGTAACTTCCCTTGTACCTTAGGATTCCCATCAATACTATTGTATCAACAGTGGCATGGCTAGGATTTTCATCCTGAAATCTTGGGCGTGACGGATAAAGGGTTGAGGTTCAAACCATTAAGCCAACTAAGATTCTTTATGCTATACAAGCTCAAAATTATATATATATAAATTTTTTTAAGTAATATTTATATATTTTTAAAATATTACATCAAAATTTGAGAATTCAATTAAACCTCCAGGTTAAAACGTGGCTCCGCATTTATGTATTAATTTTTTTTTCTTAGGATCTATTTGAAAGGTTAGAGAAAAAAATTATTTAAAATTAATAAATTGGATCAGTATAATCGATAAAATTATAATATTATAAACTAATTATATTTATATTTATAAATATTGAAAAATAATTTTGAAGTGGGTCTGCTCAAATTCTAATTATTTTATGGAAGTTTCAAACCTGTCATCCCAACAATCCGCCAGTGAGAAATTTCTCGTACTACTGCAGTTGGCTGCGGAGAAAGCACCTCCCGATTAATATGACCGAAGATTATAACCCCGTGGAATCACGGCCATCCATCAAACGCACGCCTAGCTGCACGCCACGCGCATCGCACGTGCACACTACCCCACCTCTGATATAAATGATTCCACCCATCCCTCCCTTTCTTTTACCGCCGCACGCGGCCTAACGCGATGATGTCGTCCTCCCCACCGCACGAGGCCGCCGGCGGTGATGGCGAGGGTCCGGCGGGGAGGCGGTGGACGGAGAGGGACGAGGTAAGGCTGCTGAGAGCGGCGCTGGAGATCGCGGAGGAGGCGTCGGAGGCCTTCGACCCGTCCGTGCCCCTCTTCGGCCGGATCGCCCGGGCCCTCCGGGGATCCTCCTTCACCGGCGAGGAGGTCCTCGCCAAGATCCGCGAGCTCCGGCGGAGCTACGAGGAGAAGCGCTACAAAATTCGCGTCGGCGCCGCCGTGGGGGCCTTCAACACCGCCTCCTTCGAGATTAGCAACCGGATCTGGGGCGGCGGCGCCGGCGCTGTGACCAACAAGAGAAAGAAGAAGAAGAAGAAGAAGAAGAAGAAGATCAAGAAGAAAAAGAAGCCAGTATAGGGTTCTGTCGGTGGTGGTGGTGATCGTGATCTTTTTCTTTCCTCACTCTTTTACTTTATTTTGTATATAAAATATATTTATATAGATCTCCGAGTACATCTTGCTAGGCTTATCTGTATCCTTTCGATGCAGAGATTTGGTTTTCTACAGTTTGATCTCTTTTTCTTGCAAGTGCTTCGCATCTGAGTTCTGACAGGATCTTGTTTTCTTTATTGGTTTTTTTTAATACATATATAAATTTAATTCAGGTTATATATGTAGGAATTTCTGCTTTATTATCTCGACTAATAAAATCTGAGATATTAATCAATGTAGACATATTTTTTTAACTTTTTTTTTATTTTTAATTAATAATTTTAAAATTTACATGCGATATCTCAGTTCTAAAATATTGATCATGGTTGCGAAAGATCTCGTCCGCTTCAATTTTTTTCTCTCTCTATATATATATATGGTAATGTTCATAGATTGCTACAGAGAAGGCTAGTTTTGGTGTGTAGCACACCGTGGCACCGTATGGATGTTTACAGGAACGTTCACCCTGTGATTTAATTCATTTTAGATAGCTGGTCCCTGGCGGCTGCTGCGCCGATGGAAAGCATCGCATCGAATTCTTTTCTTTATTTTAATCGTTTTTATCTTTTCTGGTACAGAATAAATTTTTATTTAATATGATAGAAGTCGAGATAATTTTAAACAACCTACCCCACACCGAGTCTTTTTAAGGCAACCTGTTCCTATGGATGGGCGAACTTATTGGGTAGCTTTTTACGTTTGACGCATAAGGAATGGTATCATCTTACTAAAAAAAAAAAATAGTACCATCTTACTAAAAAAATAAAAATGCCACCATGTTTCCAGGCCTAGAGGGGAGGGCTGACAGCGGAAAGTCATATATTGTAGAATCTTAAGAAGCTCGAATACGTGAGGAGATATCTCCCTAATTTCAAGGCCTTTGATGGAATGTTATGTAGATATTACACTTCCCTATGGGACTAAAAACTCACGTTTCACCACGGGTCTCCTGTGAAATTCTATGATCGATAACTCTAAAACAGTAGTGATCGAATTTATTTTTTTTATTTTATGATAATTATTATTGATGTAGAATTTAGTTATTATCAGATTGAGTTAGAATGGAGGTGGATGAGATTATCGTTGGAGATCTGTAAGATAAAGTTCTGTTCGGAGTCGATGATGGTGGCTCCAATAGGATCCTCCGATGATCAAATCAGCTTTTCGATCAATAGAAATGGAATATTCAGGAATGAGTTTCGCAGAGTTTCGAAAAAGGAAAGAGAGCTTAGAGAAAACGTATCTGGAGGATCTCTTTTTATAGACGGAGCTTGATTGATGGTGACGACCATACCGTCTGATGGTGGATCGCTCGAGATTGCATGGGATTTGGTATGGAGACGATGGTTTCGTCAGGCCGATAGTGACAGTCATACCGTTCGATAGTGGTGGGCCATTCGAAGTCTGACGGAGTCGGTCACGGAGGGGGACGTTGTCTGTAACGTCATCTGTGGCAGACTGATGGTGACCGTTCGCCCAAATTTAATAGTCGTGGCTCTGAGAAAGCAGGCATTGATTGATGGACTTCGGTATATATCAATTCTAGAGGAGTTCGGACTTCTCGAGGAGCTCGGTCGAAGAGAAAGTTCGGAAGGAGTTTGGCTCCTGTAGGACTTCGGCTGAAGAAAAAGTTTTGGAATGAGTTTGGCTCTCGTGAGCGTCCGATTGGAGGAGTGCGGAGGGAGTTTGATTCTCGTGGGAGATCGATTGGAGCTCGGTCGCTGAGAAGTTCGGTCGGTTGAAGGGATTCGGTTAAGACTCGATCGTTGGGGAGTTCGAAAGAGGTTTGACCACTGAGACTCTTTTCTGACTATCGGTTGTATTAGGCTGAGCATCAAACTAGAATTCGATAGGAGCAGAATTTATCTTTAATAATTATTATAAAAAATTTTACTAAATATATGAGATGATTGTTTTCAAATGAGAGATTGATTGGTTTATGCACCGATGCATGCTTTAGGATGTATAGAGTGGGATCTGAGCATCATTGGCACTAGTAGGGTACACTCATGATGGATCCATCAGATTAGTCTCTACTGCTCTTGGCAACTATTTTATGTGCATGTACGATGTATGAATTTCTGAATTTTGCAACTATTTTATATGCATGTACAATGCATGAGTTTCTACAAGTATTTCCAAAGATGGTCTCATGTTCCACGTATATTTGATTTTTTTTATTTATTTACCAAAAAACCTTCATGTTTTTAAGCTTATGGAATTTTTCTGCTATTTGTGAGATAGTAAATATGGAGAGTCGTATTTATTGAAAGAAAGGAAAGCGAGACACATGGTCTCCCCACAAGCATCTTGCGAACCCAGGAGTTTGTGTCATGTATAATTAAGATAAAATAACACAGATTGCTAAACGTTAAAGGCTGGACACTCTAAATTATATCTTAGAAAAAATATAAAAAGGAATCAAACTTGTAAGAGAGGTGAGCAAGCGAGCTTACAAGTTGGAAAGGTAGGTGAGATTTTGAAGCTCCTCTGGTATTGGACCGACCACATCCAAGGCATATACCTTCCTGAAAAAAGCAAAATCTTCAGCATGAAATTACAAAGAACCACTACTGCTAGAGAACCAAATAATGTAATGGCTTGACCATCTAATTTTTTGCTTTTTGATATATACATGCCTCCTCTCACCGGTAACCTATACATCATAGTTTTGTTAAAAATTTTGTGCGCACGCATGTGCATGTATATATTCATCTGCGTGCCTCTGCATGGACATAGGTGCATCTACATGCATCCATGTACGTGCACGTGCAAGTGTCTGCTCATGCATGTATATGCATATGTATGCATATGCATGTACTTCAAATTTAACATACGCATATGTGAATCAGAAGGTGGTTTTAAGTGTTTGTCCTAAAATTCTAGATAAATATATTGCAAAGAAACTGATTAGCACAACCATAGATAGATCTCAATAATCTCATGCCAATACTAAGTAACCTAAAAGATTATCATATAATAAATGTTAGTTGTCCGGATCTACGTTCTCCGGGTTACGGTGGGATAGAGAGAGTGTATAAAAGAAATAAGATGCAAGGGATCATGAATTATCAATTAAGATCGGAAGCATCCTATGTATGCTTGCTATGCCCTAAAAATGGTTAAAAGGGGCTCTGAGTTAGGAGGACCATGTAGGAATCCATATGGCTTTCTTCTCCTCTTAATCCCATTTAGGGTGGTTGGGTCCCATACTGATGAATGAGATCATGACACATTGATTAAGATCTCATCTATCATATATATAAAACAATACTCTATGAAGGAGTATTATGATATTATTATCTCAGCATCTCAGATAATTTTAATTATATCATGTAAATTATTATTTTATTATCTATAATAATTTAAAATATTATTTTTAAATAATAATAATTTTTTTTTAAAAAAATAAAAGTAAGAAATAAATAAGAGATAAAAAATATTTTTAAAAAATTAGTATTTTTAAAAATAAAATATAATATAAATAATAATAATCTATTATATATATAAAATAATACTCTATGGAGAAGTATTATGGTGTTGCCATCTCAGCATCTCAGATAATTTTAATTATGCCATATGGATTATTATTTTATTATCTATAATAATTTAAAATATTATTTTTAAATAATAATAAATAATATTTTAAAATTTAAAAATAATATTTTAAAAATAAAAATAAAAAAATAAGAGATAAAAATATTTTTTTAAAAAAATATTATTTATTAAAAATAAAATATTATAATAATAATTTTTAAAAATACTAATTTATTATTATTTTAAAAAGATAATATATTATTTTTAAATTTTAAAAATAATAATATACTAATTTATCTATTTTATACATATACATATACATACACACGTATATATATATAACAATACTCTATAGAGGAATATTGTGATGTTGCCATCTCAACATCTCAGATGATTTTAGTTATGACATGTGAATTATTATTTTATTATCTATAATAATTTAAATATTATTTTTAAAAAATAATAAATTAATATTTAAAAAATTAAAAAATAATATTTAAAAATAAAAGTAGAAAAGAGATAAGAGATGAAAAATAATTTTAAAAATTATTATTTTAAAAAATAAAATAATATTTTAAAAAATTATTATTTTAAAAAAAATATTTTTATTATTTTTAAAAATAATATATTTTAATATTTGAATCAATCCATCAAATTAAATTAGATTAAATTTAATAAA
This sequence comes from Cocos nucifera, assembly GCA_006176705.1. Classification (NCBI taxonomy): domain Eukaryota; kingdom Viridiplantae; phylum Streptophyta; class Magnoliopsida; order Arecales; family Arecaceae; genus Cocos; species Cocos nucifera. The sequence continues at coordinate 274,378 of QRFJ01000393.1, read as the reverse complement.
TTATCCATAAATAAAGCATGCTACTCTATCGACTTGAAAGTCAAATCTCTGTATTTAATAGCTTCTGAAAGTTTGGATAAGGTATTGAAAGAAATAAGGGGGCGAGGGTTGGATTGGAATCGACGTTTGCCGAGAAAGAAGGGGAGCCATGGTAGGATAGCACTGGCAGGAGTAGAAAAGATATGAGAATAGGAAGGAAGAAGAAAAATAATAATAAAATATTATTTTATAAAAAATAAGAGAAAAAAAAATAAGGGAGGAAAAGGAAAAAAGAACAGAGAGTTTTTAGTGGAGATGTAGGGGGCTGCGATACCGATAGGGATGTCGAAAAGTACGATCGAAATCGATATTTATCAAAAAAGAAGGAAAGCGGTGGTGGAACAGCAGGAGGTGGGGTGGCATCGGCAAGCACCGAGAAAGGATGAGAAGAAGAGAGGGGGTGGGGATGCGATCAGGATCGACATTTATCAAGAGAAAAAAAGAGCCACGGTAGGATGATAGAAGAGTGCAGCAGTACCGACAGGCATGTAGAAGGTATTAGAACATGAAGAAAAAATATAAAATAAAATATTATTTTATAAAATAATAAAAAATATATTATATAATAAATAAATAAATAAATAAAATATTAAAAAATTAAAAAATATTTATTATTTAAAAAATTAATAATTATATATTGTAATTATCTATTTTGTGTAATGCACGAGTCTTCGACTAGTAATATAGAAAATGTCTAAGGTCCTATGATGATGTTGATAGTATGAGAGTTAGGGGTGGGTAATCAGTTTAACCAACCAAAGAAAGAGCCAAAAATAGCATGGTAAACTTAATCAATCAACACACAAGAAAGATAATCCAATTGAGGCTTTTAGGCGACTGAGTGAAATAAAATGAATTGCTAGAGCTTTCTTTTCTCTTTGCTTTTTTTAATTTTTTTCGCATCTTATCTCACTAACCCTAATTAGAATGTCGTCAATCAAATAAATAATTCTAAGCCATTGTTATTTGATTAGGAAATGGTTATCAAAGAAATTAATCTATTTTTCTCTCAGTCAACTACTCAGCACCCAAATATTATGCAGCCTCAAGGTCCCAATTGGCAATATGGCATGCTATATCTTGCACTATGTGCTCACTCAAATAGGATGAATGACACACATTGCAAGGTCTATCTTGGTGGGATTCACCTTCTACACCCAAAAAGGAAAAAAAAAAAAAGGGATTCACTATCTTTCGCATGAATCTATTGTTGGAGTGCTTTGAGAATTGTGTAGTGGGTGATCCAACGGTGGATTCTCGTGAAGGAACATGAATTCCAAGGGCTCATGATTGGTCTGTCCTTTCAGCCATCAAAATAAATTCAAACCTAGGGATAATAAAATATGATCCGATCCACTAAATTGATCCATATTCGATCTACTATAAATAAATTTAGATTTAGATTAAATGAGTTTGGATCATAAATAAATTAACTTATTTAATATTTAAATTAAATTTAAATTTTAAATATTTAATCTATTTAATTATCTATTTAATCTATTTAATATTCAGATAAGATTGACTCAGATAATCTGTTTAATCTATTTAAAATATATTTATCATGTTTAAAACCTGCTTAATCTATTCTTGATTCATTTATCCAACCTATTTAATTCATTTAAGATCTATTTAAAACCTACTTAATTTATTTTTGATTTACTTAATTCGATCTATTTAACCTATTTAATCTATTTAATCAGTTTAATAAATAGGTTAAGTAGGTTGCCTTGAGTAATCTATTTAAAAATATATCAGTATCATATATAAATTTTTAATTTATTTAATAAATAAATTAAATTTAAATTGATAATTTTTTTAATTCAATCCATATTAACTTGATCTATATCCGATCTTACCTGATCCAATTGCCTTCCTCATTCAAAACCCTCCTTTGGTCGTGAATTGGATGGATCTCTAAAAGAAAAACAAAATAAAAAGTACAGCAAACCTAATCAATATCAGAGAGTTAAATAAGCGAAAGCCTGACATCACCCATGCTTTGAATCACACCAGCCCACATGCAAGCTTCCATTAAAATATTCTCATAATAAAATTAAGTTTCCAAACTCTATTATTATTATTAAATTATTCATATTTTTATTGATAAAAAATATTATTGATTTCTCTAAAATATTTAAAATTAAAGAAGAAGGCCATACAATTTGGTGATGTGGCATGTCGCGTTGTTGCCGGAGCCGCAGTCACATTTGATGAAAGGGTTTAAACTGGTACCGTCGAAGCTGGTGGTGTCGACGGCAGCTCCACTGCACGGCTCGCCACTGACGTTCCAAGCCGCTGATGCCGTCTTTCCCCACCTTCCCAAAATCGTATTCAACGCGCGCGCTGCACCCACATCGCTCACATTAGCACAAACCAATGTATCATAGCTATGGTGCACCATTTGTTTCTGGAGTGAGATAACTATTTGAACAGGGACTGGAGAGTGCTAACCCAACAATACCATATGATTTGGATTTCCAGAATATATCAAGTGCACGTGCTCAATGGTGGACCAATCCAACCACAAAGGGCCTTTACGGCTTCCTTTTCCCTCTGTGTTAATTTGTGCATGTATTTTTGTGGCTGGATTGGTCCACTGCTGAGTTGGCACCATTTCGAGCGAAAAAAAATGATAAATTTCATGGTCAAATCACGTTGGGCATTGGAGGGGAAGCAGCAGGTAGAATTTTCATTGGAGTTTGAAAAATTAGCTATGTTTATTTTTATTTTGAGAAAAAAAAGTCGTTATTTTTTAAAGTTATCTTCCTCGTGGCATTGCACCACCCACACTTTAAACAGGTTCCTTTCAACCCTTTCTAGCCTCAATTGGTGTACCTAAAATTCAAAGGATGTTGATGGTGTGATAATTACATATAAACAACATTACAAATTGGATGTTTATCCAGTCAAGAGAATGCGGTTATCATACACATTTTTATGGGTTTTTACTCCACCAGTAAAGGATAAAAGAAATGGAATTTTATTCAAGGTGTTAGAACCAAAAAAATAGTTTCTTCCATTAAATCGGATGGCATCTTGAGCTCTTGACAGGACTGAGAAAATACACACAAATAGATTGGTTGATAGATAGATAGAGAGACAGTGTAAGATTTAGTCTAATCATTTTTTCTCAGAGATCGAAATCTAACGAAATCATTCGATATCAATTGCTTTCTTTTCTTTTCTTTTCTTTTTTCTTTTTTGAGTATCTCTATAATCATCATTTCCCCTCAGAATCGTAATTATACTACTAGAAAAGCTGGGATTAATCCATAAGATGTTGAAAGATTTTGCAAGAAGAATTAATCATACCTTCAGATGGATCTGTCTGAGCTTGAGCCGTGTCTCTCGTCGGAAGGAGGAACAAAGCGAGGATGAAGAACAATCGAACGGCGTGCGACTGAGTGCTGGATGGAGATCTTGACAACACCATCTTCTCTCCCTTTGATGGAGAAACCTTAGCCTAACACCATTGAGGGGCTCGGTGGCATCATATTTTGTTCTTGGTTCTCTCTCATAAGAAGGAAGGTGACGATCGAGGTAGGGGCCGGAAAGGTTCTACCTAAATTTGCAACTTTGCTTAGGAGACGCAAATACATGGTGATGCAGGTGCAGCTTCATTTTTTAGCACATCGATGAGGAGTGGTCGATTTTGTTTGTATCCACTACAGTCGCATCTTTGGTCCCAAGCGGGAGTAATTATTTTGAAGGGTTCAATGCTCCAAGTGGCTTGTCTGAAGGGGACGGGGAGAAAAGGGGGTCTCCGCCCTATTGTTTTGAAGGGTTCAATGCTCCAAGCGGCTTGTCTCAAGGGGACGGGGGCTGTATCTTTCGTGTGAAGGAAGGAAGCTCTATATGCAAATCTACCCTTGGATCATGCAATGCAATGGCCACTTCAAAAACATACGTGGACGAGGATGAGTGAAAAAATTTAAAATATTTTGAGATTCATATAAAATATAATTTAATGATCGATATTATTAAAGAAGATTGATTATTCTTTCGTGCAAAAGATACAAACTGAATTGCGTTTGAAGATAACCTAACCATTAGATGTGAACTGTCTTCGATATTATAGATTTTATTTTGATACAAGGAAATCACTTAGTTCTTCCCATTTTGAAATGTATTGATTTTTTATTTTCTTATTTAATCTTGTCCTATTAAACTCGCATCCTTTTTTAGAAAGAGTCTTTTTTTTTTTTCCACTCAAATATGGTCTAGTTTACATCAGACGATGCGAGTCTTTTATTGACAATTTGAGATATTGGATATGATTTACTATCTATGAATTGCTTACGTATCAAAAATCTTGTGATTAGAGGCGCAAATAGGTCAGCAGATTGAGCCATGAGTGATCTTGATCTGATCTGAATCCTTGTTCAAATTGTAATGCCAGATCCAGATCCAACCCAATAGAAAATTAGGTCTATGATCAAAATTTTTGACTCAATAGATCATTTGAATCGAATTGGGTTCACGTATAATCCAGCTCTAACACAAAAAAACTTGGGTTTGAATTATGTCTGAATCGTATTTAGATCAAATATAACCAACTACGTTTTAATTATCATAAAGCCAACTACTATTAATCATATAAAATAGACAATAAGTAATATTGTTCTCAAAACAAATTAGGATAAAAAATAATTTTATACCTATTTTTATGTTGAAAAATTTCTCACACAAATCTTAAATCACAACTTAAAGGGTCAAAAAGGTTCAGATCCCAATGGTATGCTAGGTTCGGATTGGGTTGGGTTATAGTGTAGAAGATCTAAACTTGACCTAGAAATCAAAAATGGATCATGTTAGAATTCAGTAAACCTAGATTTGATCCAAAATGGAATAGATCTAATTTTAGAATCTAACCTGGCCCTTTAAAGCAAGTCAGATCATATCTAAGCAGCTAGAGCCATGGATCAACCTAACCCATTTGCAGCCTTGTGATTGAAGACCCTTAACCTATATGTCTAGTCAAAAAATATATAAAATTTTATATTTTTAAATTATCTAATTTTTTATCACTTAGTGCATAAACGATAATCTTCACGTCATAGGATTTTTTATATATAAACAATCTAATCACTCGAGTTATCAATGTAGCCAAATCTCTTTCTCTCTCTCTCTACACACACACTCTTGTATATGTACAAACATACATACTACGTACATATATAATATATATACATAATATACACACATACATACATAAACACATATATGTACATATATATATATATATATATATATATATAGAGAGAGAGAGAGAGAGAGAGAGAGAGATTTGGCTACATGATTGAGGTGGAACTCTACTCAAATCCAATCAATTTTAGATTAGTCAATGAAGGTTCCACATTGATGATCCGAGCTACTAGATATGATCTACCATCTATAAGTTATTTACCAAAAATTATATAATTTAGAGATCTTTAACATATACATCAAGTGTTAAAAAATATGTATTATTTCTTCTTATTTAAACTTTCAACTTTTAACCACTTGATACATAGACCAGGAGTCTTTAAATCACATGATTTTTAGTGTATAAGCAATTTAATGATAATAAATCACATTCAATGGCTCATATCACTAATATGGAATCTATATTATTTGATCTAGATTAATCAAATTTGAGTGAGATCTACTCAATTATAGCCAAATATACATTTCTCTCTATATATGTGTGTGCATGTGCATGTCCATGCACACCTTTTAGCCAAATTCTAGTATTTGTCAAGAAAGCTATTGTTATTTAATGACAATTTGATTATTTTTATTTTTACTTTTATTTTTGAGAGGAAAGATGGGGAGGAAGCTTTCCATTCTCGATCTATTAAAAGCTTGTAATTAAGGATGGCTGTCTCTCGTTTTTGAGAAGCTCTTGTTCAGCTTGAAATTTCATGTTCAAATAGACTCCTTTGGTTAATAATTAAGCTAAACATGAGTACACATTCTAAGCTGGCGATATAAATAAGTTGAACAAATTGGACCTTGCTCATTCATTTTTGATTCGATATAGCTTGATAATATTTATATATAAATATATGAATACAAATATAAATATATACGTGTATGATAGTTATTAAAAACTTTAAATACAATCATTTTATTTTATTTTATTTTATGCTTGATTTATATATCTATTTGTTCAGCCATAACAATCATTTGTCAAATTGAGAACTAGAGGCTACCGCAATATTGTTTCATTTGAATTTGATAAGACATTGTTTAACATTCTAAACTTAATCACGTATTATATCTAATGCCTAATATACCAATATTCAAAGTATCAATTATTCGGTTGGATTTACAGCTGATACAATATTTCATGCAACATATTTTTTACATCTGATAAAAACCAAAATCTATCAATTTTGCTTTAGATCTTCTCCTTCCACTCACTTTTCTCAGTGTCAAACCCTCTGCTCATATTTGTTATCTCCCCTCTTTTCTCTACCTTTTAAACTTTCCCACTCTCTCACATGACCTTCTCCCACTTCTCTAACAAACAACTAATGAGGTAAACTCACAAATATGTAGAGAGCAAAATATAAAGGAGAAGAAACTAAAAAAAAATTATTTAGTTTGGCTACACCGGTACAAATGAGAACCACCGGTATTTATAAAAAAATTGCTTTATAAGTGATAAGATTGACTAAAAGATAAGCATCTAAAAAATAACCTTCATTGACTAGATAAAGATAAGAGAATTATAGACTTGATCTACTAAACAATCACCCAAACTAATTCCAAAAGATAGAAATAAACCAGAAATCTGGATTAACTTCAACATCCCCCCTTAATCCAAATTTGATCAACTTTGCCATCCCCATCACCTACTTAAGCTTGATGAACGAGTCAAACTTCAAAGGCTTGATAAGATTATCTATGACTTTGTTCTCTAACTTGCAATAAACTAGTTGGACTTGATTTTTATTCATTTGATCTTGGTGGGACTGGAAACATGTGTCTATATATTTACTTCTTCCATGAGTGATTGGATTGTTTTGCCAAACCAATAGTTAAACTATTATCAACAAAAATTTTTACCAGCCCTTTAATTGTAATGTGAATATGATTTAATATATTTCTTGGTGACATGCACCAGAAACTGCAACTACATATTCTACTTCATAAATTGACAAAGCAACAACTGATTGCTTCTTTGCCCCAAAACTAAAAATATAACATGTGGTGCTTCTTCTATCATCTTGAACACCACCCCAATCACCATCAGAATATCCAACTCACATGAATTAGCTGCAGAATAGAATAAGCCATGATCCTAAGTTCCTTTTATATAGCACAAAATTCTTTTAGAAACTTGCAAGTGAGATCATTGAGGTACCCCTGAACTTGGTTATCAAACCAACCCCGCAAGCAATATCAAGCCTGGTGCAGGTTAAACACCTCAGGCTACCAACTATTCTCTTGAAGTATCTAGGATCCATAGCTGAATCATGACATTTTTAGGACAGTTTGTTTCCGACTCCGACTAGAGTACGCACGGGTTTGCAAGCATATTGAGCTTCTTCAAAATTTGTATAGCATACATCTTTTAACAAAGAAAAACTCCACCTCAATCCCAAGAAATTAAGACATCATCACCGAATCGATCATATCAAATTCATTCACCATTGCTCGCTTGAATTCTTCAATTATGCTGAGATTATTGACCTTTTTTGCTTTTTTTGTTTTTGGAGAATCCAGGTGGAAGTAAGTTCCTTCCCCGAGTAGAGTTTAATTAATTATATTAAGGAGGATGTACAAGGTGTAAGTTAAGGCCTGAGTTCCAGCCTTTGGAAGTACATCTAGGTAATACAATTTGGCTTTGCATGAGACCATCCCATCGAGGAGAGAATGCGGCCCCATGAAGCCAAAAAAAGCTTAAGAAACATTCTGTTTTCCTTGGACAGCGACCTCAAAATTGGAGAGTAGGGGTGCTGAACCCGTTTGGCAAATGGGGGTTTGGCTATTTAGCAGAGGCGAGGAGAGGGTGTCACAGCGAGGCAGGGACGCTTCTCTTGTCTATAAAAATTAAATCATCAACATAAAGGCATGCAATCAGTACATTGGAACTTCTAATTTTCACATATAAACATATTTTATTGGAAGGACATGCTAATGCACTTATTACGTGCTCTTGGAGCTTCCTTCAACCCATATGAAGTTATTGTTTTTAATGGGTATGCTTTTCCTTCACTCCTCTTGATGAAATCCAGTGCTTGACTTATGGTTCTTCATCAAGTGGACTATTCAAGAATGATGATTTCATGTTCATTTGGTGAATCTTTCAATATTTTTGTGCACATAGAGCAATAAATAATCCAACAATATTTATTTTGACAATTAGAGGAATGATAATAAAGTCTATGAACATCGCTTTGTACCATTCAACTTCACTATTTTGTTTGACCTTGCCCTTGGAAAATCCACTTCACATCAATTGCTTTGTGCCCTCATGGAATATTTATGAGTTTCCACATATCATTTCTCTAAACCGACTTTATCTCTTCATCCATGGTTTCCGCCCATTTGTCACTTTTGGCTACTTCTTTATAAGTAAGAGGATCACAATCTGCAAACATCACGAGGTTAACTAATGTTCCATCGTCATTAACTGCATTATCATCTATTACCTCAAAATCTCTTAGCCATGTGGATGGTTGTTGCACTCTTGTTGGCCTCTTATCGAGTGGGGCTTGCATCATTGAAGTGTTAAGGGACCAGCTTGTGTCACTCTATTTATGGTGGGGATTACATCTTGAGGAGCTTCATCTTGGAGTTTAATTAGGAGTAGATTTTGTTGCCATATTGCTATGTTGCTTCATCCTAACGTCATGTGCGTTTTTCATCAAAGAAAATATTTCTACTCACAATCACTTTATTTATAGTACCCATGGCTAAATTTGTGGCTAATAAACACAACCTTCTCTCCTCTATCATCCAGCTTTCTTCTTGCTTCATTAGGAACATGAACATAGGCAATCAAGCTAAACACTTTGAGATGCTTTACTTTTGGCCTGAATCCACTCCAAGCATCTTCCAGTGTCACATATTGTACACTCCTAGTAGCTCCATTCAACAATTAAACAGCATATGAGATAGGTTCAGCCAATCAGGATACCTTTGGCCTTTAGGAGCACCCAATCAGCATACCTTTGGCCCTTAGCATGCTCCTAGTCATGTCCATGATAGTCTCATTCTCTCTCAACAATTCTATTATGATGTGACATGTGACGAACGGTGATTTCATGCTCAATTCCTTTATCTATATAATAGTTCTCAAATTCTTTACAAGTATATTCACCCCCATTATTAGTTCTCAAAATTTTAAGAACATAACCACTTTACTTTTCAACCAATACTTTGAAATGCTTGAGATTATCAAAAATATAAATTTTTATTTTCCTACTAAAATCATCTATAAAAGTGAGAAAAATATTAATTTTTCCCGTTAGATGTAGTATTAATGGAACCACACGTCGGAATGCACTAGTACTAATGGTTTTGAGGCATGCCAAGCATTTCCTCCTAAAATTGGTATTCTATGTTGGTTTCTAAGAAATACATCCCTCAAAAAATTATTCAGGTCTTCACCATATTTTCTAAAGCAAGCAAATTTAGTCTCCAAAAAATTTAAATAACTAAATCTAAGATGCCACAACCGTGACTCATCTTTTACAATAGCATTTAAGCAATGATAAACATCACTCTAAATTCCTAGTGGAAACATATGATTATTTGATAATGGAGCCTTTAGAATAAAGTTACCTTTATTATCATAAATAGCAATATGCTCATCATCCCACTACATATCATATCCATTTCAAAAAACTATCCTAGACTGAGAGTAAATTACTTTTCATAGTAGGAACAAAAAATGCATTAGAAATATATGCATGATTACCATTTTTTGATGGAATAAGAATCCACTGGCACTATATTATCATCTACAAATCTAACTACAGTCCACACCGATATATCCAAATCAATCAACGACTCCTTGCTTCTAGCCATGTAGTTGGTGTAGCCAGTGTTAAGGAACCAAATGTCTTTATCTACATCTTCTTCTTTTGAAGAAGTCATGAGGAGAGTGTGACATTCTACATCATTTTCTTTTTGTGCAAAACAAGCTTATTCTCTAGATTGAGTTTCTTTTTGAAATCTACTCAAATGCATAATGCATATAATGATAATATCTATAGCTAGCTTGTCGTAACTTCCTCACCATCATCCATGCCCTCTTTGTGAACTTCATTGACTTGATTCAAATTGGTGATCATCTGATTGATAAGACTTACTCCTTCCATTTACTATACCAAGACCATGAGTGCTTCTACCATCATGTCCTCTATAATAACCTTGCTAGCTTTTACTATTTCCATGGCTTCTTTATAGCATGAGTATCTTAATTACTTGCATTAGGTCCCTAAATCAATCTCTAAATCGGCTTGACTCAGGTGAGTCAACCAAGTCAACCCAATGGTAATGGGTTAGCTATCGAGCTGAGTGGCAAGATTTTCATGCTAGGCTAGGGAAGGCAAAGCTCCACCCCTGCATGACGATCAAGGCAAGATCTCTAAGGGGGTCCTAGGTCAACACCATCATGAATCAATCAACAAGGCATGTGAAAACACCCCAAACCCTTGCCGCTTTCCTCTTTCTCATCCTATTTCTCTCCCTCAAATCCTCTCTAACACCACCCATGTCCATAATCTCTCCACCTCCAATCTCCTCAACCCTTGACCTTGCGCCAGCCTCTTTTTCCTTGCCATATTTTGGGGAGGAACTAGAAGGCCCGCCCTCCCTTGTTCCAAGCATCGAGTTCCTATTCCAATCCTGGTAAGCTCATCAAAACTCTTTATTTTTTTTCCTCTCGATCCTCTAATGGCTTGCAAGTTGGCATCCTACTGAATTCCATCACTCAATGGTAATCAATCCCAAGCTTGGCTCGGTATGATTATATTGAAAAAGAGCATCCTTTGTCTTTATGGTCCTTAGCCTATAAACCCATTTGATCAGTTTTCCCTCCTTTTGGTTATTATTCATCTTTTCAATATGGTGGTCGGACATTGCCACTCACTCAAGCAACCCATTTGAGCCAAGTTGATTGTTGGATCCTTATTTTCTTAATATAGAAACCCCTGCTCTAGAACCACTCTATTTTGCACCCTTCTCGTTCCTTCTATCACCATCATGCCCTACATGGCCCTTATGGCCAATTGGCTCTCCTTCCCCTCGCGGGCATATATGGTTGGTATGGTGGGTCCTCTACCAATCCTATAGCTATGACATAGATGGTAGTTGGGATCTTGACCCCCTCTTCTTCATTTCTCTTATCTCTTTTTTTGATCTTGAGATTAATTTTGATGATTTCAAAATATTAGGTATATTATGTATCTAATCATGTGTTTCAAGAGTAGTTGTAGATCTTTCCAGGAGTTAAAATTGAAGAAATAAGTCAAGAAAAAGATCTCCATAAGATTCACTAAGTCAAGATCTTCAAAGAAGAAAAATTTAAATTCAAACTTAATGGAATCGATCTAGTAGAAGACTGAGCCAAACCCAGTCTCAATAAAGAAGAAATACAGTAAGCTATATTTTTGAAGGTTTAGGATTGAGCTGACCCAGTGAAGAATTGAGTAGGCTTAGTGACTGTAGCTGAGTCAATCTAGTAGAAGATTGAGTCGATCCAGTCTTAGTTAAAAGAAAGACAGAAAGCCAGATTTTTGAAGTCAAGAGACTGAGCTGACCTGAAGGATTTTTAAGTCGACCAAGTGATAGACTGAGCCAACTCAGATAAAATTTGAGTTGATTTGATAACTGTAACGACTAATTTTTTATCCACAATAACTCTCAACGGCTATTTTATATCTTCCAATTATCAAATCTCTATCTCCAGCCATTGTGATGCTTATTTAAAGGTGGAGAATCAAAAAAAAAAAAAAGGCAAGTGGATTAAAAGAAAAAATCATTTAATTTGAGAGAGCTTCATTGAATATCCAAGAAAAGGAGAGAAAAAAGAGGAAACAAGCACCAAATTCAAAGGGTATATGCAAGAGATCTTCCTCAACTTCTCAAGCATCTTCTCATTATTCAAAGAAGAGAAAGCAAGCTTCAAACAAGCAACTTTTTAGCCTCTTCTTCGAGCCAAATAGTATTTTTATTTTTTTGTTTGTTTGAAACTAAATTTATTATCTTATTTTATGATTCCTTTACAAGTTTCTTTGTGAGAAAAAAAAATTGGGGTTTAGGCCGATCTAAGCCCGTAATTGGATGATTGTATAGGTTTTAGTTAGTTGATCCAAAAAATCAACTGGATTATTCATGAGTCCGAAAAACTAATGATATAAGATTTTGGTTGGTGCTTCAATTGAAAATCAACTAAATTTATTTATGAACCTGAAAAAAATAAATACACTGTAATCAAGAGAGAATGATAGTAAAAATTTTAAGAAAAGCTTGGAGAATGGATATTGGTGCGGATTGCACTGGACCACTATAAACTTTGTGTATTTATGATCGAGCTCTTCATTTTCTTTGGTTGACTTACTTTTAATTCTTGCTCATTATTAGATTACTTGTAGCATAGTTTATTTGATCATTTGTTTCTACTACTGCATATATTAAACACATGATAATCACTTAGTTAAATTAAGAAATATTATTATTTAGAAAGTAAATTTAGTTAAAATTTTATAAGAACCTAATTCACCCCTCTCTCTTGGGTAGCAATCCTTGGACAATAAGTGGTATTAAAATAGGTACTCTATTATTTATTATTGACCTAACCATCAAGAGCTAAAGATCTTGGCAATCCAAAATAATTTTTTTTTTAATGAAGGCTATTCTATAAATAGACCCATAATGCTTAATGGATCTAATTATACTTATTAGAAGGCTATGATGAAAATATTTATATAAGCACAAGATTATAATTTATAAAAAATCATAGTTGATGGCCTACACACTCCCAAAATATTGAAAAAGCATGATAAAGAAATAGCCCAATTAAATACTCAAATAATGAATATACTTTATTGCTCATCAGATATAAATAAATTTAACTTGATTTATGTATTTCAATAAATCAAATATAAGAAAAGTTAGAAACAATCTTTGAGGAAGCAAAACAAAGGGAAGAATCAAACTTTTAAGAAAATAAGAAAGCTTACCCCAATATATACCTCATAGCTCATGAAGATGTAAAGAAGAAGAGAAAATAAAAAAAAAAAAATGAAAAACATTGATTAAGAAGGAGCAAGGCAAAGAAAAGAATGAGAAAGAGGAGGAAGGTATAATAAGTCATTGCCTCATTGCTCAAACTGATGAGGTATATCATGAACACTCCTCTGAATTTTTTTTGATGAATTATATGAAGCTTTTAATGATTTAATGATTGAATTCAAAAAGATAAAGCTAAAAAATAAAGAGCTTAAAAAGTCTAATCTTCTTTTGGATGATGAAAAGAGTAAATTATTGAATAAAAAAAAGATATCTTAAGAAAAAAGAATGCTTTAGCTAAAGAAAAGAAAAAAACTACTCAAATCCAAAAAAAAAAAGTTGAAGAAAAGAATAAACTCTTAATTAAAAAAAAAATTATAAAAGAAAAGAATTCATTTACTGAAGAAAAAGAAAGGTATTTAAATTTTGAAAATTTTTTTATGAAAGAGAACTCAAAATTAAGAAAAGAGATTAAAATATTGAAGTCAGTTACTGAAAAATTCATATTTAGTTTTGAAAAGCTTCAATCATTGATAAAAAAATCAAAAATCTATTTTTCATAAAGCTAAAATTGGTTATAATCCCTTAAAAAAATAAAATTTTGTTAAGAATATATTCAAAAAAGCTTCAACCAAAAATCATTCTATTCAATGCCTTAAATAGAATAAAGTAGATCATAAAAATTTAGAATATAATTTAAAAAAAAATAGTCATACTTTGGTTCAGCAAATTTGGATTTCAAAAGAAATCTTGAGCACTAACTCCAATGAACCCAAGAAAGCTTGGATACTAAAAATTATAAATTGATTTGTGCAGGTACATCAAGGATCTCATGGAGTAAAAAAAAAAAAATCTTTTGGTTGGATGTCTTGAAAATGAAAGTAGATAGGTGATGATATTTGGTAATCTTTCTCATCATACCATCAATGATTTATTTTTCTATTTGTTTGAAGCTGAATTTGCTATCTTGTTTTATGATTTCTTTACAAGCTTCTTTGGAAGAAAAAAACTTGAAATTTAGGCCAATCCAAGCACATAATTGGATAATTGTCTAGATTTTGGTTAGTTGGCTCGAAAATTCAACTGGATTGTTAGTAAGTGATTGCTATTGTAAGTGGTCAAAAATAAATTACTAACTTTAACTATATAAATAGTGTAAGTCAGGTTCGTATCCACAAGGATCATGGGCTGAGTTACATTCAAGTACTAGAATTAAAGAAGAACTAAAATTAATTAATCAACTAAAATAATGCTAACAAAAGCAAAATAAATTGAATGCTAATAGAAAAGTAGTTCAAGAATTAAAAAGATATCTTGAAATTTTGCCTGGTTATCTGACAGATAGTTAATACCCTCCTATTATGCAATGAATCTATATACCATCTATCAAAATATAACCTATCTAGTGAGAGCACGGTCTGTACCCATTGGATCACGACCCGTCCTACTGGAATATAGGCTAGTCAAGATAAGATGCATATAAGGTAAAAAGGAATTATACTTAAAGATAATCTACCCCCAAGAATACGAACTATATTCATAGATCACGACTCGTTCCAAGAGTATAGAATATTCTAAATATGATTTTAGATAAGAAACACATAAAAATAAAGAATTGAAAGTAGATTTTTTATTTCATAGAAAGGAGAAGCATAAAAAAATAAAGCAAGAATAACATTGCTTGTTACAAGCACTTCAGGGATTTTTGGAGACAGGAAAGCTTAGGCAGCCATGGAACTTTTATTTGTTGACATCCTGGGGCTGAATAGGCTCTTGGGTTGTAGCTGGAAGATGGTTGAAAGCAGTAGAAGGAGGGATGATGGCGCCAGAGAGAAAGAGGTTTTAGTGTAGAGAAGCATGATGGAGGCATAGAGAAGGATGGTCTTGAGAAAGGTTCCCCCTAACATTTTCTGCGGCCTTCCTTTTAAAGACTATATAACACGTTCAAATTGTGTTTGCTTCATGTCCCCAACAGCCCCGCTCACTTCTCTCCATTTCGTTCCGCAAATCCTCTTCCACGTACGTACGAAGCCTTCATGCCTGCCAATAGCCCATCGCCTTTCTGTGTAATACATAATCACGCACACCCCTTCATAGCTCGATCCACGTGCCACACCATGGCCATGGCGCATCCAACTCAACTTCCAACTTCGTGCAAAGGCCGCACGCTCGCTCCCTTCGTGGGTCCCTTCTCCACTTGCTTTTACATTAATGCCAGCACCCACCCCTAAAGCACCAGCTCTGTTCCTTTCTTTCAATATTTTAAATCCACCCATGCGCCTTCATTAATTACAATTAATGCTAAAACCCACATCCATCCTTTCTTTTGTGTATTATTACCACATATATCCCTTGCTTATTTTCATACATGACTTCTTGCTGCATTATATGGATCCATGTTCTGCACTACGCTTAGCAACATGATCAACAACCTGCCATAGTTCAGACCTTTGATTTGAGCTTGGACTAGATAATTTACTAGTTGATTTTATGAATATTTTTTGATACATAACAATACCTGAAAAAGATAATAAGAAGCATTAAATTCTAACTAATATAAATTAAATAACCAAAATTTAATACTTCTAATATCCTATTTTATATATTGATCATACCCTCCAACTTGAATTTTACTTATCCCTGAATAGAATAGATAAATTAGCAATGTGTACCAACTCGTTCTTGAATTAAAAGTTATTCTAGGCACTCCTAATGGCAGTGGATACCTAGCCAGACTATTAAAGAGATACTTTATTGGATTACTAATTTGATCTAATTAGAGGTTGAGTATTAGCCATAGAAATTTTTGGAGATCTTTTTTACCAACTCTCTACTCTACTCTTTAAATCCTCTAACTTGATATGAGCTGAGTTTATTATCTTTTTATAATTTAGTCCCCTTACTATTCACTATTATTTATTTTTTTTATTTTTTTTCAAAAAGAGTCTAGTATAATGTCTTAGCCTCTTGAAGCTTCTAGTTGATACTTGTAGCAAGCTTTCGACCAATGTCTTCCAAACCAGTTGATTTTAGAGCATTAGATGTAGAACACTTATCGGGCTTACTAACTCAAGTCCAAGAAAGAATACAAGATGAGACTGATTCTAAAATAGGTCTCTTGGCATTTTCATCTTTTGATACGAACCATAATACTTACTTAGGCGAAGAGGCCTGATTATTCAGTGAGATAATACAGAACTTTCTTTTTTTTTGATGTATATGTATGAAGATTCTAAGAAAGATTTTTGCATACCTTGATCTTTCCATCCATATCCCCATGAAGCAGATTCTTTATTGAGCTAGGTAAGAAGAGTTTTAGAATCACTTCATAATTCAGTTTGGTCTAAGCCATATCATTCATCAGATTTTCTTAATAATTTACCCCTCAGTGTCTCTAAAATTATCTAGACTGTTAACCACTCATTGATTAGGATGCCTAATTAATTTCAAATCAAGACAAAATTTGAATACACAAAGCTAATTATGGTCATACTTGAGGACTTGATTAATTTAATTATTCTCCTCCCAACTTTATGTCCATTGTCCCCAATGGAAGGAGAGTAACAAAATAGAATAAAATAGAGAAAGAAATTGCAAGGAAGGATACCACCTAGATTCGGTGTGCTCGTTCATTATCGTGGGAGATGTTATTCCTTTATATGCATAATTTGTTCGCAACTCCATCTGGGCCTAAGATGGGATGCTCCTTCCCAACTTGGCTGATTGTCCTTCTTGGGTTTTTCAAAGAAAAGAAAAAAGATAATTGAAAGAAATGTAAAAAATAAGTTGCCTTCCAAAAGCGCTAAGTTTAAAGTCTTCAGCCAGATTATATTGAGTATCATGGTGGTGCTGCGACTGGATGCATCAGTTTCCCATTATCAAGAAGTGTATCAATGGCTTCTTATACCAATTTCTCCTAACACATTACTAATTCCTCTGCCATAGATCTACTTATTGCTAATAGATTGGTAAGAGTATTATTCTGATAGATAACTCTTCTATAGAGTTCATTAATATCCAAACTCATTAGTTTACCCCCATCTGTCTGAATAGATTCAATTAGTTTTCCATCATGGATTCCTTCTAAATATATTTTCAGACATTGGCCATTTACCTTAAAAGTGATCCCTTGCTTTGGATCTCTAAGTTCTACAGCTCCATAGAGAAACACTTGGGTCATAATGAATGGTCCATCCCAACGCGAGTGAAGTTTACTAAGAAAAAGACGCAACCTAGTATTAAAGAGCCACACTTTTTGATTAGGCTCAAACATTTTTTGTACAATAAATTTATCGTGGTACACTTTAGTTTGAGCTTTATAAATTCTAACACTCTCACACACTTCATTGCATAGCTCTTCTAGTTCATTTAGTTGGAGTCTCCTATTGGAACCTGCATTTTTCAGATCAAGGTTAAATTTTCGTATGGCCCAAAATGCACAGTGTTTTAATTCGATTAGCAAATGACAAGCCTTTCCGAATATAAGTCGATAAAGAGACATTCCTATAGGTGTTTTAAAGGCAATACGATAAGCCCAAAGTGCATCATCAAATCATACAACCAATCCTTTCTATCGGGCATAACCATCTTCTCTAAAATATGTTTGATCTCCCTATTGGAGACCTCTACTTGGCCACTTGTTTGGAGGCGATAAGGTGTGGCAACTTTATAGGTTATCCCATATTTTTTTATTAAATTCTTGAAGTGCCTATTTGTGAAGTGTGTACTCTTGTAGCTTATGATGGCTCTTAGGCATCCAAACCGACTAAAGATATTATGCTAAATAAACTTGATCATGACTTTATGTTCTTTGGTTTGGGTTGCCATGGCCTCTACCCATTTTGATACATAATCCACTACGATCAGTATGTACTCGTATTCGAATGAAGAAGGAAAGGGTCCTATAAAGTTGATTCCCTAGACATCAAAAATTTCTATGACTAGAACAGGGGACAAAAGCATCATATCTTTCTTTGAAATATTTCCTATTTGCTGACATCTTAGGTAATAACGGCCAAATTTATGTGCATCTTTAAATAATATTGGCTAGTAAAACCCACTCTACAGTACTTTGCTGTAGTTTTTCTTCCACTAAAGTGTCCTCCAAAGGCAAGGGAGTGACAAAACATTAGTATGCTTTTGAATTCACACTCGAGGACACAACATCGAATTACCTGGTCAAGACAGTACTTAAACGTATAGTTTAGGTTCCTCCCAAAAATAATATTTGATTTGCAAGAAGAATCTATCATTTTCCTGTTTGGACCAGTGAGAAGGAATTCGTCTTGTTGCTAGGTAATTAACTATATATATGAGCAAACCAAGGGGGTTGATTAGAGGAGATTGTAAAAAGTTGTTCATTAGAGAATTTTTTTTGATCTCGTCGTTGCCTTTTGTGTATTTGACTAAGATCCTAGAAATATAATCTGCAACCATTTTTTCAAAATCCTTCTTGTCTCTGATTTCTAAATCAAATTCTTAAAGAAGAAGGATCCATCTAATCAACCTAAGCTATGTATCTTTCTTAAAGAGCAAGTGTTTCAATGCTGCATGATCAAAGTCGACTAGGACCTTAGATCCTAAAAGATATGAGCAAAATTTATCTAAGGCAAACACCACAGCTAGTAACTCCTTTTCAATAGTAGTGTAATTTAATTGAGCATCTGAAAGGGTTTTACTAGCATAATTGGTTACATGTGGTTCCTTATTAATTCTTTGTCCTAGCACTACACTAATTGCAAAATCGGATGCATCACACATAATCTCAAAGGGAAAAGACCAATCAGGGAGCTTAATAATTGATGCTATTGTCAGGGCTATGCGAAGTATATGGAAAGATTTAAGACAATCGTCATCAAAGACAAAAGGGGTATCCTTGGCAAGTAAATTATATAAGGGTCTAGAGATTTTGCTAAAGTTTTTGATGAATCTTCTATAAAACCCAACATGGCTGAGAAAGGATCGTATTTGTTTGACTGAAGTTGGGAGAGGGAATTTTGAGATTACTTCCACTTTAGCTTTGTCTACTTCAATCCCCCTTTTAGAAACAATGTGGCCTAACACAATCCCTTCTCAAATAATAAAATGACTCTTTTCCCAACTTAGCACTAAATTTGTCTGGATACATTGTTTTAGTACTTCAATCAAGTTCTTGAAATAGTCCTTGAAAGTAATCCTGAATATCGAAAAATCATCCATGAATACTTCTAGAAATTTATTTATCATGTCTGAGAAAATAGCTAGCATGCATCGCTGCATTGTAGTGGGCATATTACAAAGCCCAAATGGCATACATCTTAAAGAAAACATTCTATAGGGGGAAGTGAAGGTGGTTTTCTCCTAATCTTTAAAAAATATAGGTATTTGATTATATCCTAAATAACTATCTAGGAAGCAGAAAACATGCTGACCTAATAATCATTCTAGGATTTGATCGATAAAGGGCAATGAAAAATGATCCCTCCTAGTAATATTGTTCAGTTTTCTATAATCTATGCAGACTCGCCAACCAGTTGTTATATGAGTTGGGAGCAATTCACCTACTTCTTTTTCTACCACCATAATATCTAATTTCTTATGTACTACTTGGGTGGGGTTGACCCATTTACTATCTGAAATCAAATAAATAATCCCTGCATCTAACTACTTCATTACTTTCTTCACAACCTCCCTCATATTAGGATTAATACTCCTTTGCATGTCCTTATAAGGTTTGGCATTTTTCTCACGGTATATGTGGTGAATATAGATAGAGGGGTCAATGCCTTTTAGATTGGCAATCGACCATCCAATTACTTCTTTATGTTCTTTTAAGACACCTACAAGTTAAGATTCTTGGTCAGAGATTAGGTCTATGGCAATGATTATCGGGAGGGCATCATTAGATCCTAAGAATGTATATTTTAATGTGACTAGGAGTGGCTTTAATTCTATTGTAGGTAATGCTTCTAATGATGGAGTCATTGGTGTGCTAGAGGGTCTAGGTAATTGTTCATATTTCACGGTCCATAGAGGAGTGCTCTTTGAATTGGTGGCTCTAATAAGGCATTCACTTTTCCCATGTACCCATCTATATCAAAATGAGCAAGATAGGCCTTCAGAGGGTCCTTTGAAAGTGTGGTGGACTCAGCTTCTTCTACAAGTTCCTCTAGCATGTTTACCTCGCCATAATCATTTATAGGAGGTCCTAGAGCAACATTGAAAATATTTAACCTTAACCTTTTGTTCCTGAATAATACATCCATGACTCCAGTCCTATAGTTAATGCAAGCATTAGCGATCACTAGGAAGGATCTGCCTAGGATAATCGAGATTTGATTAGGGGTACCACCAGATTCCATATCTAAGACAAGAAAGTCTACTGAAAAGTAGAATTCATCTACTTTAATAAGCACATCCTCTATCATCCCATATGGTACCTTAATAGATCTATCAGCTAATTATAGGACAATCGATATGGGTTTCAATTCTCCAAAATCAAAGAGATTGTACACTAAGCTTGGAAGAAGATTACCACTTTCCTCCAAATCTAATAGAGCTTTCTTAATGGTTAGGTCCCCTATTACACATAAGATGATTGGGGTTCTAGGATCCTTGAGTTTGGGTGGAGCTGTATGTTGGAAGGCTGAGCTAGCTTGCTTAGTGAGTTGGACTTTCTTTGGTGTATGTGCCTTGGATCTACGTTTTTACATGCACAAGTCCTTAAGAAATTTGGGATATCTAGGGACTTATTTAATTGCATCAAGAAGAGATAAGTTTATCTGAACTTGTTTAAATAATTCTAGCACTTTATTCATCTTGATACCCTTCTTGTCGAGAGACAGAGGAAATTCTACAGCACTCAGGAATGGAGCTTTAAATATGGGTGTTGGGGTAATTGGTTCCTTCCTTTCCTTTTTGTTATTCTTTTTTGACTTGGCTAGTACTGCTTATTCTAGTGGTTGGGTTTTCTTTGGTTGGTTTAAGACTTTTCTGCTTCTAAGGGTCATTATAGATTTCACATATTCAAGATAGGTTTCAGGGCTAGTGGAGCTCAAAGTCATATACTGCCCTTTAGGGTTGCTGATGGCCTGGCTTGGAAGTTTTTCTTCCTCCTTTCTACTAAAAGTAGTGGCTAGTTGACCTATTTAGATCTCTAGCTTGGCTATTGATTGAGTGTAGGAGTGAAGGAGCTAAGTGTTCATCTCGAGCCCTTTTAATGCTTGCAATACTTTCTTTTCAAAGGCAGAACTATGATTGCTAGGAGGGGGTTGAGTTTGTGGGGTATTTGAGTACTGAGGGTATGATGTATTTCTGAACTGTGTCTCCTAGTGATTGGGCCTATGTGAGGCCGGGTTAGCCATAGGTTGTCGTCTCCAAGAAAAGTTTGGGTGATTTTGCCAGCTTGGATTATAAGTATTTAAGTATGAATCATTTCCTAGTGTGGGAGCCATTCGAGTTTGGGCTTGGTGGGCTTGCTCCTAAACAAGCTTTAAAAATTGGTATGCAGCTGGACAATCATCTATCCAATGGGTAGGACTCAAATAGATTATACAAACATTCTGTAGTGGTGTAGATGGAGAAGAGGTGCGCCCGACTTATAGAATTCGATCAAGTTTTTGAGATAATTCATCTATCTTGCTGTAGTATCTATAGAATGACCTACTTCATATATTTCACCTCATTTAGGTCTTATCATGGGAGGGTCTCTACGGGTTGTCGACATGTGATGTAATGAGTTTTCGCTCAATGTCTCAAAGAGCTGCTAAGCTTCATGCTCGTTTTTTAGGATGAATGTCCCACCGCAAGAGGAGTCAATCATTTGCTAGTACTTTTCTGACAAACCATCATAAAAGTACTGGACTAGTCGCCACTTAGGTATGGCATGGTGCAGATATTTTCTAATTAATTCTTTTAATCTCTCCCATTTTCGTGGAACATCTTCCCATCTATCTGGAAAAAACTTGTGATGGCTTTTCTAATTTAATTAATTTTTCCTATAAGAAAATATTTCTTAAGGAATTTTCTCTGAAGTTGGTCCTAGGTCAAAATTGTTATAGTATCTAAAGAGTTCAGGCAATACTTGGCCTAGTCTTTTAAGGAAAATAGGAAAATCTTGAGTTTGAGAGCATCATCTGAGAAATTTTGGATTATAACTATTGAACAAATTTTTAAAAATTCATCAAGATGTTCGTAAGGGTCCTTATTCGTAAGTCCATAAAAAGATGGTAGCATCTAAATCACATTGGACTTGATTTCATAATAGATTGCCTCTACAAGAGGCATTTGTATATAGGGAGAGTAGGTATATGTTGAAGGAGTGAAGTACTCCTTCAACTACCATGGTGGATCAGTCTTGTGATTGTGGTCCATGATTCTAGCTCGGATGGCTCTAATGGTTCATTTTACTTCAGGATCTAAAGATTGAATTTCTAGTTGTAATGATCTCCAACCAAGCATACATCCCTATAGTTATAATACAAAAGAAATCCTTGTTCAAGTGTTTTATAATATTTTTTTTGTAAATAGAAGAGGGTGAAAGAATTCTAAAGAGAAGATTATAAAAGTTCAAAGTTTAGGAACAAATTAGTTAATATTTGGATGCTAATTATAATCAAGTTAAACAAACATGGACTCTCTACCCTAGGATTAATCGATCTAGACAGCTCCTAACTTTCAAGACTGTCTTTAAGCACTCCAAGTCCAAGACTAACTAATTGACTCAGCCAGATAAGTATAAGATTAATGAAAGATTTTTCATAATTTCACAACATTCTTTAATTAGAGAACCACCTTTCTTCGGGATCAAGATCCCTGAACCACTTGCTTTAGATACTGAGCAATTAACCAATTCGAACCTGATCTAACTCTAGAGCTTTCTTGTCCTATTGAGCTCAAAATTTCTAAGGCTGATATCTAATTGATTTTAAAATTAAAGCTTGGGTTAATACATAATGAAGGATGTGATTTTTGGGCTAAAAAAGGATAATCAAATTTTCATCTTATTTGATTAATGGGTTAATACCTTTAAAGTTAATTATGAAGATGAGATGCAAAAAACCAAGATGTCCAAGCTTCATGATTAGCACACAATCAAGACTATATTAAATTAATTTATTTTTTTTAAATTTTATGGTTAGGTCTCTAATTTTTTAAATGGCTTATGAGATGTCAATGTAAAGATTTTTCTTTTTTATTTTGTAGGAATGTAGGTTTGACTAAGTAAACTGGACAAGTTAGAAAGTACTAAAAATAGACTAAGAATAAAAGGTAGAAAGCCAATAAATCAAATATTTTTTTTCTAATTTTTAAATTGAAGCAACCATACCAATGATCCTTGGCAATGGCACCAAAATTTGATCACTATTATAAGCAGTCAAAAATAAATCACTAACTTTAACTATATAAATAGCATGAGTTAGGTTCGTATCCACAAGGATCGTGGCTGAGTTACGTTCGAGTACTAGAATTAAAGAAGAACTAAAATTGATTGATCAACTAAAATAATGCTAACAAAAGCAAAAATAATTAAATGCTAATAGAAAATTAGTTCAAGAATTAGAAAGATATCTTGAAATTTCACGTGGTTACCTGATAGATAGTTAATACCCTCCTATTATGCAATAAATCTATATGCCATTAATTAAGATATAACCTGTCTGGTTAGAGCATGGCCCATATCCATTAGATCACAACCTATCCTACTAGATTATAGGCTAGTTAAGATGAGATGCATACAAGATAAAAAGGAATTGTACATAAAGATAATCTACCCCCAAAAACACAAACCATATTCATAGATCATGGCTCGTCCCAAGAGTATAAACTATTCTAAATATGATTTCAGATAAGAGAAACATAAAAATAAAGAATTGAAAGTAGATTTTTTTTTATTTCATAGAAAGGAGAAGTACAAAAAAATAAAGCAAGAATAACATTGCTTGTTACAGGGATTTTCCAGGATAGGAAAGCTTAGCCAACCATAGAACTTTTGTTCGTTGACATCCTGGGGCTGAAGAGACTCCTGGGCAATAGCTGCAAGATGGTTGAAAGCAGCAGAAGGAGGGATGATGGTGCTAGAGAGAAAGAGGTTTTGGTATAGAGAAGGATGATGGAGGTGTGGAGAAGGATGGTCTTGAGAAAGGTTCCCCCTAGCATTTTCAGCAGCTTTTCTTTTAAAGACCGCATGACATGCGTTCAAATCATGTTCGCTTTGCATCCCCAATAGCCTTCGCCTCCTAACAGCTCGCTTGCTTTTCTCCATTCCATTTTGCAAATCCTCGTCCACGTACAAAGCCTTTGCACTTGCCAACAGCCCATCGCCTTTTCGCATAAGCCACCATGTAATCATGTGCACCCCTTCGTAGCTCATTCCACGTGCCACACCATAGCCATGGTGCACCCAACTTAGCTTCTAACTTCACGCAAAAGCCATGCACTCACTCCCTTCATGGGTCCCTTCTCCACTTGCTTTTACATTAATGCCAGTACCTACCCCATGCTAAAGCACCAGCTCTCTTCATCTTTTAATAATTTAAATCTATTGGGGTAGATTTCTCAATTATGGAACATAGATCACCCACCTAAGATCACAATAATGAAAGAAAGCAAAAAGAAAGTAGATATTGATACCACATGAGAAAAGAAGAAGAAAGATCAACAAAATAAATATAATAGAAATACATGGATTGGCCTCAAGCCTACCTTCACGAGACATGTAAACTTCACTATGAGAGAGAAAAAATTAAACAAATATAAGAGAAACTTACCAATTAATTCTTGTACAAGAGTCTCTTAATAAGAAATTCTAAAATTCTTATAAAAGCTCTCTAAAATCTCTCAAGAAAACTCTCAACACCTCCAGGACATCACTAGCTTTTTGATGCAACAAACGGTTCATCAATCGAAATTATATAGACTCCAAAAATATCAAAATAGTATTTCAATAGGAAATCCAGTCTCAAACACATGTAAGAACTATTTTGGATTGTCGGATCATGACCAGCTCAAACTAGAATTGTCCGATCATGCAAAATATGTCCAGATCAAGCCTGGATCATGCTTGGACCATTCGATCATGATTGGCTTATTTTTGAGCCATTGGATTGTGATATGGTCCATGAAAATCACTGTAAGCCATGCAAAACCATGGGAAATAGCCCACTGATCCATGTGGACTGCACGAAACCACTTGGAAAATGGCTTCCAGTCCACGCTATGCACATGGACCGCATGAAAGGGCCTGCATGCCTGCTGGGCCTGTGCCTATGCAGCCCGTGTGCGGTTATCTGCATCAGCCCAGCATGTGGCTAGCCCAACGCCATGCACTATCGAGCCTAGCCCACATTGCCACCAACCTGTGCCAGCCCATGGGCCCCTTCTGATGGCCCGTGGGCTGGCCACCTGCTCTGGCTCTTCTTTCGTAGGTATTTTCTCTTTCTAAACTCTATTTAGGCTATTCTTATGCTCGTTGGATATTGTTCATCGTCCTGGACCATGTTCTAGACTTATTGTTGATCGAATCTCAAAATATTTTTCAATAATCTCCATCTTGACTTAACATTTGGCCTCCTCCTGTCTCTGAGAGCTTATGATTTATCTTGCCCCGATGCCCTAAGGTATACCTACTATCTCATGGATGGGCAAACATGAGAGTTGAGTCAGACCACTCGATCCCACCTCCATTATGAGCTGTGTCTACTCTGATCAAAGATTTGCTCAAGAAAGTCTTCTATGGTAATAGAAACTTTACTCTACGATATCGCCTCTCGTCCTTCCGAGTTTTCTATCTCATGCTCAATCTACCTCCACCTAGAACTCCACTTTGCACCAGGCTCTCTCTAGCTCCTAAAGCTTCGCCTTACACTGGGCCTCCTACCAAATAGTAATATCCTCTCATCCTCTTATTTTCCTCTAGAATATTTCTATCATCTTGCAAGACCTTTAGGATTTTATCACCAACCATCCTTCTGTAGCCATTTAAATCCAATTTGCTTAGTGAGATAAGATTTTGTCTGAAATCGGATATGCATTGGATCTCCCCCAATCTTCTTACTACACCATCATGTGTCCTCCTGTTGACCATCCCAATGCTTCTGATTGCACAGCTCAATCCATCTGGCAGATGAATAGTATCCTCACTACTTTCGAGGAAGTTAAATTACTCTTTTCTACAATAAACATAATAGGTGCATGCATAATCTAAAATTTACTTCTGAAAAGAAGTAAATATCTCATCAGATATCAATAGGACATCATTCTCTCACTCGCTACTAGCCGTCATTACAATAGCCCACGTCCGATCTTTGAGTTAAGAGCAATTTTTGACATGATGCCCCAACTTATCATATCGATAGCACCTAATCTTACTAGGATCCCTCATCTTGGATCTGGATCGTCCTCATCATGATCCTCTACCGTTCCGTCTGTTGCCATCTTCTCCCCCAGAAGCTGCCAAAGCTGATCTACCATCATCTGAGCTCGAAGCTAAATTCTTTCTCCTAAGAAACTCGTTTTGAAGAATCACCATAGTGACCTCGTCCATCTTGATGGTGCACTTCTCCACTAGAAGAGCAAACACCAAGGACTCATGTGAAAGAGAAAGCAATGCTAGGAAGACCAACACCCTAGTCTTCTTCTAAACCTTCTCACCTATATTGAAAAGATCGGTGAGAATCTTGTGAAAGTGGCTGAGATACTTCTGCACACTCTGTCCCTTGTCCATCCATAGTTAGTAGAACTGCTTCCAAAGAAAGAGAGTATTGGTGAGAGATTTTGCCATGTACAACTCCTCGAACTTTGACCATAGCACTGTCAGAAAAGTCTCGCCAAGTACATAAATCACCATCTCATCTATCAGATACATATGAATGGTACTCATCGTCTGCATTTATAATAGCTTTCAAGTCCTCTTCTCTATGGGCTAGCTTCTTCTTATTCAAGAGAGCGTCGATTAATTCATGTTAGATAAGCATGTCCTTCACCCTCACTTGCCATAAGAAGAAATTACTCTTCTCATCGACTTGGTATGATTATGATTATTTTCTTCATCTTCTAATCTTAATCAATACCATCCCTATCTAGATCGCTTGTGATAATTACAATAAATTCACCATTAAAAATAATAATTTATTAATTTATTTATTTTTATTTTTAAGAATTAAATCTTTTTATTTATTTATTTTAGAAAATATATCTATCAATAGAAAGAGCTCATTTATTTTTGTCACAATAGAATAAATTTAGAGCAAATCGAAGCTAAAACGGACCTGATATGAATTTTCAAAGAAAATAATTTAAAAAATTAATTTGGCTTAGCCGGCTCGCCCAGCCAACCCATCAAAATCAGCTCATCTGGCACACCATCCAAGCTAGCACAGTCACTGAAGCCGATCCACCAGTCTACGAACAAGGCATAGATCACCAGCTCAGTAGAAAGTAGCAAATCATAGGCTCCCACGTAATGGACCAAGATCCTTAAAGGGTTTACAGAAAATCTATTACGGCTTACAAGATATTTTGATTTTTTCACATGATGATAGTAAGCACTGATTGGTTGTGACTTACGATGCACTCGATCTAGGCGGTCCATGGGCATAGTTATTGTGCCATCCGATGGCTGCGCTCCCTCCCGATCTAGATCCAATGGTTAATGGCTTATCCTATTCTGATTCGGATCCAAATAGTATCAGATCGCCATCCGATGGCTCCAGATGCTCCAGATGATGATCCAACTATCGAATTTCATCCAAAACCAGATCCAATGGATGTCATCTTTTCTCATTTTGATTCTAATTCCCTCAGCATCCTAGCGCGCGATTTGATGGCTGCACGCATCGCAAGCAATGATCCAACGACTGATATAAAACCTGGCAGTGATTTAAACATCCAAGCACGATCCAAAGGCCTAGATTCAACTGATTAACTCCATCCAATGATCAGAATTCAATTCGACCTGATTTGGACTTTTAAAACTCAATTTTTGATGATTTTGGGATCGTTTGATCAAGATTTGATGGCCATAATTCAAGAAACTCAACAAAATTCATCCAGAGGCTATTTTAATCTGATTTTCACTTTGATTTCTTCCATATTTGCCAATCAAACTCCTTTTTAGTCCCATATTCTATGCTGCAAGGATCTCTAGCTCTCCAACACCTATAAATAAAATTCCAAGCCATCAAATCAAAGCAACTTTGATCAAGAGGAGGGGATGGTACAGGATGGGAGCTATGCTTGGGTTAGAGATTGCTTCAAGACAATGGGTGCTGCGAAAAAGAGCTGTCTCCTATGCCATCTTCGTGCCGATGCTGATTCAAGATCGAGATCAACTTTTAATTTTTTTTTAATTTTATGTATTTAAATTCTCAAATTTTAATTAAGTAAATTTTATTTTTATACACTTTAAATTTATGCTTTTTAATTATAATTTAATTTTTATACTTTAATTATTGCTTTTTAATTTTATTGCAAGTAAATACTAAGATCTAACTAGTAGATCTTAATACCAAGTTTAATTTTTTACATAATTTAATTTTTATTTTTTATTTATAATTCTATTTTTTAACTTTAAATTTTTTTTTAAATTTTTTTTTTTATTTTTTATAAAAATTAAAAATTTTAAAACTAAAATACTATCTTCTTTATGGATTCGATCCGACTCACTACTTTCTATCTATTTTTAAGTAATTTAAGAAGTTAAAATTAAACTGATAAATAAGGTATCCTAACGACAACATCATGCTCTTATCAAAATTTTTGGCACCATTATCGGAGAAGGTATGGATATTAAAATTTTTGATCTTTTTGATTTTTTTATAAAATAAATTATAAATAAATTTTTAATTTTTTTTACTAACTTTTTCTTATTTATTTTGTAGATAAAAAAAAGAATAAAAAGATTAGGGCAAGGAGGAAGCTTTCAGTCTTATTTGGTGAGATCAATCCTAAATCCTAAAAAAAATTATTATTTATTTTATTTTTAAATTAATTAAAAATTATCTACTTAAATCTAATTAAAAGCTTCATGATAAGATTAGAAACCCTAACTGCTTAGAGCATCCATCATATTAAATTTAGTTTTATTTTTATTTTTTTTGGTGATCACTAGAGATAAGGTAAGCTCTCAAAATTCAATTAGTTTCATGCATCTAATTTAGTTGCATAGAACCCCTTGTTCGAAAGTAATTATGCTTATTCATTTTAAATCAATTTAAGGGCATAACCAATTAAACAACACAAGATAGGGATTTGATCATCCTTTCTTAGCCCACAAACACCAACCAACATCCTGCATTGACCTAAGTCTTAAATTTTAAAATCAATCAGACATTAGCCCTAGGAACTTAAGCTCATTAGGATAAGAAATCCTAAAAGTTAGACCGGATTAGGGTTAGTCAGTAACTGGTGTCTAAGGCAAGTGGTTCAAGGATGACTGGGCCCGAAGAAAGGTAGTTTATAATTGATTTTGTTAGCTTACCTAGTCAAACATAATTGATGTCTAAGGTAAGCAACGGAAGGACTCCCACCAATCTTACACTTACATGGCCAGTTTAGTGGCTGATCTTACACATGGAGGGCTTGAAGATGATCTTGATAGTTAGGAGCTATCCAGATCTAGAACAACTCTTAGTTAGAATTATTTGTTTAACTTGATTGCTAACCAATATTAAATTTAATTAAAACTAATTCTTCTCTCTCTTCTTAGCTCTAAGACTTCTTAGGACCTCTTCTTTAGAACTCTTCTTTCTTTCTTCTCCTTTTTCTCTCTAAAAATAAATAAAATAAAATAAAATAATAATAATAATAAATTAAATTAATATAAAATAAATTATATTAAATTAAAAATAATAAAAAACTTTAAAAAAATATAAAAAATTAAAAAATAATAAAATAATCTAAAAAATATTGTACCATATATTAGGGTTATACTAATACATACACGATAGAAGATCGCTTTTTCTGACCTAGTTGAATCTAATTATAAAATTGAATGATTGAACCATATTGAACCAAAAAGTTAAATGGCTGAAAATCTTAGAGAACCACGGAGATAGATGAAGAAATATTTTATTCCTTCCACCTATAATCCATCGACTTGTATCTAGTTACCTGATATTCATACTATCCACTACGAGATCAAGCCGACTATATCCAGATGCTCTCATCTTTCTATGAAAATATCGATGAATACTTGTATAAATATCTGAATGAATTTTTACAAATCTGCTCTATGGTGAGGATTCAAACTTTGACTGATATGAAGGAAAATCCTATTTTTTCGATCCAGGTTCGTTCAGATCTGATCAGATCAAGAGATATATTTCAAAATTTTTTCTCTTTGATCTATATCAGATCTGGGATGTTTCAGATCTGATTTTTATTATTTTAATAAATAAAATAAAATAAGAATAAATTAAATTTAATTTACCTGATTTGGGTAATCCTATTATCCTATTGATGATCCGGTATGCAATGGAAGGTTCTGGATCTAGCCACGCAAGCGCCTGGCCTCTACCGATATCCACTCGGACTGGATCTAGAGATCCTCTTCTTCTCTATCATGTCTCCAAAAATCAGATCTGGATCTGATCTAGAGGATCTTCAAAACTCCTTTTGAAGATCAGCAGTCGTCCTTTGCAGCAGCGCAGCCTTTTTGCTTTTGATCGCCTTTCTTTGATCTGGATCGCACCAACCAAAGTCCAAAACCCTTTTGGACATAGAGAGGAGAAGGAGAAGGAGGTTTGGCATGGAGGAGAGGAGGAGAGACAACCTTGGGGCATGGAAAAACTCTGATCTCATCATAATCTGAGTTGGGCACAGGGTCTTATTTATAGACAGACTGTGATCCAACTTCTCTTCTTTCCAATCAATCATAATTCTTTGTGAAATCAGATCTAAATCTGATTGGTGGGAATAGAGTCTCCTGGATTCCTCCTTAGAGGGTGCCTAAGACCAGTCAAACTGGATTCTTAGAAGAACTCTAATTGGAATCCAAAAGGGAGGTGGAGTCCTTGTCCAACAAGGACTCCTAGGCACCTCCAACTTGGGCGCACGCCTAGGGTGGCGTGCGCCCTCCTCCTTGCCAGGTTCTGGTAGGGGGACAGGCCCCCACCAGCTCTCCAATAGGTGCATGACATATGGTCAAAAGTCAAAGTGTCAATGGTCAACGTTTGACCAGTCAAAGGTAGACTTTTGACCAAAGTCAAAGAACAAGAAATGGCAGGTGACCAAAAATGGCAGGTAATGTCTTATAAAATAAGACAACCTTTTCTGACTTGGACAACCTCCAGTCAGACCATATGAAGGCCTCTGATTGAGCACAAACTCCTTTGGCTCAGACAGGACAACTTATTTATGATAGTAAAAGAAGAACGTTAGGTTCAATCGAGTGCTAGCATGATTTTCTTGAACCTAATTGAATCTCATTCAGATCAATTGAACTAGATCAGTTCAATTGATGATCACCAGATTCAAACCCTTATTTGTGTGACCCAGTTAGGTTCAGTTCTGTATGGTAATGGGATATGTCATGATCTCTATCATCGACATCATCGAAACTCCTTTCGATGGATCAGAACTCTTCTGATTCGAACAGCTAGAATGATCGATCATCTAAATCATTCTAATTGCTCCCAAAATCCACCAGTGACACCTAGCAGTATATGGTGGCAATCCATCAGAGCTGAATGCGAACCTCTTGGTGCAGCTACCTGTGTGATTCAGTCTCTTCTATCTTGAGCCCCGATCAGATTAGGGTTAAGGTGTAAACTCGTCAAACCCTAGTTTCTGTCATATGATGTAATCATTCGATTCGAGTCCAATGTGAAAATCTAAATAGAAACTCTTTCTATTATTTCACTCTGCCATGGCCATGGGCTTCTGGACTTGATTCTCATGATTATCATAGGGCTGCTCCTCTACCACCGAGGTAGATAGATTCCATCTTGATGCAATCCAGTTCCTACAATGAACATGCTATAGCCAACATACACCTCAGGATTCCATATGGCTAGGAGATCGAGTAATGGTGTAGTCAAACTATAACACCCTCAAGGTGAACTGCCGATGCACCTCAGGTCAAAGAACCAGACACACTACTGCAGCATCGAGTCAGTCATTGACGAGAAGGTAGACTCCCTAATGACTACTCGAGGTGGTCACGCTCAGTGCCCTCGTTCTCTAACGAGTACCTATACTCTCGCTCCGGTGTCTCCACACCATAGACTCAAGACTCATCTACTAAAGAGAAGCGATTGTACACCAACCTTCCGGATCAATCACCATCCTCGTGATGATCCTATGGTCGGAAGCATTTTATGAGTTAATAATGATTATTCATGTCTTAAATTTTCAACTCTTGAAAATATGAATTATCATTACCATTAACTCAAAGGATGTATCACAGACACTAAATACACATATGTGATAGAAAATAATCAATTTATTGATTTTAGTCAAAATTATAATTTTGCCCCTAGAAGTGTATTACAAGTGTCAGCCAATTCTGGCTTCTAGGGCACATATATCTAACAATCTCCCACTTGTCCTAAAGCCAATTGGCTACAAGTCTAAGTCCCATCTTCTCAAGGTGGGCTTCGATCTTCTGCTGGCCCAATGGCTTTGTAAGTGGGTCTGCCACATTATTTATGGAGTCGACTCTCTTGACCTCGACGTAATCCTTCTCGAGGTAATCGCGGATGAGGTGGTATCGCCGCTCAATATGCTTGAATTTTTGGTGAGACCTCGGCTCCTTAGCAAGGGCTATGGTGCCATTGTTGTCGCAGTATAGAGGAATGGCATCTGATGGCATTACTCCGATTTCTATAGCAAACTTCTTGTACCAGAATGCTTCCTTCGCAGTCTCTGATGCAGCGATATATTCTGCTTCCATGGTGGAATCTGCTATCACGGTTTGCTTGAGAACTCTTTCAGCTGACAGCACCACCATTGCACACAAACAGACTGTCAGATGTCGACTTTCGATCATCTATATCAGACATGAAATCTGAGTCTGTGTATCCCTGGACTTGGAGTTCTCCATTACCAAAGACCAACATTATATCCTTAGTTCTTCTCAAGTACTTAAGGATACATTTCACAGAAGTCCAGTGTTCTTCACCTGGATTTGACTGATATCTGCTTGTGACACTCACAGCATGGGCTATATCAGGTCGTGTACATAGCATGGCATACATGAGGCTCCCTATTGCAGAAGCATAAGGGATCTTGCTCATGCGTTCTATTTCCTCAGGTGTGCTAGGGCACATCTTCTTGGAAAGATGAATACCATGTCTGAAGGGTATTAATCCCCTCTTAGAGTTTTCCATACTAAACCTCTTTAGTACTTCCTCTATGTACATCTTCTGTGAAAGTCCTAGCATCCTATTCGGTCTATCCCTATAGACCTTAATTCCTAGAATAAAGGATGCTTCACCTAGGTCTTTCATGGAGAATTTCTTGGACAACCATATTTTGACTGTCATGTCAACATGGGAATATCATTCCCAATAAGGAGGATGTCATCCACGTACAATACGAGGAAGACAACAGCGCTCCCACTGACCTTTTTGAAAACACATGGTTCCTCTTCATTTTTGATGAAACCAAACTTTTTGATCACATCATTGAAACGAGTGTTCCAGCTCCGAGATGCTTGCTTAAGTCCATATATGGACCTTTGCAGCTTGCAAACCTTGTGATCAGTATCACTGGATGTGAAACCTAGCGGCTGTTCCATATAGATATCTTCCTCAAGATATCCATTTAGGAATGCCGTTTTCACGTCCATTTGCCATATTTCATAATCGAAATAGGCTGCAACGGCAAGCAATGTGCGGATGGATTTTAGCATAGCTACTGGGGAAAAAAGGTATCCTGATAGTCAATGCCTTCGCGTTGACTATAACCTTTTGCCACTAGTCTAGCCTTGAATGTCTCCACATTCCCATCTGCACCAATCTTTCTCTTGAAGATCCATTTACACCCAATAGGTACTATACCTTCTGGTGGATCTACCAAGGTTCCAGACTTGGTTTGAGTGCATCGAGTCAATTTCTGACTTGCATTGCCTCTAAGCCATTTCTCGGAGTCGATATCTGATATCGCCTCGTTGTAGGTTTTGGGATCATCACCATGAGCACCATTACCTACGAGGAAATATTTCCTCTACTTTCCTCTGAAATAATACCTAAGTATCTTTCAGGGGATGGAAAACTCTTTCCGATCTACGAGGTGGAGGAGGTAGTGTTCTTATTGGCTCAACCTGATTTGGTTCCACTTGGTCCTTAGCTCGTTCCACTTGTGAGACTTTCTCATCAAGCTTAATCTATTTTCCAATGCCGCTATCTTGAATAAACTATTTTTCAAGAAAGATGGCATGTCGACTCACAATCACATTGTGGTCTTCTGGAATGTAGAAATAGTATCCTAATGACTCTTTAGGATATCCTATGAATCGAGCTCTGAAGGACCTAAACTCTAACTTGTCCGCTTGTTGTCTTTTGACATGAGCCGGACAACCCCAAATTCTGAGATGACTCAGACTTGGTTTCTTACCGTGCCATATCTCATACGGTGTGGTAGGAACGGTTTTAGAGGGAAACCCTATTCAGTAGATAGATTGAAGTTAACAATGAGTGTCCCCAAAGAAAATCAGGGAGGTCTGTGAAGCTCATCATGGATCGAACCATATCCAATAGAGTCCGATTTCTCCGTTCTGAAACCCCGTTGAGTTGAGGTGTTCCTGGTGGAGTCCATTGAGAGACTATGCCATTTTTTTTTAGATAGTCTAGGAATTCCCGGCTAAGGTATTCACCTCCTCGATCTGATCGAAGAACCTTTAATGGATTTTTCTGTTTGTTTTTCTACTTCATGTCTGAATTCTTTGAACTTTTCAAAAGCTTCAGACTTGTGTCTCATAAGATACACATACCCATACCTAGACAGATCATCGGTAAAGGTAATGAAGTAGACAAAATTGCCTCTAGCCGGCACATCAAATGGGCCGCACACATCAGTATGTACTAGGGCAAGGAGATCTGTGGCCCTTTCCCCATGTCCAACAAAAGGGAGTTTAGTCATTTTGCCTTGAAGACAAGATTCACAAGTTGGATATGACTCGAAAGTCAATGGACTCAATAGCCCATTTTTCTCCAATTTGTTGATCCTATCTTCTGCTATATGACCTAATCTCAGGTGCCATAGATATCTGTCGTTTGGACTATCCCTAGGTCATTTGGCATTCACGTTTTGCTCGATAGTTAAAATAGGTACATCAATATGTAGCTGATAAAGACCATTAATAAGGAAACCATTTGCAATTTTATTTCTTTCATAAAGAATGTTACAATGGTCCTTAAAGAAGGTGATCACATAACCTTCTTGTGCTAAGCATGAAACAGAAATCAAATTCCTGCTAGCTGCAGGCACAAAATAACAGTCTTTCAAAACTAAGTCTAAACCAGATGGTAATCGAAGAGGGTATGTTCCCACGGCTACTGCAGCAACTCTTGCTCCATTACCGACACGTAGGATCATGTCTCCATCCCTCAGCCTCCTGCTATCCTCAAGACCCTGCATAGAAGTGCACAGATGAGCACTAGAACCAGAGTCAAGCACCCAACTGGATGCAGAAGAAACCGTAAGGTTAGACTCAATAACGAGCATACCTCCAGAAGGACCTTCCTTCTTGTTCTTCAGGGTGGCCAGGTAAGTAGGGCAGTTCCGCTTCCAATGGCCGTCGCTGTTGCAATGGAAACACTTTTCTTTGCCATCGGCCTTTCTTCTTCGGGCTCTGCCTTCTTCTTCTTTGATCCTTCCACCTTTTGCTTTTTCACAGACTTCTTTTTCTTTCCATAAGACTTTCTTTTGGAAGAAGTCCGTTCCATAGCAAGAACTGAGCCTTTAGAACCTTTCATAGAAAGCTCAGCGGTAACCAGCATATTCATTAATTCGGCCAAGGAATTTTGAAGTTTATGCATGTGGTAATTCATGATGAATTGCCCATATGCATCAGTCAAGGATTGCAGAATAATATCGTTCTGCAGGTCCAAGTCCAACTTCACACCGAGCTTCTCAAGCTCTTCCATGTCCTTGATCATTGTCAGACAGTGATCTTGGACTGACTGCCCATCACGCATCTTAGCCTTAAAAAGTCATTTCGTGACTTGATATTTGGCTGCGCGACTCTGTTCACCAAACATCTCCTGCAGGTGAGCCAACATTTGGCGAGCAGTCCCGATATCTTCATGTTGGCGCTGGAGCTCATCAGACATCGAGCCCAACATGTAATATCTGGCCTTATTATCTTCGTCTATCCATTTTTCCAGAGACGCTCTCTGTTCAATGGATGGACGGGCTGGTAAGGTGGGAGGGTCCTGGTCCAAAACATGGGTTAACTTCTCAGAATCCAAAACAATTTTGTAGTTCCTTGAGCCAATCTTTATAATTGGGTCAGTCAGTCTATGTGTGTCCAGGATACGTGCCAATGGGTTGGACGCAGACATTTTTCCTATAGAGAGTCAAAGATTCTAGTTAGATATTATAATTTTGACTTGACCAATTTGTTTAGGGATTTTATTTTTAAACAAATTAGCTCCCACTATTTTCTCGGATCCCTACACTCCCTCTGTAGAGATGCAAAAATCTCCACGATTAATGATTTCTAGTGGGTGGTGCGGTCTCACCAACTGACTCATCACCTCACCTAACAGTTATTGGTGATGGGTTAGCCAATGAGTGAACAACTCTTGTTCAATGATTCTCTAATCATGGTGCACCCAAACTTGGTCTCTAATTCATGAATCTCACCGTATCCGGAATATTGATCCACTCCTTAGTTAAGTCAGACCCACCATTTGCATAGACTGGGTTCCTAATTGAGTCTCTCACCGTATCCAAAATATTGAGCCCAACTCATCCTCCAGCCCATAGCATCCAATGCCTAATAGACATGGTTGCGTCTTTCCGGTGCAACTGAGCCACTGTATCCAGCCGAGAACAATCAACCCTGGGAAGGGCCCGCACATCTACAATGGTGGAAGACCTCAGACTTAATCTTTTCTTAGGGAGAATTGATTCAGGTCTCATTAAACTAGACTTGGCTTAGTCATAACAATTATGACTAACCTAGTGGCATGGGTTAGCTCGGATTATTGACCACCTCAGATCAGAACTGTGTCAACAGATATGGCCAGGTAAGTGAGATCGGTGGAAGGAATATGCCATTAACTCGTACAAGAATGCATTCAGGTCGAGTAGCTTCCAATTAAAAACCAGTCGGTCGTATGTGCCAAACTTACCTTAGACACCAAATTGTTGAGTCAGAACCAATTGGGTTAGCCTACAATCCAGACTCTAACCTCTGAGCCTAATTAGGTCTTGCTTGATCGTGACTCGATCTTGACCCAGACTTAATCCTATTAGGCTGGTCAATTTAAGCATTGTTGATCCCATCTAACCAACTCTTGATTCGGTTTGATCAACCGCTTAGACCTAATTGAGCTACCCAAGCCCGAACCCAGTATTATGAATATGTCTTAGATCTAAAATTTTTTAATTTTAGACCTAATTAATATTCATAAAACTTAATTCTTAATTAAGTAGGGTTCATAAACAAAATATGCACAATAAATCCTAGGGTTTCAGGATCTAGGGTTTTGCAGAAAGTAAGTTTTGGGTTTCTGATTAAGGACGAACACGCAGCACCCCTACACATCATAAGAACACCCCATCGAATGGGAAGAGAGGGCCTTTAAACCCTTCTTCGTTCTTATGACCGGACGGCCAAGAGGAACGCCTTAATCAGGAACATTCAATACTACAAAATAGTATCAGATCTATATCATATATCTCATATACAAAGTAGATCTAATCATGGCATATTTTGCATACATCTCATGTATCGAATCATGCATGTTTTTAGATCTAAATTATCTCATAATAATCTAAAAATTAGATTTAAATTGATCTTATCAAAATAAACTCTAATCTAGACAACTATGTAGAACTATTCTACAACTAGTCTAGACATGCATCAATCACATCTCATATGATGTTTAAAATTAAATAATTTTATTTGCTATTTTTTAGATGTTATTATAACCATTATAATATCAGAAAATAGTAAATAAATGGATCTAAAATATGGGTTAATCAAATTAAATTGAAAACATGCAAGACTATTCTATAGAACTATTCTATTCTAGAACTAGTCATGCATATCTTCTAATCTTAGATCCAAATCATTTAATTTTAATTTTTTTTAATTTCAGATCTGATCACATCTCATGTGACATCTGAAATCAATTATTTTTTGATTAAAATAAATTTAAAATCAGATCTAAACATTTTTAGAACCATGGCTCTGATACCAGTTGAAGGAAAATCCTGATTTTTCGGTCCAGGTTCGTTCAGATCTGATCAGATCAAGAGATATATTTCAAAAATTTTTTCTTTGATCTATATCAGATCTTGGGATGTTTCAGATCTAATTCTTATTATTTTAATAAATAAAATAAAATAAGGATAAATTAAATCAAATTTAATTTACCTGATTTGGGTAATCCTATTACCCTGTTGATGATCCTGTATGCAGCGGAAGGTTCTGGATCTAGCCACGCAAGCGCCTGGCCTCTACCGGTATCCACTCGGATTGGATCTGGAGATCCTCTTCTTCTCTATCACGTCTCCAAAAATTAGATCTGGATCTGATCTGGAGGATCTTCAAAACTCCTTTTGAAGATCAGCAGTCGTCCTTTGCAGCAGCGCAGCCTTCTTGCTTTTGATCGCCTTTCTTTGATCTGGATCGCACCAACCAAAGTCCAAAACCCTTTTGGACATGGAGAGGAGAAGGAGAAGGAGGTTTGGCATGGAGGAGAGGAGGAGAGATAGTCTTGGGGCATGGGGAAACTCTGATCTCATCATAATCTGAGTTGGGCATAGGGTCTTATTTATAGATTGACTGTGATCCAACTTCTCTTCTTCCCAACCAATCACAACTCTTTGTGAAATCAGATCTAAATCTGATTGGTGGGAATAGAGTCCCTGGATTCCTCCTTAGAGGGTGCCTAAGACCAGTCAAAGTTGGATTCTTAGAAGAACTCTAATTGGAATCCAAAAAGGGAGATGGAGTCCTTGTCCAACAAGGACTCCTAGGCGCCTCCAACTTGGGCACGCCTAGGGTGGCATGCGCCCTCCTCCTTGCCAGGTTCTGGCAGGGGGACAGGCCCCCACCAGCTCTCCAATAGGTGCATGACATGTGGTCAAAAGTCAAAGTGTCAATGGTCAACGTTTGACCAGTCAAAGGTAGACTTTTGACCAAAGTCAAAGAACAAGAAATGGCAGGTGACCAAAAATGGCAGGTAATGTCTTATAAAATAAGACAACCTATTCTAACTTGGACAACCTCCAGTCAGACCATATGAAGGCCTCTGATTGAGCACAAACTCCTTTGGCTCAGTCAGGACAACTTATTTATGATAGTAAAAGAAGAACGTTAGGTTCAATCGAGTGCTAGCACGATTTCCTTGAACCTAATTGAATCTCATTCAGATCAATTGAACTAGATCAGTTCAATTGATGATCACCAGATTCAAACCCTTGTTTGTGTGACCCAGTTAGGTTCAGTTCTGTATGGTAATGGGATATGTCATGATCTCTATCATCGACATCATCGAAACTCCTTTCGATGGATCAGAACTCTTCTGATTCGAACAGCTAGAATGATCGATCATCTAAATCATTCTAATTGCTCCCAAAATCCACCAGTGACACCTAGCAGTATATGGTGGCAACCCATCAGAGCTGAATGCGAACCTCTTGGTGCAGCTACCTGTGTGATTCAGTTCTTCTATCTTGAGCCCCGATCAGATTAGGGTTAAGGTAAACTCGTCAAACCCTAGTTTCTGTCATATGATGTAATCATTCGATTCGAGTCCAATGTGAAAATCTAAATAGAAACTCTTTCTATTATTTCACTCTGCCATGGCCATGGATTTCTGGACTTGATTCTCATGATTATCATAGGGCTGCTCCTCTACCACCGAGGTAGATAGATTCCATCTTGATGCCATCCAGTTCCTACAATGAACATGCTATAGCCAACATACACCTCAGGGTTCCATATGGCTAGGAGACCGAGTAATGGTGTAGTCAAACTATAACACCCTCAAGGTGAACTGCCGATGCACCTCAGGTCAAAGAACCAGACACACTACTGCAGCATCGAGTCAGTCATTGACGAGAAGGTAGACTCCCTAA
Organism: Cocos nucifera; assembly: GCA_006176705.1. Classification (NCBI taxonomy): domain Eukaryota; kingdom Viridiplantae; phylum Streptophyta; class Magnoliopsida; order Arecales; family Arecaceae; genus Cocos; species Cocos nucifera. Next base: position 233,872 of record QRFJ01000393.1, on the reverse strand, counting down.
TGACTACTCGAGGTGGTCACGCTCAGTGCCCTCGTTCTCTAACGAGTACCTGTACTCTCGCTTCGGTGTCTCCACACCGTAGACTCAAGACTCATCTACTAAAGAGAAGCGATTGTACACCAACCTTTCGGATCAATCACCATCCTCGTGATGATCCTATGGTCAGGAGCAATTTATGAGTTAATAATGATTATTCATGTCTTAAATTTTCAACTCTTGAAAATATGAATTATCATTACCATTAACTCAAAGGATGTATCACAGACACTAAATATACATATGTGATAGAAAATAACCCATTTATTGATTTTAGTCAAAATTATAATTTTGCCCCTAGAAGTGTATTATAAGTGTCAGCCAATTCTGGCTTCTAGGGCACATATATCTAACATGATAATGCTCTTAGATTAATCTTATTCTTCTTTTCATTAAAAGATAAAGCTAAGTATTGGCTTCGCATGCACAATAGGGAGTCCAAAATCAAAACTTGGACTGAATTATAAAGTAAATTTCTTAAGAAATTTTATCCCATAGGCTGAATCAATACCATGAGGTGAGCTATCACTGGATTTGCTCAGCTTCCAGAGGAACAAATTCACGAGTTATGGGAAAGACTTAAGGAACTTCCTAGAAAATGCTCACATCATGGTCTAAGTGGCAAATAGTTCAAGCTTTCTATGAGGGTTTAGGAGATCAGTATAGATAAATGGTAGATGCATCTCGTGGAGGTGCATTTATAAATAATAGTGAGGATGAAGCCTATGCCTTGTTTAAAATCTTGAGTGAAAACTCAATCGATTATGCTTTATTATCTTTCTACCAAAAGTGGACAGGGATCCATGAATTTAAATATCTAGAATCCAGTTCTAAGACTGATTTGAACTTGATTAATAAAGTAGACCTTCTTGCCCAAAAATTAGATCAAGTCCTAATCCTAAATTAATAATCTTCTGCACAATTCACATCACCCTTTAATTATCAGGAGATTTGTTTAATCTGGGCTAGCCCAACCCATCATATGAGTGAATATCCTACGGCTGCACAATTTTTACCTTTCATCCAAGAACAAGTCCAAACTGCACAAGGCTACTCCAAGTCGATTAATGATCCTTTTTTAAATTTATATAACCAAGATTGAAGGAACCACTATAATTTTTCTTGAATACCCCAGATCCAATATCAAAATTATGTCTATAATAGTGGTTAGCCTAGTCAGTCTACTCAGGCATCACATTATAACTAACCATCATACCCACCTCCTCAGCAAACCAATCTAGCCGACGATAGGTTTAATCAACTTCAACAATTGATTCTAACTCAACAATAATCTATTGTCAGGCTAGCAATACAAATAGGATAATTAGTTGAGTCTAACATGAGGAGAGAACTAGGTCAATTACCAAGCCAATCAATTCTTAAAAATAATCCACCTAATGTCTATCAACTACCTGAACCAAATCATCAATCTAATATTCCACTTAAGAATTCCTAATTAGAGAATGCCAAATTAATTTCTGAACTTAAAAGTTATAGAATTTTTATAGATCCATGCCAAGATTAGGTGAGAGAGGCTAGTACTGATCTAGCCAAAATAAAAATAAAGAAGAAGAGGTTAGTACTAAAACTAACTGCATAGAAGAATCTAAGTCTGAAACTAGTAGTGATGCTGGTACCAATTCAAATAAGACTGATAAAGAAGAGAAGAGAATAGATGATTTATCTGAGACCTATAAACTTAAAGTCCCGCTCCCTTCATCCCTAAAAGCCAATTTTTTTATAAAAATTAAGAGGCATGCAATAAAAAATCAATGGAGTTATTTAAATAAGATCATATTAATTTACCTCTAAAACAAAAACCATCTTTAGTTATACTTCCAGTACCCACTGCATCAAACTTAACTCTTAATACAAAAACTCAATTCATGAGCATTTTAGATGACCAAATAAGAGAAATTCTTGAGAAACAAGGGTCTGAGAATAGAGTCATGAACTATCTTCCTATAAATAATAATGAATATATCAATAAAAGAATAAAAAAACTCTGAGATTGGCAATCCAAAATCATTGGAATTTATCAATCCAATATTTGATACGGGATAGGTAAGCTGCCTTGTGTCTAGCTGAAGATGGTAAACTTAGTGCTTGTTGAGAAGTAACCCAATATTTAATTTTTTTATGTCTAATTTATCTTTTTAGTTTATTTTTTTGTTAGAATATTTTGAATAAGTTAGAGAGAAAGCCAAATTTTCCAAGAACCATGCTAGACCATATACAGATTGAGTTAGTTGTATTTTTTTTTTATTATATCTTTTATTTTTTTTTCTATTGAAGATAATGTCGATTAAGTTGGGAGAGAGAATAATAAAAATTTTTAAAATTTTAAAGTCCTTGAAGAAGTTAGTATCTAGCATTTAGGCACCCGATTATGCTTAAGAATCGAGTTGAACTAAGCATTTTTAAAAAAAAATTGATGCACGGATCAGAAAATTTATGAGATATTGAGAGATTAAGTATTAAAAAAATTTAATAAAGAGTTAAGTCTAGAATATAAATAATTTTTTTTGAGTACTTATGATTTTTTCTACCGGTATCAAAGAGGAGTCTACTTTTTATAGGCTTGCGTAGAGTAATTTTATGTTTCTTCATAAAAAAATTAAAAATAAAATAATTTTCTAATACTTCTCATGGAGTAACGGGCCTCTTTGTTTAAGCAAGCATTGAGTTTCGCATCAAAAGATGAAAAGAACGAAGAAGCTCGTTGTAAAGCTAGTCTTAACTCATAGCATGTTTGATTCGAGCTAGTAAGCTCGAGGGGTATTCTATACCTAATGCCCTAAAGCCAACTGATTTGAGATTCATTAATCCAAGACTCGCTACATGGATTAAATAGAAAGCTTAAGAGATTAAGGCACTCAATAGTGGTACAATATTAAAAAAAAATTTAAAAATTTAAAAATACATATTAATTTTTCACTGAGTAATCGAATCTCGTTGTCTAAGCAATGATATTCACATAAAAAAATGGATAATATGAATAAAAAAATTAATAAATGAAGGACGGAAGTAGTAATACACTTGTCCATATAAAAGTTTAGATAATTCTAAGATAAAGATAGGGATAATTTAGAAAAAAATTAAAAAAACTAATGTTCTTCACCTAATTTTTATATTAACAAGTATTAAAACTCTAATGACATACCTCATTTATGCTCTACTGAACATCAATGGCCATTTTAAAAATTGCTTGATAAAATTCAAAACTTTAAAGTTAAAAGGTATCTAAAACTAAATTCTTTCTTTACTTAAGGATGAGCAAAGCTTAAGTTGGAGGATGTAAAAATTATAATTAATTTACCATTAAAAGTAATAATTTATTAATTAATTTATCTTTATTTTTAATAATTAAATATTTTTATTTATTTATTTAAAAAAAATATTTATCAATGGAAAGAGCTCATTTTTTTGGTCATAATGAAATAAGTATGGAGCAAATCAAAGCTAAAATGAATTCAGAATGAATTTTCAAAGAAAAAATTAAAAAAATTAATTTGGCTCAGCCAGCTCGCCCAACCAAGCCATCGAAACCAGCTCAATCGATGCATCATCCAAGCTAGCTTAGCCACTGAAGTCGACCCATCGATCCACGAACTAGGCATGGATCGCCAGCTCAGTAGAAGGCAGCGAATCACAAGCTGCCACATGGTGGACCAAGACCCTTAAAGGATTTATAGAAAATCTATCACGGCTCACGAGGCATTTTGGTCTTTTCATATGGTGATAATAGGTGCTGATTGATTGTGGCTTACAATGCACTCGATTTAGGTGATCCATGGGCACAGTAATTATGCCATCCGATGGTTGTGCTCCCCCCGATCCAGATCCAATGGTTGATATGGCTTCTCCTATTTTGATTTAGATCCAAACACTGCCAGATCACCATCCGATGGCTTCGAACATTCCAGGCGATGATCCAACAGTTGGATTTCTTCCAAAACTAGATCCAACGACTATCATCTTTTCTTGTTTTGATTCTAATTCCCTCAGCATCCCAGCATGCGATCGGATGGCTGTGCGCATCCCAGGCGATGATCCAATGGTTGATATAAAACACGATGGTGATTTAAATATCCAAACATGATCCAAGGGCATAGATTTGCTTGATCAACTCCATCCAATGGCCAAAATTCAATCGACCTGATCTAGGCTTTTAAAACTCAACTTTTGATGATTTTTAGACCATTTGATCAAGATCTGATGGCCAAAATTCAGGAAACTCAACAGAATTCATCCAGAGGCTATTTTAATCCAATTTTCACTCTGATTTCTTCCATATTTGCTGATCAAACTCTTTTTTAGTCCCATATTGCCTGCAGCAAGGATCTCTAGCTCTCCAACACCTATAAATAAAATCTCGAGCCATTAAATCAAAGCATCTTTGGTCAAGAGGAGGTGATGGTACAGGATGGAAGCCATGCTTGGATTAGAGGCTGTTTCAAGGTAATAAGTGCTATGAACAAAAGCTGTCTCCTATGCCATCTTCATGCCAACATCAATTCAAGATCGAGATTAGCTTTTATTTTTTATTTTTTTTTAAATTTTATGTATTTAAATTTTAATTAATATAAATTTTACTTTTATGCACTTTAATTTCATGCTTTTTAATTATAATTTAATTTCTATACTTTAATTATTGCTCTTTAATTTTATTATAAGTAAATGCTAAGATCTAACTAGTAGATCTTATTACCAACTTTAAATTTTTACATAATTTAATTTTTGCTTTTTATTTATAATTCTATATTTTAACTTCAATTTTTTTTTCAAATCTATTTTTTTATAAAAATTAAAAATTTTAAAATTAAAATACTATCTTCTCTATGAATTTGATCCGACTCACTACTTTCTACCTATTTTTAAGTGATTTAAAAAGTTAAAATTAAATTGATAAATATGGTATCCTAACAACAACATCGTGCTCTTATCAGCCTGATATCACTTAACTATGGTAACCAAGCTCTAATATCATTTATTAAGGTAAATTTCTCAATTGCAGAATATGGATCACCCATCCAAGATCACAATAATAATAAAAAGTGGATGTTGATACTGAAGGAACGGTGCAGCACAATAGATCAAATCGGATTAGATGCAGCGGAATTCAAAAATTTTTGAATCAAATCCAGCATGTGGTTCACATATCTAAATTAAAACAAGCATATAAACATGTATACTAAGAGGTGATCACATTACCTTTGTATGGGTATATGATCTCTGCAATCCGATGATCTTACTTTAATAGAGGTCCACCATTGAGCTGTGCACATGTCTGGCCTCTACAGGTATCCACTTGGATTTGGATCTAGATGTCTTCTTCAGTTTTGATGTGCCTTTAGCAAGTCGGATTTGAATCTTCTGGATCTGCCTTCGATCTGATCATTGGCAGTGACTCGATCAATGCTTGATCACTTTCTCCTTCTTCTATAGTGCAGACAGCATCCGACTCTTCGAGTACTTCAAATGAGATTAGCCCAACTTCTTTAGGTGTGGGAGAGAGGAAGTGGAGAAGTGAGGAAGAAGGCATGAAAGAGGAGAGGCAGGGCTCTGGTAGTTTCTAAACTGTACCGCTAAACCTTTTAGTAGGTTTCTATTTATAGAAATAGGAAACTAGGATTCTTAAGGCTTTAAGTCATTAACTGGATCAAAAACTTAAAGCAAAAGGACTTCCAGAAGGATCTAGCACCCTTTCTCTTTCTCCATGCTCTTTTTGTCAAACAAAATTTAGATGGGGCATGCACCACCCTTATCTGGATAAGGGTGGTTGGCACCACATGTTATCTCCTCTCCTAGTTTGAATTAGATCCAAACTTTGATTTAAATTTAAACCAGATTTGACACATTCAAACAAGCATATACTTATCCAAATCTCCAAGTAGCGCACACCCATAAGGGAGGGGCATGCGATCTCTCTCTTAGAAAGCAGATGGCGCACACCCCAAGAGAAACTAGGGGGCGTGCGCCCAATCTCATGCACACAAAAGAAAAGTCAAAGGAGAGGGGGCGGCCCTCTTCCTTATCCAATCCAGAGGTCCCAAGGTTCACCAACTCTTAGTGTCCCTGCGAACCAAATTTAATTTGGCTATACCCTATCCTATAGGAAATCCAAAACAAGAGAAATTAGATTCAATCATGTGCTAGCATGATTTTCTTGAATCTGATATGATCAAATCCAATTTAATTAGACTATATGAGTCCAATTGAAACATCCAAAATCAAAACTCTTAATTGTGTGACCTCATAGGTTCAATTCTGTATGGTAATGGGACATGTTATGATCTCCATCATCGACATCATTGAAACTATTTTTGATGGATCAAAACTATTTTCAATTCATCCAATTAAAATTATTTATCATTAAGATAATTCTAATTGATCCCACAATCCATCAGTAATACCTAGCAGTATGTAGTGGCAACTCATCAAAATTGAATAAAAATCTCTAGGTGTAGTTATTGTGTGATTCAGTTCTTCTATCGTGAGTTTTGATAGGACCAATGTCAAGGCAAACTCATCAAACCTTGTGCCCATCATATAGTAGAATCAATCAATTCAAGTCCGATATGAAATTCTAATAGAAACATTTTTCTATTTTTCACACTACCATGGCCATAAGCTTTAGGACTCAATCGCATGATCTTTATAGGACTACTCCTCTACCGAGATTGATAGATTCCATCTTGATACAATCTAATTCCTACAATGAACATACTATGGCCAACATACATCTCAAGATTTCATATGACTAGAAGATTGAGTTATGGTGTAGTCAAACTATAGCATCCTTAAGGTAAACTACTAATGCATCTCAGGTCAGAGAACTAGACACACAACTACAACAATGAGCATGTCACTGATGAGAAGATAGACTTTCTTATTACTGCTCGAAATTGATCATGCTCAGTATCCTTGTTCTTAACAAGCACCTATACTTTCGCTTTGATGTCTCTATACCATTGATTTAAGACCCATCTATCCAAAGAAAGCAATCATACACCGATCTTTTAGATCAATCACCACATTGTGATGATCCTATAATCGAAAGTAGTTTATGAGTTAATTATAATAACACATATCTCAAATTTTTAACTCTTGAGAATATGTGTTGTTGACGTAGAATCTGATCATCGTCGAAATCAGCTGGAGTGGAGGTGTGTAAGGTCGCCGTCGGAGACCTGCAAAATAAGTCCCATCTGGAGCCGGTGGGGGGTGGCTCCGACAGGACTCTTCGATGATCAAGTCAGCTCTGGCCAACAGGAATGAAGTACTCGAGAATGGGTTCCGCAGAGCTTAGAGCTTAGAGAAGAAGATGAGAGCTTAAAGCTTAGAGATCAAAGATTAGAGTTAGCATATCTGGAGGGTCCTTTTATAAGCGGAGCTTGATTGATGGTGACGGCCATATCATCCGATCATGGGCCGCTCGGGGCCGCATGGAGTTCGGTACGGAGAGGAAGGCATCGTCAGGTGGATAGTGACAGCCATGCTGATGGGTCATGGGCCGATGGGACTGATTACGGAGAGAGTACTATTGCCAGTAGTGGTGGCCATGTCGTCCGATCACGTTGCCTGTGGTAGATTGATGGTGATAGTTCATCCAGATTTAATAGCCGTGACTCTGATAAAGCGGGCATTGATCGATGGACTTTGGTGTGTATCCATTCCAGAGGAGTTCGGCCAAGGGAAAGCTCAGAAGGAGTTCGATCGGAGGAGTGCGGAGGGAGTTTGGCCTTCATAGGCGTCTGGCTGAAGGAGTGCGGCTAAGGCTCGATCGCTGGAGAGTTCAGAAGGAGCTCGACCACTGAGAAGTCCGACCGAAAGGGATGTCCGAAAGGAGTCCGGCTCCTGAAGAAGTTCGACCGAAGGGAAAGCTTGGAGGGAGGCTCTCGTTCAGGCTGAGGAGTTCTCGTGGGAGTAAGGCCCCAACCAAAGCTCGGTCGCTGAAGTCCGCTAAAGGAGCTCGATCGCTGATCAGTTCGGCTCTTATGGAAATCCGATTGAAGCTCGGTCGCTGAGGAGCTCGGCCAGGGTGCAACCGCTAAGGAGTTCGATCAGGGCACAACCGCTGAGGAGTTCGATCGAAGGGGGCTCGGAGGGAGTTTGGCTAAGGCCCGACCATTGGGAGTCCGAAGGAGTTCAGCTTCTGAAGAAGTCCGATCGAAGGGGAAGCTTGGAGGGAATTCGACTAAAATTCGACCGCTGAAGCTCTTCCATGGCTACCAGTTGCATTAAGCTGAGCATCGAACTGGACTTCGATAGGAGCAAAATTTATTCCTAACAATAGTCTTCCCACTTATGAGTTCGAAACTCGAAGGATGGGAGTACAGAAAAGACGACTACCGAAGTTCTCTTCCAAGCTTCGTGCTGGTTCAGGTTGAAGCTTGGAGGGAGATCTCATCTTCAGATGAAGTTGGTGCTGATATTGAAGCTCAGGAGAGATATCACCTCCAGTCGAAGTTAATACGGGTGCTCGGGAGAGATCTGATCTGCAGCTGGGGTTGACGCGATTGCTCGGAAGAGATCTCATCTCTGACCGAGATTATCTCCAATCTTGTCTCTAGCCGAGGTTGTCTTGGTCGATCGAGATAGATCTCATCTTTGCTCGAGGTTGTCTCGATCGCTCGGATCGAGGTTGTCGGACCCTTGGAGGAGATCTTATTTTCTGCGATCGAGGTTGATGCGGGTGCTCGGGGGAGATCTTATCTCCTACCGAGGTTGATGGAGATCCTGTTTCTTGTAGACTTCGGAGCTCAAATTTGGACTTTGCTCGTGTTAGGATGAGGTTCCCCTCCTACTCCTAACGGACTGTGGGGGCATCTTCGGACCGTCGTCCATGCCTCTTCCTCCATCTCGTCTAGGGTGAACAAGGTCTTCAACTTTGCTAGCGTTAGGATGAGGTTCTCCTCCGATTCCTTAATGGACTAGGATGAGGTTCCCCTCCTACTTCTAAACGGACGTTGGGGGCATCTTCGGTGAACAAGGTCCTTTTGCTCGTGTTAGGATGATGGTTCTTCTCCCATTCTCGTCTAGTTTTTGGGTTCAACAAGGCACATTTTGCTAGCGTTACGGATGCCTCTTGAGGTTAGGCCTTCGACTTTGCTGCATTAGAACGAGGTCCTCCTCCTGTTCCTAACGGACTGTGGGGGCACATACAAACCATCATCCCGCCTCTCCCCCCATCTTGTCTAGGATGAATGAGGCGTATGACTTTGCTGCTTATTAGGATGGATTCTTCTCTATTCCTAACAGACTGTGGGGGCACATCGGATCATTGTCCGTCCCTTCCATCTCATCTAGGGTGAACGAGGTCGACTTTGCTCGCGTTAGGATGAGGTTCTCCTCCTATTCCTAACGGACTATGGGGGCACATTACGGACCGTCGTCCGTCTCTCCCTCCATCTCGTCTAAGGTGAACGAGGCCTTCGACTTTGCTCGCATTAGGATGAGGTTCTCCTCCTATTCCTAACGGGCTGTGGGGGCACATTCGGACCATCGTCCGTGTCTCTCCCCCATCTCGTCTAAGGTGAACGAGGCCTTCGACTTTGCTCGCGTTAGGACGAATTTTCTCCTGTTTCCTAACGGGTCGTAAACGGATATGGGGGGACCATACGGAGAGTCGTCCTCTGGTCGTATTCGTCCGTACAGGCTCGATCTCACGTTTGTGAGGTTCTCTCCTGTGTCGACATTGTACCGGGCCTTATCAGAGATCTTATATCTTTGCCGGGTTGACTTTGGTCGCTCGAGAAGATCTTATCTATGCCGAGGTTGACTCGGTCTCTCGAGAGATCTTATCTCTGGCTGAGGTTGTCAGTGAGTTCTCTCGGAAGATCGGTATCTCGCAAGGTTGTTATCAGTCGTCGGAGAGATCTTATCTCTGCTGAGGTGAGATCTTATTTTTATCCTGAGGTTGTCGATCACTTGGAGAGATCTTATCTCTAGCCGAGGTTTGTTGTCATCGATCGCGCTGCTGAAAGAAGATCTTGTCTCTGGCCGAGGTTGACATCTCTATCGCTCGAAAGAGATCTCTATCTCTAGCCCGAGTTGGTCAGCAGTCTTCCGAAGAGCTCTTATCTTTGACCGAGGTTGGAAGGTCTTGGACCTCGAGAGAGATCTTATCTTTGACCGAGGTTGAAGGTCTTTGACCTGCTCGTGTTAGGATGAGACTCTCCTTCTGTTCCTAACACGGCAACTATTGATTGCTTCTTTCCTGTCATCGCATAGTTTTTGCATCCAGAAATAATATTATTGAAAAGAAAGAATTTTATTGAAAGAAAGTTACTGACAGTGCATCCCCAAATTCTTTATGTTTCAAGGTCGTGGTAGTGTTGTTCCTCCGCATCTCTTGGGCAGCAAGGTCCGGGCGATACCTTCTCTAGCTTTGCTGGCCTTCGGACGACCTCCTCTATCTCATGCTGGCCTCCATGATTTGGAGCATGCTTCTCTTGGCTTTGATGCTGGGAGATGACAAATCGTTGATGTACCAAGCTCCTCCCCGGGGTGATGTTGATGATGCCGTGAGGCGGCCGACCTTTCTATTGTTTATGGTTACGGTAGCACCATTGGTCGATCTTCTCTTGCTTCAGACTGGCGTCGAAGAAATTTATCCAGTCGTCCCTTTCTGACGAGTTCCTCAATTTTATCTCGGAGCTGAATACATTCCTCAGTATCGTGGCTGTGGTCGCGATGGTAAAGGCAGTACTTGCTTCGATCGCACCTATTTGGAGGAGATCGTAGTCTTTCTGGTCTTGGCACTGGTCTCAACAACTGGTCCTTAACTTTCATGATAATTTAAGCTTGAGAAGCGTTGAGGGGGACTTCTTCATGCCTTTCTGTCAAAGCTTCCTTGGTGGCGAGCTCGAGGAGTTCGGGCCTTACTTGTACTGGAGAGGTCGTGAGCACGGCCAAACTTCCTGTGAAACCTTCTATGGGAGAACTTTATGCTTCTTAGTCGGGACTTTCTTGATGATGAGCTCGAGGGAAAACTCGGCCTGGCTTGCCCGAACTTCATTCCACCTCCTGTAAATTCTTTGTAGGGGCTTCCTTGAAGACATACTCGAGGGTGAGTTCGGCCTCCTGTGAAGCTTTCATCGGGAGGACTTTATGCTTCTTTGTCTGGACTTCCTGGATGGCGAGCTTGAGGGAGAGTTCAGCCTCGATCACGTTGGGGTGGTTGTGGGTGCGGCCGAACTTCATTCCACTTCCTATGAAATCTATGTAGGGGCTTCCCTTTGTCGGAGCTTTCACGCTCCCAGGCTCGAGTGGGAGTCCGAGAATGTGGTCGAGCTTCACTCGGCTTCTCTTCATCGTCTTTGGCCCTGAAGGCCTCTTCAGCCCGAGCATAACCTTTGGCCCGAGCCAACAGATCGGCGAAGTTTCTGGGATACTTCTTCTCCAGGGAGAACAGCAAATCATTCTTCTGAAGGCCATCCTTGAGTGCGGCCATCGCAACAGACTGATCCAGATCCCGGACCTCTAATGCCGCAGCGTTAAATTGGGTGACATAAGCTCAGATGGATTCTTCCTGCTTCTGTTTGACATTCATCAGGAAATTTGAACTTCGGTGCGGACGTCGGCTGCTGATAAAGTGGGCCACGAACTGATGGCTCATCTGGTCAAAAAAGAAGATCGCATCCGGCTTCAACGTTGAGTACCAGTTTCTAGCTACTCCTTTTAAGATAGATGGGAAAGCTCAGCACAGTATGGCGTCTGAAGCACCATGGAGTAGCATCATGGCACGGAAGGCCTCCAGATGATCAACCGGATCAGAAGTTCCATCGTAGCTTTCAAGTTGAGGGAGCTCAAAGTTCGGTGGAACGGACTCTTGCATAATCTGAAGGAAGAAAGGGGAATCGGTACGGGCGTCGGCATGATGAGTCGGGGCCACGTGGCCAAGCTCTTCAATCCATCGGTCCATCTTCCACAGTCTGTGATCAAGGGCGTTGTCTTGATTGTCGATCTTGGGGGGCTTTTGCTACAAACGGAGAAGGTCTCCCCCAGAAGAAAACTATGATTCGAACATGGATCCTTGGCTCTCTGTTTCTCCTTCTCGGGGGCGACGGGTATGCTAGTCTTGGTACTCTTTCTTGGGGTTGATTTTCGATATTTCGATGGTGAATTTCCTGGTGGAGTCGCCACCAGGGGCTGTTGTATGGTCTGCATTACCTTCATGAGGCCACGGACCTATCGGACAAATAGGTTGAACTGCTCCACATCCACCGTGGGTATAAGTAAAATCTGAGCTATCAGAGTTGAAGCAGGAACAGACGGATCTGGATAAGATCGAGTCATGGAGGCCGTCGATCGCTGAGTCGAAGCTCTCCTAGGAGGCATTTTCTCCTGAAAAAAGAACTCCAGAGAGGAAGAAGAGAGGTCTCCAGATAGGGAAGGAAGAAATCATCGCTGAGCACTCCTTTAAGAATAAGGGGACCTCGGAGGTTCAGTGCCCTCCTTCTAGCGTCAATCTATTGACGCAGAATCTGGTCGTCGTTGGAATCAGCTGAAGTGGAGGTGGGTGAGGTCGCCATCGGGGACCTACAAAATAAAATTCCATCCAGAGCCGGTGGGGGTTGGCTCCGGCAGGACCCTCTGATGATCAAGTCAACTCTGACCAACAGAAATGGAGTACTCAGGAATAAGTTCCACAGAGCTTAGAGCTTAGAGAAGAAGAGGAGAGCTTAAAGCTTAGAGATCAGAGATTAGAGTTAGCATATTTGGAGGATCCTTTTATAGGCAAAGCTTGATTGATAGTGATGGCCATATCGTCCAGCTGTGGGCCGCTTGGGGCTGCATGGTGTTCGGTACGGAGAGGAAGGCATCGTCAGACGGATAGTGGCAGCCATGCTGATGGGTCATGGGCTGATGGGACTGATTACGAAGAGAGTGCTATCGCCAGTAGTGGTGGCCATGTCGTTTGATCACGTTGCCTGTGGTAGATTGATGGCGATAGTTCATCCAGATTTGATAGTCATGGCTCTGAGAAAGTAGGCATTGATCGGTGGACTTCGGTGTGTATCCATTCTAGAGGAGTTTGACCAAGGGGAAGCTCGGAAGGAGTTCGATCGGAAGAGTGCGGAGAGATTTCGACCTTCACAAGCATCTGGCTAGAGGAGTGAGGCTAAGGCTCGATCACTGGGGAGTTTGGAAGGAGCTCGACTGCTGAGGAGTCCAATCGAAGGGGATGTCCAAAAGGAGTCTAGCTCCTGAAGAAATCCGACCGAAGGAGAAGCTTGAAGGAAGTTTAGGCTCTCGCGGAAGTCTGACCGAAGCTCAATCGCTGAGGAGTTCGACCGACTGAAGGAGTTTGGCTAAGGCCCGACCACTGAAAGTCCGAAGGAGCTCGACCGCTGATCAGTTCGGCTCTTGCGGGAATCCGACTAAAGCTCGGCCAGGGCACAACCACTGAGGAGTTCGGTCGGAGGGGGCTCGGAGGGAGTTCAGCTAAGGCCCGACCATTGGGAGTCCGAAGGAGCTTGGTCGGTTGAAGGAGTTCTACTTCTAGAGAAGTCCGATCGAAGAAGAAGCTTAGAGGGAATTCGGCTAAGACCCTACTGCTGAAGCTCTTCCATGGCTACCAGTTGCATTATGCTGAGCGTCGAATTGGACTTCGGTAGGAGCGGAGTTTATCCCCAACATGTCTTATTATACCCATTAATCCAATGGATTATTCACAAACATAATTAAGTATAAATGTAAATGATAAAATAATCTAAATTATTATTAATAAGTTAAATATTATAAAATATGCCTATAGAAAGTTTTATATGTGTTGATCAATCTGGCTTTTAGGACATACCTCTAACAAACTTCCACTTGACCTAAAGCCAATTGGATACAAATCTAAGTCTCATCTTCTCAAGGTGAGTTTTAGTCTTTTACTAGCTGGCTTTATTAGTGGATTATCCCCATTGTCTGCGGTGTTGACTCTCTTCACCTTAACATATCTCTTCTCGAGATAATCGCGGATGAGATGAAATTGCCATTCGATGTACTTGAATTTTTGGTAAGACCTCGGCTCCTTATCTAGGGCTATCGTATCATTATTATCATAGTAAAGAGGGACGATATCAGATGGCATCACTTCTAGCTCTGTAATAAATTTTTAAACCAAAATGCCTCCTTTGTAACTTCCAATACGGTGATATACTCTACTTCTATGATGGAGTCTGCAATCATAGTCTGCTTGAAACTTTTCCAACTAATAGTACCATTATTGTACAAAAATATGCTTCCTGATGTCGACTTTCGATCATCAATATCAGACATGAAGTCTAAATTTGTATACCCTTGTGTTATCTAGAGATAGCAACCCAAGAAGAAGGGGCGGTGAATTGGGTTCTTTTAAAATCTTAGCTAAATTAAAACTCTAAGTCAAATATGTACTTCTATTTAAAATAACTTGAGCCTTTATAATGAATATACAAAGTATAATAGTAGAATTAGAAGCAATGAGATAATTCAAGTGAATAAAGTAAATAAGAAATGCAAGATTGAAAAGCTAGAAATTAAAGCACACCACAAACACAAACAATTTAAAGTGGTTCGGAGCAATATGCTCCTACATCTACTTTTCAATCTATCCTTAGGAATTTTACTATAATTCTCTCTTAATTATAGTGTGTTTATTTTTTTGGGCTTACAAACTAATTTAGTTGGTTTTCACAAGAGTACCAACCAAAACCTTACACCGTTAGTTTTTCGGATTCACTAACAACTCAATTGGTTTTTTAGGCTCACCAATTAAAATTTATACAACATCCAATTATGGGTTTGGACTAGCCTAAACTCCAAGTTTCTTTTTCTCAAAGAAACTTGTAAAAAAAAAAAATAAGTATAAGTTTCAGCACAAAATAGAAAATAAAAATTAGAACTCTTTGAAGCTTGAAGAAGTTGCTGTTGGATTGCTCAAATGATGCCTCAACTTCTCTTCTTGATACTTGAGAGGATGCAGAAGATAATGGAGATAGTTCCTCTTGAAAGCCCTCAAATTTTGAAGCTTGGTTCCTTTCTTTTTTCTCTTTTTCTTAGGTATTCAATGAAGCTCACAAATTTGAATTAAATTTCTTTCAATCCATTTTCCTTTCTTTTGAATGCCTTTTAGATCTTCAATCAATGCTGAAGAATGATTAGTAGTCATTTAGAGCCATTGGAGAGCATTTATTGGATATTTAATGCATAAAAAATTAGCAGAAAAACTAGCAATTATTGATATTTCCATGGTAGGGGCGACCCATGGGTCGCCCCCTAGAAAAGGTTCGCCTCATAGGATGCCTTTTTTGCAACAGGAAACAAAATAGGTTCTATTCTGCACTCAAGAACCTATAAGGGATGACCCAAAGGTTGCCTCTTTTCCATGGGATGACCCAGGGATCACCTCTTTTCAGTGTGCCACTCGCAACTTTGCGTGCCATCATGCCAGATCAAAAAGGAGGGATCTAGGGGTCGCCCCCTTTTGTCCAAACTATTATTCCTTCATTTTTAAGTTTTCAAAAAGTTTGAGAATGCCACCAAATGAATCGACATCATCTTGAAAGATCTTGAGGCTTCTGAAAAATTTTAATTTTACCTCTAACTTAAGAATTTTGCTATTTTGACCATCTCCAACCATTTCTTTCAATGTAAAATTTTTTAAAGCTCCTAAAATAACTTTTCAAAACATCTCCAAAGATAAACATCATTAGTATTTCTCTCAATTATTTTATACTCATCAAAATCAATCCTAGGGGCAACAATCTCTTCCTTTTTGATGATGGCAAAATAATTGAGTATAAGCAAAAATGAAGTAAACTTAATATTGAAGAGGAAGATGCCATTTGAAATGAAGGAGCTCAAAACAAATATATATGAGTGATTACTTCAATGCATCTCATTAAGGTATTAACTTTTGGTTATATTTCATACATATAATTTAGAGAGTTTCAGCATATAATATCCACCATTTAGCATATTTCATAGAAATTTTGCAATTTGAACATATAACATTTAAGTATGAAAATTTTAGCAATTGAGTATGAATTTTAATATTTTAGTATGGAACTTTAACATTTAAGTATGAAACTAATTCAAGCATGAAACATGTATGAAACTTTAGCAATTGGTTAGCAATTGATGACTTTGACTATTGCTTATATCGTTTACTTATACCATTGCATATAGAACATGTTATACCACTCCTCCTTTTTGACATCATCAAAGAGGGAAAAGAAAAGTAGAAAAAATTTAGATTTAAGACAATACTCTCCCTAAAGGTTTTAAGCTTGTAGAATCTGCACAAACGAAAAAGATATGATATACAGCCCAAAAAAAAATATAAGACTTGTAAACAACATTGGAGTAAAAATAGTGCCATTAAGGATTTTAAATTTGAACTAAGCTAACATATAAGTGTATCCAATTGATACAATTTTTTTAAGGCATAAGCTTTAGTATCAAGACATAATATCATTGCCTACAGGTAGATGATCATAGTGCATCAGTACCATAAAGGATAGAGAAATCATAGTATAAATCTTACTTTCTACAAAGTGACTTAGTTTTTTTAGAAGAGAGGTTAGAGGCTATAAAAAAAATTTGTTAACCATTAAGCATGTATTTTTAATAGTATCAATTAACAATTATTGCTTGTACCAAATAATGTATTTACTCTCCTTTTCTAATAAGAAGAAAGAATCTGCTCCGTAAAAGATGATTCATAATATAATTGATGCTAAATATGAAAAACATATTCCATATTCATGACAAAATAAGATGCCAATATATCAGAAGAGTTATAAGAGTCATACATTAAGTAAATAGTTTTAGCCAAAATATATAAAGATGTGATATGGAGTTTACATTACATATCATAAGTATAAATGGTTAGTCATACAAGATAAGCACCACATACAATCAAAATTAGTCAATATGTATCATGAAGTAATAGATTAAACATATGAATGTATACTTCATAAATATTCTTAATTTATCTTTAGTTCATTACATATTTTTCATATACTTATTATACTATAATGTCTTAATTCAAATCAATAAGTATTAAGATTTCAAGTATCAAATTGTTGAGTATTTTAAGCATCAATTCATTAAGCATATACTCAGCATTCATTTTTTCATTTTTGATAATATTAAAAAGCTTATGGGAAGGATTAAGAAAAATCATCAAAAGCAATAAGATGTAAGAGTGTATCAAATGAGAGATGTATCAAATTCAAAAGATAAAGTCAAATGAATCATCTCCTCTTTGAAAATTTATCTTTTGATTTAAAATATGCTTAAAATATCACTTCTCTTTCAAAAATTTGCTTGAATTTAAATATCAAAGGCTCTCCCCCTTTTTGAATAAATATGACTCTTTGATTAGATTTTTAAATATATACTTTTAAGCTTTAAGAGGAATAGAACTTTTCAAAAATTTGAACAAAGAAATTAAGCATAACTTTTTTAAAAACAATCTTTATGCATCAAATTAATCATTAAAATATATCATCAAAATCAAGCAAAATTTAAAAAAATATATATCAAATTTAGAAAACTTTGATTTAATTTTAAGAAGGTATTAAATTTGAACTTTTTGAGATATTTAATATGAAAATAAGTATGTTTGATATCAAATTTATATTAATATCACTCTTCTTCTTTCTAAAAGATTTAAATTTAGATTTTTCAAGTCAATATTAAGGGATAAAGCTTTTCAAGATATTTCAACATATTTGATACTAAGTAAAGTATATCCAATATCAAATTTCTATTTAATACCACCAATTTAGATTTTTAATTCAATTTCAAAAAATAAAATTTTTAAATAAAATAAGTAGAACATGTAAAAAAAAATTGATACCAATTTTAATATTTTTTTTAAAAAAATTAGTCAATTAAACTTTGAAAAGATATGTATCGAAAGAGTATGAAACATAATATCAGAGCTGAAAATAATTTTATAAAAATTTTATATTATACATTAAAAATTTTATAAATTTATTTCTAGGAGTAAGAAGAGTTTTCAATTTAATTCAACTTTAAGAATGTTAAGAATACTCAGGCAAATTAAATTATAAAATTAACATATGAATGATACCACTTTAAGCAAGTTTCAATATTGGAGAATAAGTTGTTTGTCTGATACTACTTTAAATTAATAGTACTTTAAATTAAGTAAATTAAATTGAATAAATATATGAAAGCATAAATTTAAAAAACTATAAGGCATTTGATTGAAAATTTAAAATCAATACAATAAAGCTCAAAATAAGATAATTGATTGAGAATTTTAGATCAAAAGTTTGTTAATATTTTTAATCAAATCAAATTAGAAAATCTCCCTCCTCCTATTTTGCATATTAATAGCTAGATTAATTTACTTTTCAAACTTTCTTTCCCTCTTTATTTCAAAACAAGCATATTTTAAATTTAGATTATCAAATTAAAAAATATATATATATTCATTCTTTAGCATTATCTCCATCTTTTTTTTCAAAAATTGCATGCTTAAGGTTTACAATTTTTGTTACTCTCCCTTTTTCTTTCAAGTTAAGCACCTTTAATTTGATACCATGTTAAATTTTAATTAATACTAATTTAGTAATCAATTTATTTAAAATAATTTTTTTTCTTTATGTCAAGATATTTTCAATCAAGTGACCTTTTAAAAGTAAAAATTTTACTTTCTCTTCCTATCTTTTAAATTGATCACATTTAATGTGAACTTAACTGATGTTAGAATTAAAAATTTAGATTATTTAACTTTCAAATTCAGATCAAGAGTTCTTTCTTTTTCTCAAAAATATAGATACATACATACTTCTCAATTTTAATTAAAAAAACTTTGGACTTCAAAAATTTTGAATAATATAGTCATGAAAATACTTCTCTTCTTTTAATACTCAAGTAGATCATTCAAAAACATATCATAAAAATTTATCTTAAATAATATAATAGTAAAAATACAACTATGAATATTTAAATTTGAGACTTTTCTTTTACCAAAAGATAATACGATAGAATTCAAGACAAAAATAGACTATTTGATATAAATTATGGTACCAATTATAATGAATTTTTAAGAATTTTTTTATTTATATTATTTGAAAGAAGTTTTTGTTTGTTTCTCTTAACTTTACAAATCCGAGATATATTGATCATTTCAAAATTAAAAATTTGGATATATCATTCAAAGCAAATCATAAAGAAATATGTTTATTTTTTTAAAAAATATTCTTTTCCTTTCTTAAGTAGTATTGATCAATTTGAAGCATAAAGATATTAAAATTATAATTTATCTCAAAATATAATATCAAAGATAATTTTTTTTATCTTGATATATTCATGCAAAATAGATTATTCATAAAGATATATATATATATATATATAGTCTATTTGATATCAATTATTAAAGTTTTTGATCAAAAAAGATGAATCAATTAAATTTAGATCAAATTATTTTGATAAGTTAATTTGTATTGACACCAACAGATCATGCAAAATAAATCATACAGAGATATTTTATTTAAAATTAGATCTTTTTCTTAAAAAATATAATTTAATCATGTTTAGAAAAGGTATGAGATTTTTAATTTTATCTTAAATGATATCATATAAGCTATGCAAAATTAGATTTGAGATAAAATATTCTTTTCTTTTGCAAAATAAAGTAAGAAAATTTTAAGATAAGAATAGACTATTTAATATCAATAATAAGAATTATGATACTTATTATTTTAAAAATTAGTTCTTGATATCAAATATAAAAAATAATTTAATTTTGGAACCCTATATTTTGAAGAAAAAAGGTGACATCTTTGAAAGATCTTCTCCAATTTAATACCCATTGAGTTGAAATAAATTAAGATTTTCTTAAGAGATTTGATACCACTTTAAGATTGAAAAAAAACTAATTTTCAAATTCATTGCTTGAAAATAATATGAATAAAATATTAAAGCATATTTCAAATTCAATTTGATACCAAGTATTAAAGGCATTATTTTAGTTGGGGGGACAAAATCAATTGAGGTTAAAATGAGAGGAATCTAGATATTAACTCTATGTGTTGATCTAACTATGGAATTTTAAATCCTTATGGGTTAACCTAAAATATAATGCAACTTAATATATTAAGCATTTAAATTTTATGAAAAGATGCTTTAATTTTAAGTATTTATTTCATGTAATATTTTTGAGTAAATTTGATAGTTTAGCATTTTATGAGGAAAATATCAAACTTAGTTTCTCTTATGAATTTAGCAATTAAAATATTTAAACTAATTAATCATATTTTAATTTAAATTCATCAAATATAAAATTAATATGGAGAGTCTTAAGATATCATGCTGAATTTTAAGTTAAAACCATTTCAACCATAGCATGTTATATAGAGAAGAGCATATTGGTCTCTTAAAATCAAAGTATTTAAATCATCAAAATCAATCAATCATACTAATTTTACTAATATATAAAAAGAATTTCAAGCAAGTAAACATAATATGAAAATATACTAAAGTCAATAGATTCAATCAAAATAACTTTAACAATCATTGATGGTATAATGTAAGAAGAAGTTTAGATTATACCATGCATCAATATCCATCCCTTTTCATTTTCAAGGCATCCATAAAAATTTTCTTTCTTTCATTTCATTTAGATCCTTAGTGAACCTGCAAGATCACTTCATAACTTTTGATATCCAAGCCATCTTAGATCCATAGGAGTTAGTATTCAAGGTTCCTTTTGAAACTGAAATTTGTTTAAT
Source organism: Cocos nucifera (assembly GCA_006176705.1). Lineage (NCBI taxonomy): Eukaryota > Viridiplantae > Streptophyta > Magnoliopsida > Arecales > Arecaceae > Cocos > Cocos nucifera. Next base: position 213,086 of record QRFJ01000393.1, on the reverse strand, counting down.
CAAGGTTTGGCCAATTTTTTTAAAATTACATTTCAAAATTTTATAGCCAATTTGATTACATTTAAAGCACTTAATAGAATGATCTTTAGTTAAAATTTTTATGAAAATATTTTTAGCATTTTGCTATTTCTTGATATATTAAAATCGATTTCTACTTTATTGAAAACAATCCCATTAGTTTTTAAATAGATTGAAGATTTTGAAAGTTAATTATAAATTTTTAAGCAATAAATTTTAAAACTTCAATCTCTCTTTTTAATTTTTCATTTTCTTTCAAGAGTTCATTCTTTTTATTTAAAAGATTTTCATTTTCTTTTAGAAAATATTTTAAGGTATCATTTTTTTTAAGCTCAATATTTTTTTTAACTAAAGAATTTTCAAATTTAATCATTTCTTCTTTCTCTTTAGCTAAAGATTTTTTTTTTCTATTAGATTGAGATTATTCTTTTTAAGCTTCCTATTTTTCTATCTTAACTTTTTAAATTCATGCATTAGCTTGTTGAAAGCATCAAGTGGTTCATCAAAAGTAAAATTGTATGAGTTTTTATAATTTACCTCATCCTCCAAGGTTATGAGGCAATGATTTTCATTTTTCTCTTTCTCATCTGAGCTTGATATGTCACCACTTTCCCAAATTCTTAGTAAAGCATTTTTCTTCATCTTTTTGGGGGCACATTTGGTTGTTGGTGTTATTTTTTTCTCTTCTTTGTCCTTCTTCTTATATCTTTCTTCATGAGGAACTTCTTAAATTTTTTTGAAAAATGTATTATGTCCTTATCATCATCTTTTTCATCTTTCTTCAACTCATCGCTTTCTTAAAAATTTGAAGTAGACTTGAAGACAATGGTCTTCAATTTCTTTGGCTCCTCTTCATCTTTTTTTTGAGCCATATGCATCTCAATGGTCATAAGAGAACCCATGAGCTCTTCTAGGGATAGCTTGGTGAGATCTTTCACTTCTTGTATTACCATCATCTTAGCTTCCCATTCTTTAGGCAAAGATCTAAGCACCTTGCAAACAAGATCATAGTTAGAATAAGTTTTGCTTAGGCCATTAAGAGCATTTATAATTTTAGTAAATTTGGTGAACATATCAGAAATAGATTCATATTTCTCCATTTTGAATATTTTATATTTGTAAACAAGTAAGTTAATTTTGGACTCTTTGACTTGACTTATTTCTTCATGAGTTATTTCTAACATATTCCAAATTTCTTTAGCCAATGTGCAAGAAGATACTTTATTAAACTCATGCACATCTAAGGAACAATAAAGTACATTGATGGCTTTTACATTCAATTGAGCCATGTTTTTATCAAATTGATCCCACTCTTTTTCTAGCTTGGAAAGAGTTATACCATTTACTATTGTTATGGATGTGTGAGGTTCTCTAGTTATGATTCTCCATAAATCATAGTCTAGAGCTTGTATGAAGATTTTTATTTTAATTTTTCAAAAAGTATAGTTGGTGCCATCAAATAATGGTGGTCTAGAAGTAGATTGATCCTCAATAAAAGAAACACTAGGATTGCTATTTGATCTTTTATCCTTGACGGTTAGATCAATAATTAATACCAGAGCACCCGCTCTGATATCACTTATTGCCCAAAGATAGCTATCCGAGAGGGAGGGGTGAATTAGATTCTTTTAAAATCTTAGTCAAATTAAAATTCTAAGTCGAATATGTACTTCTATTTAAAACAACTTAAGTCTTTATGATGAATATGCAAAGTATAACAGCAAAATTAAATGCAATGAGATAATTCAAGTGAATAAAATAAATAAGTAATGCAAGAATAAAAATCTAAAAATTAAAGCACACCACAAATACAAGCAATTTATAGTGGTTTGAAGCAATCCGCTTTTATGTTCACTTTCCAAGCTATCCTTAAAAATTTTATCATAATCTTTTCTTGATTATAGTGTATTTATTTTCTCAGACTTACAAACTAACCCAATTGATTTTTACGAGAACACCAATCAAAATTTTACACTGTTAGTTTTTTGGGTTCACTAACAACCTAGTTAATTTTTTCAGCTTACCAACCAAAATCTATACAATGTCTAACTACAGGCTTAGACCGGCCTAAATCCCAAGTTTTTTTCTTCAAAAAAACTTATAAAAAAATATATAATTATAAGTTTCAGCATAAAATAGAAAACTAAATTAGAACTCTTTGAAACTTGAAGAAGTTACTATTAGATTGTTTAAATGATGCTTCAACTTTTCTTCTTGATGCTTGAGAGAATATGAAAGATAATGGAGATAGTTTCTCTTAAAAGCCTTCTAATTTTGAAGCTTGGTTTCTCTCTTTATTCTCTTTTTCTTAGGTATTCAATGGAGCTCATAAATTTGAATTAAATTTCCTTCAATCCACTTTCCTTCCTTTTGAATGCCTTTTAAACCTTCAATTAATGCTGAAGAATAATTAGTAGCCGTTTAGAGCCATTAGAGAGCATTTATTGGACATTTAATACATAAAAAATGGATAGAAAAACTAGCCATTATGGATGTTTCCATAGTAGGGGGTGACCCATGGGTCATCCCTTGGAAAAGGGTCGCCACATGGGATGCCTCTTTTGCAACAAGCAACAAAACAAGTTCTATTCTACACTCAAGAACTTACAGGGGATGACCCAAGGGTCACCCCTTTTTCATGGGATGATCCAAGGGTTGCCTCTTTTTAGTGTACCACTCCCAACCTTGCATACCATCATGCCAAATCAAAAGGGGATGATCTAGGGATCATCCCCTTTTGTCCAAACTATCATTTCTTCATTTTTAAGCTTCTAAAAAGTTTGAGAATACCACCAAATGAATCGATGTCATCTTGAAAGATCTTGAGGCTTTCAAAAAACTTTAATTTTACCTCTAACTTAAGGATTTTACTATTTTGACCATCTCCAACCATTTCTTTCAATGTAAAATTTTTTGAAGCTTATGAAATAACTTTTCAAAACATCTCCAAGGATAAACATCATTAGTATCCCTCTCAATTATTTTATACTCATTAAAATCAATCTTAGGGGCAGCACCCTGCACTTGGAGTTCTTCATTCTCAAAGATCAAAAATATATCCTTAGTCCTTCTCAAGTACTTAAGGATATATTTCACAGAAGTCCAATACTCTTCATCTGGATTCGACTAATATCTACTTGTGATACTCACAACATAGGCGATATCAGGTCATATACAAAGTATAGCATATATAAGGCTCCCTATGGCCGAAGCATAAGAGATCTTACTCATGCGTTTAATCTCTTCTGATGTGTTGGGGCATATTTTCTTGGAGAGATAAATACCATATCTAAAGGGTACAAGACCTCTCTTGAAATTCTCTATGCTAAACTTTTTTAGCACCTTCTTAATGTACATCTTCTATGAAAGTCGTAGCATCATCTATCTCTATAGACCTTGATCCCCAATATAAAGAATGCCTTACCTAGGTCTTTCATAGAAAACTTCTTAGATAACCAAACTTTAATTGAGATCAATATGAGAATATCATTTTCAATCAAAAGGATGTCATTCACATATAATATGAGAAAAATAACAGTGCTTCTATTGACTTTTTTAAAGACACATGGCTTCTCCTCATTCTTAATGAAACCAAATGATTTGATTACATTGTTGAAATGAGCATTCCAACTCCGAGATGCTTGCATAAGTCTATAAATAAATCTTTGCAATTTGCAAACTTTGTGATCACTATCACTGGAGGTGAAACTAAGTGGCTATTCCATATAGATATCTTTCTCAAGATATCCATTTAAGAATATTTTTTATCTTTACATCCATTTATCATATTTTATAATTAAAATATGTTATAATGGAAAGCAATATATGGATGGATTTAAGCATGACTATAGACAAAAAAGTATCTTGATAGTCAATGCATTCATGCTGACTATATCCTTTTGCCACAAACCTAGCTTTGAATGTCTCTATATTTTCATCTGCATCAATCTTTCTCTTGAAGATTTATTTATACCCAATAGATATAATATCTTCAGGTAGATCTACCAAGGTTCAGACTTGGTTTGCATGCATTGAGTTAATTAATAACTTCATTGTCTCTAACCATTTCTCGGAGTTGATATCTGGTATTGCCTCATTATAGGTTTTAGAGGATAGTAAACCCTACTAGACTTATGAGGTGAAGGAGGAAGTATGCGGATCAGCTCAGAATAAACTGATTTCTCAGGTTCCAAGGCTCGTTGCTCTTTAGAGACTTTCTTCTCGAGTCTAATTTATCTTTTCATGCCTCCATCTTGAATAAACTATTTTTTAAGAAAGACTGTATGTCAACTCATAATCACATTATGGTCTTCTAGAAGATAGAAATAATATCCTAAAAATTTTTTAGGATATCCAATAAAATGAGCTCTGAGGGACCTAAATTCTAACTTGTCTACATGTTATCTTTTGATATGGGCTGGACAATTTCAAATCTTGAGATGACTCAGACTTAGTTTCTTACCATACCAAATCTCATATGGTATGGTAGGAACAGTTTTAGAAAGAATCCTATTCAATACATAGATTACAATCAAAAGGCTATGTCCTAATGATAGATGGAAAGGTCTGTGAAGCTCATCATGAAATAGACCATATCTAATAAGGTCCAATTTCTCTATTTTAAAATTTCGATGAGTTGAGGTATTCTAAGTGAAGTCTACCATGAGACTATGCCATATTCTTTGAGATAGTCTAAAAATTTTCTACTGAGGTATTCACCTTCTCGATCTGATCGAAGAACCTTAAAAAAATTTTTTGGTCTATTTTTTTACTTCATGTCTAAATTCTTTAAATATTTCAAAGGCTTCAAACTTGTGATGCATAAGGTACACATACCTATATCGAGAAAAATCATCGATAAAGATAATGAAGTAGAGAAAATCTCCTCTAGTCGGCATATTAAATAGGCCGCAAACCTCTGAATGCACCAAAGCAAAGTAATTCTATAGTCCTTTTTTCATGTCCCATAAAGGACAGCTTGGTTATTTTTTCTTAAAGGCATGATTCATAAATCGGATATAACTCAAAAATCAACGAACTCAATAGTCCAATTTTTTCTATTTTGTTAATCCTATCTTCTCCAATGTCATCTAGTCTTGGTGCTATAAGTACCTTTTATTTATACTATCTTGAGGTCGTTTAGTACCTATGGCATTCACATTTTGCTTGACATAATGCACAGAAATATCTACATATAACTGAAAGAAATTATTTATAAGAAAACCACTATCAATTTTATTATTTCCAAAATAAATGTTACAGTGGTACTTAAAGAAGCTAATTACATCATCATCTTACATCAAGTAAAAGATAGAAATTAGATTCCTGCTTATAGTAGGTACAAAATAACAGTCTCTAAGCAATAAAATAATTCCAGACAATAATCATAAAGGGTATTTTCTATGGCCACAGTAACAACCTTTGCTCTATTCTTGACACGTAGGATCATTTCTCCATTCCTCATTCTCTTGCTATCCTTAAGACCCTACAAAGAAGTGCATAAATAAGCATTAGATCCAGAGTCAAGCACCCGGTTGGATGCAGAAGAAACTATTAGATTTATTTCTATGACGAGCATACCTCCAGAAGGTTCACCTTCTCTCTTATTCTTCAGAGTCACCAGGTAAGCTGGGTAGTTCCGCTTTCAATGATCATTTGAGTTGTAGTAGAAACATTGTTCCTTCTCGACGATTTTTTTCTTTGATTTTGCCTTCTACTTCTTCTTCTTCTTCATTTTCTCTACTTTCTATTTCTTTGCAAACTTTTTGTTCTTCCCAAAAGTCTTTTTTTTGAAAGAAGTCTGCTCGACAGCAAGTATAGAGCCCTTTGAACTCTTCAAGATTCTCTCAATGGTGACTGGCATGTCATAAGCTTGGCCAAGGAGCATTAGATCATATTCATATGAAAGTTTCCTATAAACTATCCATATGAATCAAGTAAGGATTGTGGAATGAGATCAATCTATAAGTCCTTATCCATGGACATGCTGAGCTTCTCAAGCTTCTTCCAATCCTTGATCATTTATAAGCAGTGATCATGAACCGACTGCCAACCATGCATCCATACTTTGAAGAGTCACTTGGATACTTCATAGCGAGCTATACGGCTTTGCTCACCATACAACTCTTGCAGGTGAGCCAGCATCTACCTCGCAATCCTCATATCCTCGTGTTGGCGCTATAATTCATTAGACATTGATGCCAACACATAGCACCTAATATTAGTATCATCTTCTAACCATTTTTTATGGGATGCTCTCTAATCAATGGTCAGATAGGCTGGAAGAGGAGGAAGGTTCTAGTCAAGGACATAGGTCAAGTTCTCAAAACTCAAAATAATTTTTAAGTTTCGAAGTCAATCTTTAAAATTTGGTCTAGTCAGCCTATTGGTTTCTAGGATTCTGGCAAGAGAATTTGAAGCAGATATTATTCCTATAGAAAGTTAAAGTTTTTAGTTAGATTTTGTATTTGACTTAACCAATGTATTTTAGAAATTTTATTTTAAAAATAAATTTGGGCTCTTACTATTTTTCCAGATCTCTCACACTCACCTGGTAGAGATACAAAAATCTTCATGCAAAAATTTTAAGTGGGTGTTGTGATCTCATCGATTGGATAATGATATCATCTGATAGTTATTGATGATGAGTCAGCCAATAAGTGGATAACTCTTGTCCAATATTTTTCTAAATATATTATAGCTAATTCTAGTCTCTAATTCATGAAGTTCACAGTGTCTAAAATATTTCTCCACTCCTTAATTAAGTCAGACCCACGATTTGCATGAAATGGAGTCATGATCAGAACCCTCATCGTATTCAAAATATTGAGCCCAACCCCTTCTCTATCCCATAGCATCTAATGCCTAATAATATAGTTGTATCTTTTCAGTATAATTGAATTATTATATCCAACCGAGAATAATCAACCTCGGAAAGGGTCTGCACAACTATAATGATGTAAGACCGCATGATTTAATATTTTATAAGAAAATTAGTTTAGGTCTCATCCTTAATTAGTCATAACAATTATGACTAATTTAGTGGCATGGGCTAGCTTGAATTATTGGCAATCCAATATAAAACTCAATCGACCAAATTAATCAGATAAGTGAGATCAATGAGAGGGATATGCCATTAACTTGCCATGAACTTAATCTATACAAGTAGCTTCCAACTAATGACCATCGATCGAACTGCTGTACTTACCTTATACACCAATTGGTTAATTTAGAATCGATCAGGTTAGCCTACAATCCGAGCTCAAATCATTAAGCTAAATTAGATCTTTAGTTGATCAATAACATATGGCTGTTAATCGATTTGACCAAACATACAACTATTTGGACCGGTCATAGAGCACTCTTGATCCCATCCTAACCAACACTTGATTTGGTTTGATCAACTGCCCATGCTAGATCTAATTAAGCTATCCATATTCTAAACCCATGTTTTATGAAATTATCTTAGATCTTTAATTCATAATTTTTAGATCTATTCAATTTCATATCTTAATTCATAACTAAGTATAACATATCATGGGTTTATATGCATACCATAAAATTCACCTTTAGATTTGGAAACTACTTTTATGATCTAAATAATTTTACTTGCATCATAAATTAGATCCTAGGATTTTTGGATCTAGGGTTCAGTAGAAAGTAAGTTCATCTTTTCACTATTCTTCTTCATGAGGATCATCACAAGCGGCATCCCTACATGCCATAAGAGCACCCCATCGAAGGAAAGAGAGGGTCTTTAAACCCTTCTTTCTCTTATGATCGAATGGCTATGGTGATATTCCTATTTCGAGTACTATGCTACTAAGATACAAAACTAGATCTATATTATGCATATATCTCATATATGAAAATAGATCTAAACATGCTTTGATCATTTACATCTCATGTAATTTGAAAATCACATCTCATGCATTTTCAATCTAATGCTACTTTTGATCTCATCAAAAGATTGCAACCTAGATCTATGAACCATCAACCTAGCACTGATATCAATTGAAGGAACAGTGCAACATGCTGGATCAGATCGAATTAGAAGTAGCAGAATTCAAAAAATTTTGAATCAGATCCAGCATGTGGTTCATAGATCTAAATTAAAATAAGCATATAAACATGTATACTAAGAAGTGATCACATCACCTTTGTGCCGATAAATGATCTCCGTAATTTGATGATCTTATTTTAATCGAGGTCCACCATTGAGCCGTGCACATGCCCGACCTCTACAGGTATCCACTCGGGCTCGGATCTAGATGTCTTCTCTGGCTTTGATCCATCTTCAGCAAGTCAGATTTAGATCTTCTACATTTGCCTTAGATTTGATCATTGATAATAACTCGATCAATGCTTGATCGCTTTTTCCTTCTTTTAAAGTGCAAACAGTACCCAACTCTTTGATACTTCGAACAAGATCAGCCCAACTTCATTGGGCATGGGAGAATGGAAGTGGAGAAGAGAGGGAGGTGGCATGGAAGAGGAGAGGCAGGGCTCTGGTAGTTTCTAAAGTTGTACTGCTAAACCTTTTAGCAAGTTCCTATTTATAGAAATAGGAAACTAGGAGTCCTAAGATTTTAAGTCATTGACCGTGTCAAAGAGTTAAAGCAGAAGAACTTTCAGAAGGATCTGGCACCCTCCTCTTTCTCCATGCTCTTTTGTCAAACAAAATTTAGATGAGTCGTGCACCACCCTTATTTGGATAAGGGTGGTTGGCACCACATCTTATCTCCTCTCCTAGTTTGAATTAGATCCAAAATCTGATTCAAATTTAAACCAAATCTAACTCATTCAAACAAGCAAATACTTATCCATATCTCCAAGTAGTGCACGCCTAGAAGGGGGGGGGGGGGGGGGGGGGGGGGGCGGCATGCACTTTCGCTCATAGAAAGCAAATGGTGCATGCTTAAGAGAAACTAGGGGGTGTGCACCCCAATCTCATGCGCACAAAAGAGAAGTCAAAGGAGAGGGGGTGGCCCTCTTCCTTATCCAATCTAGGAGTCCCAGAGTTCACCAACTCTTGGTGTCCCTATGAACCAAATTTAATTTGGCTATATCCTATCCTATAGAAAATCCAAAGCAGGAGAAATTGAATTCAATCATATGCTAGCATGATTTTCTTGAATTCAATAGGATCAAATCTAATTTAATCAGACTATATAAGTCCAATTCAAACATCCAAAACTAAAATCCTAGATTGTGTGACCCCATAAGTTCAATTCTATATGGTAATAGGATATGTTATGATTTTCATCTCATTTCAATGGATTGAAACTCTTTCCAATTCATCTAATTAAAATTATTGATCATCAAGATAATTTTAATTAATTCCATAATCCATCAGTGATCCCTAACAGTATGCACTGACAATTCATCAAAATTGAATAGAACCTCTAGGTGCAGTTATCATATGATTCAGTTCTTTTATCGTGAGTCCCGATAGGACCGAGGTCAAGACAAACTCATCAATCCTCATGCTCATGATATGATAGAATCAATCAATTTGAGTCTGATGTGAAATCCTAATGGAAACTCTTTTTTTATTTTTCATATTGCCATGGCCATAGGCCTTAGGACTCAATCTCATGATCTTCATAAGACTACTCCTTTACCGAGGTTGATAGATCCCATCTTGGTGCAATATAATTCCTACAATGAACATACTATAGCCAACATACACCTCAAAATTTCATATGACTAGGAGATCGAGTTATGGTTTAGTCAAACTATAGCATCCTTGTTGACCCTCTAAGTGATTTTGATGATGATCAAATATTAAAGCAAATGATTACTAATATATTTTATTTTAATTATTCAAATGTCAGAAAAAAGGAAGCTCTTTGACCAAAATGAGGATGACATGAAGTTCAATTTAAATAAAAATCAAATCTCCTTGATTGGTAGCAAAATTTACTTAAAATAGCCTTGGAGCAATTTTCGAGAGGTCTCAGAATTTTTTTGAGAGCTCTCGTAAGGTCTGGCATGCCCAAATTAGCTTCTGGCAAGGTTTTAAAAGGTCTTAAGTTAATCTCAAGAGCTCTCAGTCTTAGGAAATAGAAACACAGTTTTTGCGCTCTGACAGCGAGAGGTCTCATAGGATTCTCGAGAGGTTTTATAGTTCTGACGAGACGTCTCATTCAAAATCAAGAGCTCTCGATCTCAGGCGATATATTTTTTTCAAAATGTTATTTTTTGAGCTACTGAAGGTGAAAGATCTCCTGATCAAATCGAAAGGCCTTAAAATCTGGTGAGACATCTTGGAATAAACTGAAAGATCTCAAGACACGGTGATAACTTTTTGATAGAGCATTCCAGATTGAATTTTCTCGCTTCCAATAGCTACCTACTGCTCTCCAATGATCAGATTTTATTTTTTTTAGACTCCAATCATATCCAGATGAGAGAGAATGTTCTAGATATAAAAGCTTAAAGATGTACTTTGGGATCATCTAAGAAAAATGAGAGAAAAAGCAATGAATACCCAATTTTCCGTGAGTAAATCCTTTTCACTCTAGTTCTCTCAAAATCTGATGTGCATTAATTTAAAGTATTCAAGAAGTATTCAACGAACTACGACAACAATGATTCAGCTCTTTTAAAGGAGCTTTGTGTGTTGTAAATCTTCATTATTTATTTTTGTGTACTTGATTTTAGTAGGAGCTGAAACTTGGGTTTTGAAATTTTTTTCTTCATTAATTATTTTAGATTAATTTATCTAATTATTGTAAGAATTATGGTTGGTGAACCTAGAAAAAAATCAACTAAATTTTGGGATAGTGAGTCTAAAAAAACTATCTGACTGTAATCTTATGGGATTATAATTAAATTTTCAAGAGTCTTACTTGAGGAGTAGACGTAGGTATTGGGAGTGCACTGAACCACTATAATTTTTTTGTTTGTGTGTGTGTGCTATTGCTTCATCATTTCTTTGCTCTCACATCCATTTCACTTAGGGTTCAAACATTTTTATTGCACATATCTATTTTAAGTTTTTGGAAACCCAATTCATCCCCCCCCCCTCTTGGGTTGTCTAGCTAAGCAACAATTAGTATCAGAGCCTTGGTTCTCTACTAATTATTGATTTTATCAACTAGAGATAAAGATCATGATAATCCAACTAGGAGGATCACTTACCGAAGGGCAATCCATAAATAGGCCACCTCTTTTCAATGGATCCAACTACACCTATTGGAAAGCTCGCTTGCGCATTTTTACTCAAGCCCTTGACCATGACATATGGAGTGTCATTATCAATGGGCTACACACACCTATAATCATTGTCAATGGCACATTCTCTCCTAAGCTAGAGAAGGATTGGGATGAAATAGATAAGAAATTTATCCAATTAAATGCCAAGGCAATAAATATACTTTATTGTGTCCTTGATGCAAATGAGTTTAACCAAATTTTTACTTATAATTCTGCAAAAAAAAATTGGGATAGACTTGAGGTCACGCATGAAGGGACAAATTAAGTCAAAGAAACTAAGATAAACATGTTAGTCTACTAATATGAATTATTTAAAATGGATCCTACTGAATCTATCACTAGCATGTACATAAAATTTACTGATATTATAAATGATTTGAAAAGCTTAGAAAAAGTTTATACTAATAAGAAATTGTTAAGAAAGATTCTCAGATCTTTGCCTAGGACATGAGAAGCCAAGATGACAACAATCCAAGAGGCTAAGAATCTAAACACTCTACCTCTAGGGGAGCTCGTTGGATCCCTGATGACACATGAGCTTATCATAGATTGGCACAATGAAGAGGACAACAAGAAGAAGAAAATAATAGCGCTGAAATTCATGGCAGCTGAAGAAAAAGATGATCTATCCACCAATGAGGAGAATGATGAAGATATGGCCCTGGTGATCAGAAAATTCAAGAAGTTTATAGAAAGAAAAAGATAAGGTTTCAAGAAGAGAAGCTTCATTAGAGAAAAAGCTAGCAGGAAAAAAGAGAAAGGAAAGGAGAAGGATCAGCCCACTTGCTATGATGCAAGAAGCTAGGATATTTTAAGGCTGAATGTCCTTAGTTGAAGAAGGTGCCAAAAAGAATGAAGAAGAAAGCTATGTTAGCGACTTGGAACGATAGCGACGAGTCAAGCTCGGAGGAAGAAAACCAAAACAAAGCAAACTTATGCTTTATGGCACAAGATGATGAGGTATCCTCCACTTTTGACTCAGATTTTATTTTTGATGAGCTTCAAGATGCTTTTTATGACTTAATGAAAGATTTTAAGAAGATTAATACAAAAAATAAAAATCTTAAGGGCATGAATCAAACTCTTTTAAAAGAAAAGGAAGAAGTAACTAGTAACCATAATAAGTTAGAAGAAGAAAACAAAATCCTAAAGGATGAATTGGATAAATTAAAACCTTTAGTTGATAAATTTACTTATAGTTCTGAAAAATTATAAATAATTCTAAACAATCAAAGAGGAGTTTATGATAAAGTCAGACTAGGATACAAACCTAAAGACAAAACTAAGTTTCTAAAAAAAAAATTTATTACACCCATATCAATTAGTGCTTCATATATCACTTGCTTTAGATGCAGAAAAGTAAGACATAAGGCATTTGAATGTAATACTAGAAAATCAGTGAAAAATGAGTTAAAAGAATTTGGGTTTCAAAAGAAACCATGACCACTAATACAAAAGGATCCAAGAAGTCTTGGGTACCTAAAACTATCACTTAATTGTTTGTGCAGGAATGTCTTACAGTCCAAAGATCTAAATGCGAGTAGTACTTAGATAGCGGCTGTTTAAGACATATGTCGAGTGATAAAGAGCAATTCTTCACCCTAGAAAGGAAGAAAGGAGGAGTAGTCATCTTTGGCGACAACAGCAAAGAAAAAATAATTGACTTTGGTAAAATTTAGATTACTCCTTCTATCTTTATAGAAAATATATTATTAGTTGATAATTTAAAACATAACTTACCTAGTATTAGTCAACTTTGTGATAAAGGCTTTAGAGTTTCTTTTGAATCTTCTTTGTGCAAAGTATCTATTTCCTTAGATGATAGTTTAAAATTCATTGAATTTAGGCGTGGCAACATCTATATAATAAATCCTGATGAAACTATCATAAAGAGTGGTCAATGCCTAGTTGCAATGAATGCTAGCATAAAAAAAACTAGTTGGCTTTGGCACCATAGATTAGGTCATGCAAGCATGCATACCATATCTAAATTACTTAACAAAGATTTAGTTAAGGGGTTACCAAAACCAAATTTTAAATTTGATCATGTTTGTGATGCTTGCCAATTTGGAAAATAAACTAGAAGAAGTTTCAAATCTAAAAATATGATTTCAACTTTTAGGCCTCTTGAATTGATACATATGGATTTATTTGGACCTACTAGGACTACAAGTCTAGGAGAAAAAAGATTTGGTCTTGTCATTGTTGATGATTATTCTCGATTTATATGGATTTTATTTTTAGCACACAAAGATGAAGCATTTTCAATATTTTTAAAGTTTTATAAGAAAGTAATAAATGAAAAGAACTCAACTATAGTTTGTATTTTTAGTAATCATGGCAAAGAATTTAAAAATAATTTTTTTAAAGAATTTTGTAATGTTCATGGTAACATAATTTTTTTGTACCTAGGACTCCTCAACAAAATGGAGTAGTTGAAAGAAAAAATAGAACCTTAGTTGACATGGCCCATACCATGTTGTGTGAAGAAAATCTATCCAAATACTTTTGGGCTGAAGCCATTAACACAACATGTTATATTCTTAATAAAGTTTCTATTCGATCGAATTTAAAGAAAATCTCCTATGAGCTTTAGAAAGAAAAAAGATCTAATATTAATTATTTTTATATTTTCAGTTGCAAATGCTTCATTCATAATAATGGTAAGAATAAACTAGGTAAATTGATACTAAGGCTGATGAGGGTATTTTTCTTGATTATTCTACATCTAGTAAAGCATATAGAGTTTTCAATAAATATTTATTGGTTGTTGAAGAATCAATCTATGTCATTTTTTATGAAGCAAATAATCAATCTTTGAGAAAGAAAGACGTTTTTGATGATGACACATGAATTTTCGAAGATGGAATGAAGGAGCTAACCTTGAAGGAGAATAATGTTCATGACAAAGATAAATCTTCAACAACCATTGAACAAGATAAGGATGGTAAAAATGAAACATCTAATGATCATGAAGATCTACCCAAGGAGTGGAGGTATGCACATAATCATCCAAGAGAATTAATTTTAGATGATCCTTCATAAGAGATAAGAACGAGATCTTCTTTTAAAGATACATTTGATTATCTTACTTTTGTCTCTCAAATAAAACCTAAGAATATGTAAGAAGCTATAAAATACTCTAATTGGATGCTAGCTATGCAAGATAAACTAAACCAAGTTGAAAGAAACAATGTATGGACTCTTGTAAACCGACCAATTGATCATCACATAATTGACACAAAATGGATATTTAGAAATAAATTAGATGAACATGGAAATGTAGTTAGAAATAAAGCTAGACTAGTTTCTAAGAGATATAATCAAGAAGAAGGGATTGATTTTGATGAAACATATGCTCTTATAGCAAGATTAGAGGCTATTAGATTGTTACTTGCCTTTGCTTGCTACATAAACTTTAAATTATTTCAAATGGATGTAAAGAGTGCCTTCTTAAATGGTTATATTGCTGAAAAAGTTTTTGTATAACAACCATCCAGATTTAAAAATCACTCACTTTCTAACCATGTGTACAAATTAAATAAAGCACTATATGGACTTAAACAAGCACCTAGAGCATGGTATAAGAGATTAAGTAAATTTTTATTATATAATAATTTTATTAGGAGAAGTGTGGACACTACACTATTTTTGAAAAGAAAAAATAATGACCTTCTTATAGCTCAAATATATATGGATGACATCATATTTAGAGCTACTAATAAAATTCTTTGTCAAGAGTTTGCAAAGTTAATGCTGGGCGAATTTGAAATGAGCATGATGAGAGAGCTGAACTTCTTTCTTAGACTATAAATTAAATAATCAAAGAAATATATTTTTATCAACCAAACAAAATACATCAAGGAGATGCTGAGAAAATTTGGTATAAAAAATGAAAAAAAGATCGGCACACCAATGAGCTCCTCGTGCAAACTTGATAAAGATGAAAATGGCAAGACCTTAAATGAAAAATTCTACAGAGGTATGATTGAATCCCTACTCTACTTAACTATAGGTAGGTCTAATATAACTTGTTTAGTGTATGCATGTGTGCTAGATTTTAATCTAACCCTAAAGAATCTCATTTACTAACTGTCAAGAGAATTTTTAAATATTTGATCAACACACATAACCTATGATTTTGGTACTCAAAACAATCCTCCATTGAATTGATTGGATACACTAATGCAGACTATGGAGGATGTAGAATAGGTAGAAAAAGTACAAGTGGCACCTGCCAATTTTTAGGGATGAACTTGATCTCTTGGTATAGCAAGAAGCAAAACTCTGTAGCAATGTCAATGATCGAGGCTGAATATGTTGCTGCGGAGAGTTGCAGTGCTCAAATATTATGGATTAAGCAATAACTTGAAGACTTTGAAATTAAGTAAAACAAGATATCCATTAGGTGTGATAACACTAGTGCCATAAACTTGACAAAAAATCCTATTCAACATTCAAGAACTAAGCATATTGAAATTAGACATTACTTCATAAGAGATCATGTTCAAAATAATAACATAATGCTTGAATTTGTGTCAACTGAAAATCAATTGACTAACATTTTTACAAAATCTCTAAATGAAGATACATTTTCAAAAATCTGGAATGAACTTGGTATTTATGATCCTCTATAAAAATATTTATCTTGAATTTATTGAATTGTTTTTGGTCTCCTTTTAAAATCCTAAACTTTCTAAATTCAATCTTGAAAAATTGAGAAAAATTGGTATGAAATTCTCATTTTTATTTTGATTTTTTCTTCTATGCTCGAGAAGTCTCAGTTTATACATTAGACCTCTCGGCTGTATTCCGAGACCTCTCGCTTTAAAAGTGAGAGCTCTCAACTTTTTGAGATGTCTCTTCTTTAAGATGAGAGCTCTCAAATTTTGCAGGACTCTTTTTAATCGGTCTTTCGAGAGGTCCCCTCTCTTATTCATTCCTTTTGTTTTTCTGAGACCTCTCCTCCAAAACTTTTCCAAACTCCCATCCACTCTTTCAAACTCCTTGAATCACTATATCATTGCTCATTCCATCCAAATACAACTCCAATGGCTCCAAAGAAGAGAAACCTCGCTGCCCAAAGATCATCCGTCACTCCTTCGATTGAAGCTAGGGCAAAGTGGTAGTAGGACATGGCCCAAGCATCTCCATCTGCCTCTTCTTCATGAGCTCATCTCTTTGTCGCCATGAGAACTATTCCAATAGGTCGAAATGTCGACATTGGATACCTAAATAGAGAATATTTTCATATTAGATTGTGGATCAGGCAACAAGGCTGGGAGAAGCTGTGTACTCTTGAGATAAATATCTATCCAAATCTAATTAGAGAGTTCTTTGAGAATATTAGCTTTAAGCAAGCATCAAGGATAGAATCTGTTGTTAAAGGAGTACACATCTCTTTGGACGAAAGGAAGATTGGGCAACTCTTAGAAGTACCTAGGTCTAGAGATTGTTATCTAAATTTAAGAAATAAAACTAAAGCTTTAAAGTATATTTTAGAAAGGAAAAATGTAGATAAAAATCAATAATTAGTCTCACATCATCTTTGAGTGAAAATGAGATTATTACATTGCATTGTGAGTCATATAATTTTTCTAAAGATAGGAAGACATGACTGGGTTACTGGTTGTTATGTTCTACTTGGTAATCGAGACACCCATGAACTTTCCATCTCTAATGCTTCAATAGTTAAAGAATACAGCCAACAAAAGCAAAGCCTGTCTGCCCTACGAGATGATTTTTACTATAATTTTTAAGGATTTTCATGTTAATCTAGAAGATGGAGACTTTAAAAAGTTGGTGCACACCAATTATAAAAATGAGAAAACTTTGAACAGAATGAAATTTGTAAAAAAGGATGATAGATGGGTTAGGGTAGATGAAGCAGTTGCTACAAGAAATAAGCTTAAGGAGCATAGGTCTCCACCTCTTCCACCATCATCCTCTATTGCTGGACCTTCATTCACCACACCGGGGTCTCTGCATACTCCACAAGGGCCTCCAAGTCATGATCCAGCACCTCCCTCTATTTTTTATTAAGAAATTTTAATTGAAAGGGTGGTAGAGAGTAGTTCAATGTCTGAAAGATTCATTGACATCCTTTCTAGTGTAAAACATCAACTATTGGTGAGCATTGAGAAATAAAGAATATTTTTTGAGGGATAAACTGAAATGCTTAGCCAGCAACTTAATGGATTATCTCAAAGACTTAAAATTTTGGAGAAGGAACAACATAGGTCATCAACTCAAATTAAACTTCTATTATCCGAGACTGCTAGAATTGCAAAGAGACTAGAGGAGAATATCACCATCCAGTGCACCACTACAGAAGTGCTCATCTCTTCATTATGGCAACATATAGATCGAATAGTCTTGGATCTCATACTCCATCCACTTCTCGACCCTCACCATCTCCTCGACCTACATCTCACTTATCATCCTCTAGATCTAGATATTCCTTTGAACCAATCATAGAGTTCCTCTCTGATGAGGAATAGGTCTAGTTCTTCTTTATGTTGCTTGGTGTACCTCTCATATGTTGCTAAGTGTACTTTTGGGTATATTAGTATAGATCTACTTTTTGTAAACTAATATACAACTTTGTCATTGTAATTTCAGTCTTATGCAATGAAATCAAACCTTTTTAATTATGCTCTTACCTTCTTTACCATTATGTCTAACTCTCTCAATTATATTTGTGATTTTGATGCTAATAAAAAGGGGGAGAAAAATTAAGAGAAAAAGTATAATAAACATAAAAAAATATATATTTAATTTCATACAAATCAAAAGAGCATACACTAAGGGGGAGCATTAATATATCCTATACAAATCAAAAGAGCATAGTTAATACATTATGTATATCATTGGAAATTTGAGCACTCTTAAAATTGAGCATGTCATACTCTTTCATTCATTAATACATGATATATGTATCGCTTACATTCTTTTTATGAATTGCTTGATGTTTTATCATCATCAAAATGAAGGAGATTGTTGACCTCCTAAGTAATTTTGATAATGACCAAATATTAAAGCAAATGATTACTAATATATTTTATTTCAAGTATTCAAATATTAGAAAAAAAGAGAGCTCTTTAACTAAAATGAGGATGACATAAAGTCTAAGTCAAATGAAAACAAATCTCCTTGATTGGTAGCAAAATTTTCTCAAAGTAGCCTTGAAGCAATTTTTGAGAGGTCTCAAAATTTTTTCGAGAGCTTTCGTAAGGTCTGACATACCCAAATTAGCTTCTGGCATAATTTTGAGAGGTCTCGACTTAATCTCGAGAGCTCTCGATCTCAGAAGATAGAAACATAGTTTTTATGCTCTGAGAGTGAGAGATCTTGTAGGATTCTCGAGAGGTCTCGCAATTTCGACGAGACGTCTCATTCAAAATCGAGAGCTCTCGATCTTAGGTGATATAATTTTTTCAGAAAACTATTTTTGAGTGACTGAAGGTGAGAGATCTTCTAATCAAATTAAGAAGCCTCAAAATCTGACAAGACGTCTCGAGATAAATCGAGAGGTCTCGAGACACAGCAACAACTTTTTGATGGAGCATTTCAGATCGGATTTTCTTGCTTCCAACGGCTACCTATTGCTCTCCAACAATTGGATTTCATTTTTTCTAGACTCCAATCATATCCAGATGAGAGAGAAAAAGCAACAAACGCCCAATTTTCTACGAGCAAATCCTTTTCACTCAAGTATCTAAAATGAATTAATTTCAAGTATTCAAGAAGCATTCAACAAACTACAATGACAATGATTCAGCTCATTTAAAGGAGCTTTGTGTGTTGTAAATCTTCATTATTTATTTTCATGTACTTGATCAATAGGGGTTGAAAGTTGAGTTTTGGAGCTTTTCTCCTCATTAATTATTTCAGATTGATTTGTCTAATTGTTGTAAGGGTTATGATTGATGAACCTAGGAGAAAACCAACTAAATTTTAGGATAGTGAGCTCAAAAAAACTATTCGGCTGTAATCTTGCGGGATTATAGTAAAATTCCTAAGAATCTTGCTTGGAGAGTGGACGTAGGTGCTGGGAGTGCACCGAACCACTATAAAATTTTCTTATTTATGTATGTGTGCTATTGCTTCATCATTTCTTTTCTCTCACATCCATTTCACTTAGGGTTCAAATGTTTTCACTACACATATATGTTTTAAGTTTTTGGAAACTCAATTCACCTTCCCTCTTGGGTTGTCTAGCTGCACAACAATCCTCAAGATAAACTATCGATACACCTTAGGTTAAAGAACTAGACATACAACCACAACAAAGAGCATATCACTAACGAGAAGGTAGACTTTCTTATGACCGCTTAAAATTGATCATGCTCAGTATCCTTATTTTTAACAAGCATTTATGCTTTCGCTCTAGTATCTCTATACCATAGATTCAAAACTTATCTACCTAAAAAAAATGATCATACACCGATCCTCTAGATCAATTACTATTCTTATAATGATCCAACAATCGGAAGTAGTTTATGAGTTAATTATAATAACACATGTCTCAAATTCTCAACTCTTGAAAATATATGTTATTATATCCATCAACCCAATGGATGATTCACAAATATAATTAAACATAAATATGAATAATAAAATAACTTAAATTATTATTAATAAATTAAATATTATAAAATATGCTCATAGAAAGTTTTACATGTATTGGCCAATCTAGTTTCTAGGACATACATCTAACAAATATCATATGAGAAAAGAAAGAAAATGACCAACAAAATAAATATGATAGAAATACATTGATTGGCCTCAAGCCTAGCTCCACAAGACGTACAAGCTTCACTATGAGAGATAGAAAATCAAACAAATACAAGAGAAACTTACCACTCTACCCTTATACGGGAGTCTTTCAATAAGAAGTCTCAAAATCCTTATAAAAGCTCTTTAAAATCTCTCAAAAAGTCTCTCACCACCTTTAGGATATCACTAGCTTTTCGATGCAATAAATAGTTCATCAAAAGAGTATTTTAATAGGAAATCTAGTTCCAAATATATTCGAGAACCATTCTGGATCGTCCAACCATGACCAGCTCGAACCAGAGTCATCCAATCACACAAAACATGTCCAAATCAAGCTTAGATTACACCTAGACTGTACGATCATGACTAGCTCACTTTTGAGTTGTTGGATCGTGATGCGGTCCATGAAAATCATCGCAAACCATGCGAAACTACAAGGAAATGGCCTACCGGTCCATGTGCACCGCACAAAACTAATGGAAAAATGGCTCCCAGTCATGCTATGCACATGGACCATGTGAAAAGGCCTGGGCGCCTACTAGGCTTGTGGCATATGTTGTTGACCTACACCCCTCTAGCGGCCCATGGGCCCCCTCCGATAGCCCGTGGGCTGTGCCACCTGCTCCGGTCCTTCTTTCGTATGTATATTTCTTGTCTGAAATCCATTTGGACTATTTTTGGGCTCGTTAGATTTCATTCGTCATTCTAGACCTCGTTCTGGATTTATTATAAACCAAATCTCAAGATATTTCTCTCAACAAAATCCATCCATGGCCCCTTCATTAATTGTAATTAATGCTAAAACCCACATCCATTCTTTCTCTTTCGTATTATTATCGTATATATCCCTTGCTTATTTTCATATTTGGCTTCTTGCTACATTATATGGATCCATGTTCTACACTGCACTCTACACCGCATGATTAGTAACCTGCCACGGTTTGGGCCTTTGATTTGAGCTTGGACTAGATGATTTGCTTGTTGATTTTATGAATATTTCTCTATACGTAACAATACCTAAAAAAGATAATCAGAAGCATCAAATTCTAACTAATATAAATTGAATAACCAAAATCTAATACTTTTAATATCCTATTTCATGTATTGATTAGTGAGCCTAGAAAACTAATGGTATAAGATTTTGGTAAGTGCTCCTATTGAAAATCAACTCGATTTATTTGTGAGCCTAAAAAAATAAACATACTGTAATCAAGGAAGGATTACAGTAAAAATTTCAAGAGAAGATTGAAAAGTGGATGTAGGTGCAGGTTGCACTGAACCACTATAAACTTTGTGTATTTGTGATTATACTCTTCATTTTCTTTGGTTGACTTACTTTTAATTCTTGCTCATTATTAGATTATTTGTAGTATAGTTTATTTGATCATTTGCTTTTACTGCTTCACATATTGAACACATCACAATCACTTAGTTAAATTAAGGAACATTAATGTTTAGAAAGTAAATTTAGTTAAAATTTTATAGAAACCTAAATTCACCCCCCCCCCTCCCTCCCTCTTGGGGTAGCCATCCCTTAGCAACATCTTTCTCACCCTCTCACTTTCCCTATCCTCCTCTAATGCCATTTGCACCATTTGATTCCCATGATGAAACCCCTTACTAACCGATCATCTTTTGGGCACAATAGGCCAAGCCATTGACGACCTTGGTCATGCTATCCTTGCTTAGATTAAATCTCTCTTCCCTTAATCCTATTGGTTGTCTCTTAGATGCAATTGGATTTAGGACGTTAGGCATCATACCTTATCCTTCGCTCTTATTTTTATTTCCTTACTAACTTTGTGATCTTAAATTTTATAGGGGTGGAGTCATCCAATTAGAAAGCCATCTAACATGAGTTCTATGCTCAAATCCTTCAATTATGGTAAACATTTGATCCCATCTTTTGATTACCTTTTACTAATTAATTTGGATTAGTGAAGGTTCAGAAAAAAATAGAGTTCAAGATCAAATTCATCGGATGGATGGATAACTTAATTATGATAATTATTGATATTAGATTTATTAGAAACTATGAGGGCACTTGGATTGGTAGAGACATTATTAGCTTTGTTGTTGGCTAACATCAAAATCTTTCAATCTAGAGAGATTCAGAACTATAGAATCTTGAGTTGGCCTTGCAAACCCAAAGAACCTTTCACATGCCCAATATTTTAAAATGATATCTATGTTTGCTTTAGAGAAAAATCTAACTGATAATACGTGCTGTTTAGGTCATATGTAATCTAGTTGGGGAGTTTTCATGTGCCTTATGAGTTGAGCTGCAAGTACCTCTATCTTAATGTTCTATCATACATATAAATTATTTTATAATGCTTAACTCTATACCTCCACTCGAATATTAATCTAAGTATTGAGATTTAGTTATGAATTGTAAAACCTTGGTTTTGGGACTTAAGCAGGCCAGCCTAAAGAAATCAAGCCCATTGAAGCCATGTGCCTTCATGAGGGAGGGGTGGGGAAGAAGACTCCCGATCAAATTCTTCTTCCATCATGATTCTGTCAGAGCATAGGAGATCTAGGGTAAGCCAAAGTCAGCCAAAATCCTAGGATTACCTTTATAAAAGGATTGCTCCTCTCCTCCTTTGGGCTCCACCTTTAATTCCTTAAGAAATCGATGCCAATCATCTAAGGTTTCTTAAGTTTTTCTTTAGGATCATGCCGAGAAAGATCATCAGAATCCTTTCTTTTGGGCTACTAGACCAAGGTACCTCCCTTCCCCTTCTATTTATTTTTCCTATTCTTCTTCTCATCACCGATGCTTGGATTGGCTCGACAAGCCATTGGATTAAGTTGAACAAGGTCTCCCCCATTTTGATTTCCCTCTCCTTCTTGCTTTGCTTCATCCTCACCGGCCATGGCTGTGGCTAGGTTGGTCTGGGATGCTATCATCATGCACCATTAGGGGTCGCCGACCATAGGCCTCTCTACTAGGGAGTTGGGAGGAGGAGAGGGAAGAAGGAGGGAAGGGGTCCCCTATTTAAGAAAGAGAAGAAGAGAGAAAGTTGTTTCTCTTCTCCTCTTTTCTCTTCTCTCTTCTCTCTCAACCATTTTATCTTTTTTCTCTCTCTTAGATGGATTAGAAAAAATTTTTAAAAAAAATTCAAGGACTGGGGGGTGGACCCTGATAGAGAGTTCTAGATAATTGATTCTATTTTTGGATCTTATTTTATAATATTTATTAAGTTCTATAAAAGAATAATCTATCGAATAGGAGAATATTGAGTAGAATTTTTAATGCACAGATCATAATATAGCAAGTTCAATTTATTATCAATTGACATAAGAATTATTGTACACGATCACCATTATATATACTATTTGTATCATTGGATTTGTATCATTGATTTTATATCATTAGATTTATATTGATAGTTTGTCTATCTTTGAGACACTATTATTCTTATGTAATTTTTTTAGCATGAGTACATTATGTATTGACAATATATGTGTACTAGTGATTGATAAGATTATATGGTTTTAGTATGCTTATCTTGATCGTATTATAAATTAGAATTGATTTGATGAAATCAATATGTAATAATTGGATGAAAAAGATATGGTTTGAACTAACCTCATTATGGGATAGTCGATTAGGGGCTTATATCTAGGATAGCCTTCAGAGGCTTGTGCTTGAGATAGTTAGCTAGGAGCTTAATCTTGAAATAGCCTCCACAGGCTTACATGTGAGATAGCCTCCAGGAACTTATACCTAATTTAGTTGACCAGGAGATTATACCTGGGATAGCCTCCATGGGCTTATACATAGGATAGCCTCCAAAAGCTTATGCCTAGAATAACCATCATGGACTTACGTGTAAAGATTTGATCAGACATGGATTGAGGTATGATCTTTATTAGTCCAAAATCAGAAAGCAAAGATTATAAAATCTAGATTTGTGATAAGAGAAACAGATGATAACATGCATGAAACTAATTCTAAATAAAAGGTTACACTTATTGGCACATTGTGATGCATCTCTTTTGACAAGATGGATGTTCGATACATATTTATACGAATGTATGAGTTATTTTGGATATTTGATGTGAGATTTCATACTTTATATTTTCACTTTAATATTGCTTATTGCTATTTTAAAATTATATTATTACATTGATGTGGATGTGCAGAGATTCTTACTGAGCTATAAAGCTCACAATCTTTTTTTCTTTCCTTATTCAACTACAGGATGCATGTACTTAGCTATCATTGGATCATTAGTGAAAAGATTGAATAAATAGAGCTTCAGTGATAGTGATCGAGTGATTGAATTTTATAATTATACAAGTTTTGTTATTTATTTGGATTGAGATCATTATTGTTTATTAAAAATTTGAGGTTGTAATGAATTTTAAGATCATGCATATTCTTTAGGACTTTGCCCAAGGAAGTGTGTGGCCAACCCAAGAGCTGGATTTAAAGCATGATAGAGTGGTATCAGAGCTTATGTTATGATTACTAGGGACTGTGACTTAAATGGTATTTAAGCTTTGGGTCATGATCATTTGGGACATGATAAAGATAGCAGAAATGGTTTCATTGTTCGGATTTTAGATCATTGGGAATTATAAAAAAATTGGTGCGTAATAATTGAGCATATAATGAATGTAAAAGAGTTGGATAGGTTATGCCTCTAATTTCAATAAGGTTGACCTAAGATGTGTGCAAGATGTTTTGACTATAGAATATAGTGACAAATGTATCATGTGCATTTAATTCTATTGTTATTTGGGATCTTAAATTTAGTATGGTTGCAAACCATGATAGCATTCTAATTTTATTATTAATTGTTGGTTATCAATTTTAGGATTCTCAGCAAGAAGTTGTTTAGGATGTGGCCTAAGGAAGAGTTTTATAGTATCAGAGTAGAATATTCTTTGAGGGTTAAACCTAGATTTGGACCAAGAATGGAACTAGCAATTTGGGATACTACAAGTAGGAGTATTTCACTATTGATGGATTAAATATGAGATTTGCATCTTGATAGAATGTCTAATGATTTAAATTACCATTTTTGGGTTGGATTATTTGATTTTCCTTATATTTATTAGAGATTGTTTGGTTCCAGAGAGTTATATGAGTTTAACACACAAGGGACAAGATTTCAGGTGGATCTATTGATTGATGCTAAGGATCATAGTGAATGAAACTCTATATGAAATAATTGTTTGAACTTGTCAAGATGTTGAGTTAAGCTTTTCTAATTTGTTGAAGTTTGGAGCTAATAATTTTGAAGGATAGGTTGGATTAGAATTGTTTAATTGATAGTCAGATAAATCTAGGGTTGACTCACTTCAAATTAGTTTTAGATTTATGAGGTTCTAGATGAGTGATGGAAGCTTAGGTAATAATTTTAAACATGGAAAGTAGATCAAGGTTTAATCTTAATGTGATATGCTCGAGGTATAGTAAAGACAAAGAAACTTAAAGTTTTGCTCTAGTTCTATCTAAAGAATTGGAAAGATTGGATCTTTCTTAGATTCTAACATAAAGTAATATTCTTGTCAAAATTCATTTGACAAACCTATAGAATTCAGTAAAATTTGATCAGAATACACCACAGAAGTTTGGTGGCTTAAACTAATTAGAAACATTAATTATTTGATTCAAAAGATATAATGATGGAAGACATGAGTTAGTTTCCTAGTAAAGAAGGATTTTATAGATAAGGGAAAGACAACGCCTATAGACAACACTATGGAGAACACTAGGTATCTCAAATTTTTGATTTATTGTCAGTAGATTGATGTTTTCCGTTTAGGCTCAAATCTAGAATGTTTTGATATAGATCTCCTTCTTCTAGCCCTGGCACTATTCTTGCATCTGCTAAAATGGGTTCGAGATTTTCCTAAGATAAAAGTCTAATCATTAGATCACGGAAAAGGTTAAAAGAAGAAAGAAGGCTATAGATCATGAAGAGTGCCTAATAATGAAAGGTAGATTGGTCCAATTATGATTTCTATGCAAAATTAACTAAGGACAAATGATTTCCTAAGCTAGGAATTAGGGTAGTCTAATACAAGGTTGAAATGTTAGTTTTCATTAAAAGAGCTTAGGAGAATCCACTAAGTATTGTGAATGAAAATGATAGAGTTTTGATAGATCACATAATTCCATTATATTTAGATCTTGTAAAGCAAGCACTCTAAAAGAGGGATTATCTAGAAGCTCAAGGATAACATGAGGTAGAATATTTTTGAAGTTTGAGACCTAAGATAAGTAATTTTGAGGATGAAATTATTTTGGAGGGGAGAGAATGTAATAACCCTAATTTTGGGCCTTGGGCTGGCCGACTTGAAGAAATCAAGCTCATTGAAGTCATGTGCCTTGCATGTAAGGGAAGGGTGTAGAAGAAGACTACTCCCAATTGAAGTCTTCTTCCATAGCGATTCCAGCAAAGCATAGGAGACCTAGGGCAAGCCAAAGTCAACAAAAACCCTAGGATTACCTCTATAAAAGGATTGCTCCTCTCCTCCTTTAGACTCCATCTTTGATTCCTTGAGAAATCACCAAGATTCCTTGAGTTTTTCTTTGGGGTCTTGCTAGAAAAGACAACCAAAATCCTTTCTTTTTGGCTCATTGGACTAAGGTAGCCCCCTTCCCCTTCTCTTTCTTTTTCCTATTCTTCTCCTCATCCTCAACGCTTGGATTGGCCATTGGGTTGGGTTGAACTAGATCTCCCTAATTTTGATTTCCTTCTCCTTCTTATTTTGCTTCATCCTCACCGGCCATAGCCGTGGCCATGGTTAGGGGGGATATTGTCATCGAGCACTGTCGAGGGTCACCAACCATAGGCCTCTTCACTCAAGAGTTGGGAGGAAGAGAGGAAAGAAGGAGGGAAGGGGTCCCTTGTTTGAGAAAGAAAAGAAAAGAGAGAGTTGTTTCTCTTTTCTCTTCTCTCTTTACCATCTTGTCTTTTCTGTTCTCTCACTTAGATGGATTAGAAAAATTTTAGAAGAAAATTTTGGAGATTGAAGGGGTGGACCCTAGTGAACCCCGATAGATAGTTAATTATATTTATTAAATCTTATTTTATAGTATTTATTCAATTTTGTAGAAGAATAATTTATCGAATAGGAGAACATCAAGTGAGATTTTTTATGCCCAGATCATAATTTAGTGAGTTCAGTTTGTCACCAATCAAGGTAAGAATTTTGTACATGATCACCATTATATATATTATTCATATCATTGGATTTGTATCATTGGATTTATGTTGATAGATTTGACTATGCTTGAGATACTATTGTTCTTATATAATTTTTCAGCATGATATATTATGTATTGACTATATATGTATATCAGTAACTGATGATATGATTAAATGATCATAATATGCTTATCTTGATCATACTATAATTAGACTTGATTTGATGAAATCATGTAATAATTAGATGAAAAAGATATGATTTAGACTAGCCTCATCATGGAATAATCAACCAGGAGCTTATGCCTCAGATAGCCTCTAAGAGCTTATGCCTAGGATAGTCAGTCAGGAGCTTATACCTAGGACATGCTCCATGGACTTACACATAGAATAGCCTCCAAGAGCTTATGCTTGGAATAGCCGATCAAGAACTTATATCTAGGATAGCCTCCATGAGTTTACACGTGGGATAGCCTCGAGGAGCTTATGCCTGGAATAATCACCATGGGCTTATACAGAAATTTGATCAGACATGGATTGAGGCATGATTTTGATTAGTCCAAAGTTAAAAAATAAAATATTATAAAATCTAAAACTATGATAAGAAAAATAGATGATAAGACATATGAAACTAATGCTAATTAAAAGATTACACTTGTTGGCATATTGTGATGCATCTCTTTTAACAAGATAGATCTTTGATATGTGTTTATACGAATGTTTAAGTTATTCTAGATATTTGATATGAGATTTCATGCTTTATACTTTCACTTTGATTTTGCTTATTGCTATTTTTAAATTATATTATTATATTGATATGGATATGCAAAGATTCTTATTGGATTGTAAAGCTTAAAAATCTTTTTTCCTTTCCTTATTCAACTACAAGATGTATGTACATGGCTATCATTGGAATCACTGATGAAAAAATTGAATAGATAGAACTTCAGTATTACTAGTCAAGTGATTAAATTTTATAATTATATAAGTTTTATTATTTGTTTGGATTAAGATCATTATTGTTCATTGAAGATTTGAGGTTGTAATGGATTTTAAGGCCTTACATATTCTTTATAGCCTTGCCGGAAGGAGTGTGTGGCCATGTTGCATGGCCGACTCAAGAGCTGGGTTTTGGGTATGACATGAATATCATTCATGCATATTTATATTAAATGTTGTGAATGCCCTACACGAAATGAATTTTGAAATATTGGATTAAATATGAAATGAATTATGTCAACATGAAATGCATTTTTACTATATCCGAATATTTGTTAGTTTTATCAATTGTGATGTTTTCCTTTCTAGTCTAATTATGATCATGTGGTTTGAAATCTAGTCTCCTTTTAGCCATCTAGTGAAGTGATCACTAATATATATTGATTGACAGTATATTATAGTCAGGAGCTAGTTTTTTTTAGATCATATCAGTAGGATAATCACTAGCATATGCTACTGCAAGCACATTTTCTATATGATTTTAGAGCTGCTTTTCTTTTAGACCTCCTGTTGCAACAAGTAGGGAGAATAATGAAACAAGAAAGAAGAAAGAAGAGAACAAAGAAAAGAAAAGAGAGAGAACAAGAGCATACAAAACTTATGTGGTTCAATCTATTGACCTATGTCCATGGGTACAAATAGTACCAATGCTTCACTATAAAAGACTAGAGATTATAAAGTACAAAATTATCTCACAAACTCTACTCTCCGATGCACCAGGTCTCTAGGACACTCAATTACCACTTAATTACTATTATTCTCTTTAGGGTTACAGGGGATATATATATAATAGAGTAAACCGATTTAGACTCAACTAGTGATTTTATAATAAATCAATTTAGGCTAGTGTTCTAATTCGATATGGACTTGAATTGCCCACTAATCCTAATGTGGACTTGAACTACCATCCAAAATAGACTATTGACTGATGAGGTAAAATTCAAGATAAACACAACAAATCTCTGCCTTGGCTTGATTTTACCAACTCAAATATATCAAAACCCTTCTCACTATCTCTTCCTCACTTGCCCCATAAGGGCATCAACCTCAAAAAACACTAATCAAGTCCAAGCAATGCTTAGGCTTATTAACTAGAAGTGGCTTTGTCAACATATCAATTGGATTCTCTATGATGGCAATCTTCTGAACTGCAATAATACCATAATTGATGATCTCCCAAACAAAATAATACTTTACATCAATGTGCATGGTCTGCTCATGATACATTAGACTTTCGGCCAAGTGAATAGCACTCTAACTATCATAGTGCATAATTATTAACTGCCACTATAAGTCAAGACTATCAACGAGACCATACAACTATATGGGTTCCTTTACTCCGTCTATTACAACCATATACTTTACTTTAGTTATAGACAAGATAATCATAGATTGAAGTATAGCCTTCCAACTAATAGTGCAACCAAAAAATAAGTAAAGATATATCCTATCAATGATTATCCTTTATACTGATCACCGACATAATCAGAATCAACATAGCCTACAGTATTATTAGTTGATCTACTATTTTTATTGACTAAACCAATATTTGTAGAGCCTTTCCAATATCTCATGATCTATTTCATGGTCAGCCAATGTGTCTTCTTAGAATTGTCTATGTACCTGCTAACTATTCTAACAGCATGTAAAATATCAGATCTAATGCAAACCATAGCATACATCAAGCCACCAACTACATACTAGTATATAGAATACGTGACATGTACTCAACTCCTCAGTTTGCAATGATAATGAAGTAGATAATTTAAAGTATGTGGCCAAAGGAGTAGTGATTGATTTGAATCAATTCATACCAAAGTGTTCAAGTATCTTTCTTATGTACTTTTTTTAAGATAAGTACAATCAACCTACTTGCAGATCTTTATAGATCTCTATCCCCTAAATCTTCTTCGCAACATCCAAATCTTTCATTTTAAATTCACCACTCAACTAAACTTTCAACCTATTAATTTCAGATTAATTCTTAGTTACGGTCAAGGTATCATCAATATACAATAGCAAATATATAAAGAAATCATTTGAAAGTTTTCTATAATAAACACGGCTATCATAATAATTTCTAATATAACTATTATTAACCATGAAAGTGTCAAATCTTCTGTACCATTACTTGGGTGACTGCTTCAAACTATATGAAGATTTCTTCAATAGGCAAACATAATTCTCTTTATCTAGAACAAGAAAATCCTCTAATTGTGACATATAGATTTGTTCCTCCAATTCACCATGCAAGAAGGTAGTTTTCACATGACGTTTTTCAAGCTCTAAATTAAATTTACAAATAATGAAAAGTAGAACATGTATGGAGCCATGCTACACAACAAAAGAGAACACTTCATGAAAGTCCACTCCATCCTTATAAGTATAGCCCTTTGCAACTAATCATATTTTGAATGGTGCTGCCTCAACCCCAGGAATGCCTTTTTTCTTCTTGAAAATCCAATTATAACCTACTACTCTTTTACCCTTAAGCAACTGGACTAACTCCCATGTATGATTTTTTGATGCAACTCAATTTCTTCATTTGTAACTATGACCCGTTCTATAAACTCCTTGATGTTAACTACATCCTAATATGAGAAAGATTCCTTACCCTCGATACTCTCAACTACTATAAGAGTATAAGCAACTATGTCTACATATCATAAAAGTAGTCTAACCTATCTCCTTCCCTACTAGTAGCAATACTATATTGTTGTTGATGTGGTGATGCATCATCTTGTATAAAATACTGCATCTCTACCTCATTGGGCTGAATTGGAGAGTTTTGTGACACTCTCTAGGGCTTCAACATGAAGCTCCACCTATTTACTAACATCATGGTCGATATCTATATTGTCACCAAATTCTTTCTTCTCATTTAACATAATAGACTCATCAAAAATAACATCTCTATTAATAATAATTTTGGATGACTTAGAATCATTTGTACATCAAGATCTATATCCCTTTATCCCATCTGCATAACCTAGGAATATGCATCTTTTTTCCTTCCATTCAAGTTTACCATCATTCATATGAATTTATGCAAGGCAACCAAATATCTCAAATTAGAATAATTAATATAGTGATTGGACAATACCTCATATGGAATCATGCACTTAATTACAATTGATGGAGACCAATTTACTAGGTAAAAAGCTGTATCAATGACTTCAGCCTAAAAA
Source organism: Cocos nucifera (assembly GCA_006176705.1). Taxonomy (NCBI): domain Eukaryota; kingdom Viridiplantae; phylum Streptophyta; class Magnoliopsida; order Arecales; family Arecaceae; genus Cocos; species Cocos nucifera. Next base: position 181,714 of record QRFJ01000393.1, on the reverse strand, counting down.
ATTTTATCAAGACTAGCATTTGAGAGCATACAACGAGCTCTCTGCATGAGTATCCTATTCATCCATTTTGCAACTCTATTCTACCGTGGTGTTCCTCATACAATGCAATTCTCACTATACCTTCATTCTTATAGAACTTGTCAAATTCATCCGACCAATGCTCCAAGCCATTATCAATTTTCAACATTCCAATCTTCTTTCCAGTCTACTTCTTAACCAAGGCTTTTCACTATTTGAATTTGACAAATACTTCATCCTTATATTTTAAAAATTACACCCAGACTTTTCTAAAATAATCATTAATATTAAAAATTAAAAAATAATGATGTCCACTCCTTAATACAATTGGAGAGGGACTCCAGAGGTCTCAATGGATGTATTGCTTGCACTACAAAAAAAATGAATATTAGCAATGGTATTAGCGATGGACGATGGAAAATTTTTCATCACTAATAACATTTTTCTACCACCACAACACTGACAAAAAGAATACCATTGCTTATACTATTAGTGATGGCAACTTTGTTATTAACGATAACGAGTGCCATCTCTAAAAGTTTAATTTTTTTAAAATATTTTAATATTAAAAAAATATTAGCAACATCAAATTTTAATTATTAACGATAAAAAATATACCATTACCAATAATTAACTACTAGCGATTGCTTTTTTATTATTAGCGATGGCTTAAGCCATTGCTAAAATTATTTAAATTATTTAGATTTTTTATGATATTTAAATATAAAATAATTATTAGCGATGGTAGATTAGTTTATTAGCAATGAAAATCCTTCTATCGCTAATATTTTTTTAAAAAAATTATAAGAATAAATTTTAAAAATTATTTAAAAAATATTATTAGTGATAGAATTAGCGATGGCTGTTTTTCATCATTAATAATCCAGCATACAATCTAAGTCTGATTGTAATCCAATTTAATCCAATTCGAATCTAATTCAAAATTCTACCAAATCTAATTTAATTAAGCTTTGAATCCAAGTCATCCTTAGATTATAAAATTTAATTAATCTTAAATTAAATCAAGATTGATTAAATTAAATCTAATTTAAGTTAATTAGAAGAAATTAATTTTTAATTTGGATTCAGTTCGAATTTAATTCAAACTTGATTCGAATCCTATTCAAAATCTTATCAATCCTAATTCAATTAGACTTTGAATCCAAATCCTACTTGGATAGTAAAATTTAATTATCTTTAAATTAAGTTAAATCTAATTAAATTTAATCTAATTTAAATTAATTAAAAAATATTTTTTTAATTTGGATTCGATTCAAACATAATTGAAATCTGATTCGAATTCAATTCGAAATCCTGTCAAATCTAATTCAATTAGACTTTGAATTCAAATCCTATTGAATTATAAAACTCAATTAGCCTCAAATTAAGTCAAATCTACTTAAATTAAATCTAATATAAATCAATTAAGATTTGATCCATGATTACATTCAAATCTAATTCAAACCTGATTCAAATTTCATTCGAAATCCTATCAAATCTAATTCAATTAGACTTTGAATCCAAGTCCTATATGGATTATAAAATCTAATAAGTCTTAAATTAAGTTTAGATTAATTAAATTAAATATAATTTAAATTAATTATAAAAAAATAATCTTTAATTTAGATTTAATTTGAATCTAATTCGAAATCTGATTCGAATGCAATTTGAAAATCTGTAAATCCTAATTCAATTAGACTTTGAATCTAAGTCCTACTTGAATAGTAAAATTTAATAACCTTCAAATTAAGTCAAGCTTAATTAAATTTAATCTAACTTAAATCAATTGAAAGAAAATAATTATTAATTTGGGATCAATTTGAATCCAATTTGAATTCAATTCGAATCCAATTCAAAATCTTGTCAAATCTAATTTAATTAGACTTTGAATCTAAGTCCTAATTAGATTATAAAATTTAATTACCTTTAAATTAAGTTAAATTTAATTTAATTTAATTTAATTTAAATTAATTAAAAATAATAATTTTTAATTTAGATTCGATTTGAATCAAATTTGAACTCGATTTGAATTTGATTTAATTTTTAATTAAGTCAACTTAGTGTGATGAGTTGGAGAATCGAGTCAAGGATTGTCTACAACTCAAAGATTAGACATATGCTACTATGACGATGGCTAGTAGCGATACAGAAGATAATGGTTGTCCTTCTGATTACTGATGATGTATCTACTTTTTCTCCTAGTGAATTATGGATTCTACTTATTTTCATCATGTATATTATAGAGAGAAGCTGTTTGACTTTCTGAAGATCAGTAAGGGCATTGTGTTCCTACTAGATGGTTCGAGCTATGAGATCAAAGGCAGCGAGACAGTCAATATGAAGCTCCATGATGGAACAGTGAAGAAGTTAAGTGAGGTTTGATACATACCCAGCTTTAAGAAAAATATAATCTCACTGAGCAGACTAGATTCAACCGACTTCAGATGAAAAGCTGATGGAGGAATCCTGAAAGTCATGCACAACAATAGGATGATGTTCAGAGGAAGAAAGTATGAAAGACACTACCTCATGGTTGAAAGCTCAGTGTGAGGTGAAGCTCCAGGTGGAGATGGATCAGGCACGAGATGAAGACTCGAGAGGATGACATGCAACATTGCAAGATGAAGTTTCTATTACTGCAGAAGGCTATCCCAAGTAGGTCTCAGATCAAGAGGATCATAATAGTCGATGGAGATAGGATCGAGCGGCCTAGCTTGACTTTCATATTTGTCCATCCATGATCAAGAGGCAATTACCCCAGGGCATGGAGACATGAGACCAGCTCTCAAATAGATGGAGATCGAATGTCGAGTTGAGGTAGAGATTATTGAGAAAAATATCTTAAATTCTTCTATAATAAGTCTATAGCAAGGTCCAGGACGATGAACAGAGTCCAACGAACCTAAAAACATCCCAATCAAAGTCCAAATGGTGAAAATATATGTGGAGCATGTGGAGCCGCTGGATGGAACCCATGGGGTGGAACAGACCAGCAGGCTGTCAGGCTTAGAGCACGGTGTAGGCCAGCCGTGAGGGCATGGCCCAGCGCACTGGCATGCAGTGCGGCCCAGCACACAGGTGCGCAAGCCCCGACCCTGCACCGCCCAATGCGGGCGCGCGTTCGGGGGCCTGCATGGATGCAGTCCCCATGGGTGCGGGCAGAGAGTCCATGCGGCATGCATTTTTTAGTGCGATCCACCTTGAACCAGCGCCCACATGGACTATCGTGGATCCTTAGGAGGTCTACGATTAGAAAACGCAGCATACAGGCTTTTTTCACTGGGTTTGCATGTTCGAACGATCACTGAGGCTCCTAAATAGGATCTGATAGCTACAAGCATATGGATGCAGTCAAAAAGGCTTGTTTGAGTTTGAAACAGAGAGCAGTCTTCGATCTAGGAGAAGATTCATGCATTTTAAAAGGCCTGTGGGTAGCGGTGAGTGGCAGAACTGGCGTGGTGGCTTAGTGGTGTTTCAGCAAAGACATAAAATAGCAGAGAGAGGGCACCAGCGAACAGCAGAAGCAAGGGGCTTCAGGCAGATAGCTAGGCAGCAGACTATGGTTGTTTCAGGAGGTCTCCAAGAGAGAGCTTGATAAGGATAGTTTTTTATTGAGAGAATTATATATGCGAGTTGAGAGTGAATAATCTCCTCTTGTATCTATTCCTTTTTCATAGTGAAACTTTGCATGCTCCATGGAGGCAAGCCTTTAGGCTGATCCACGTACTTGATTGTATTCTTATTTTATTTTCTTTCTTTTTTCTACTGTAATAATCTGATATGAGATCCTCATCAATTAGTATCAGAGTGAGTTAATACCATAATACAAAACTCTTCACTAGAATTGTAAAAGCTCTTATATGCATATTTTAATTAATTTAATTTTATTATTTATTTATTATAGTTGCGGTAGTTGGATCATCCACCAAACTAACAGCAGTTCTGACGGGCCACACACCAATCTAGGAGGATTGGTGATATTTAGATTCTATGTCGTGATAGATTACGGTAAGAACTTTAAACTTCATTTACTACTTAAGTTGTTACAGGATCTGATTTTTATGTTAGAACTAATATATTTCTGAACTATGCAAATGTGTTATGCGACGTATGTTGCTGAGTGGTATGATGACAACCCATCTTCTCAACCCTCCTTGATCTTGAGGGATGGCTCAATGCCATCAGATGGTTGAGAAGGAGCCAGATCATAGGATTCAGCTATAGCTTCGATCCTTCACTACCTCGATATCCTTCGGCATCCTCATAGGCTTCGATATCTTAGACCTAGAGCGATGCGCACATGAAGGAGGTCATGCAGAGGCTTCTAAGCAAATGACCTCAAAGCCTCCTAGTGCCATCCATGATATAATCATGGAGCTTCTCCGGGACCCCCAACTATGCGACCAATTGAGCTCATTGTATCAGCCATCACATCAAGTAATTATATTATTAAATTCTTTTACTTAGTTTAAATTTTCATATTTAGAAGCTTCGTATATTTAGGTTTGAGTTTGGAAAAAAGATCCAGGGGCTAAAAATTCAATCTAACTATTCAATCGATAGGCCGAAGGTGTCTATAACTCCATATCATCGAATAAAATGTGTAGGAATAATCTATTCATGAATCGGAGGAGTGTATCGAAAGATACGCCACTGTATCGAAACTTACTAATATTATTTTATTTTTTTATTATAGGATACTAGGACATTTAGTTCTCATCCACTAGCTATTAGAGAAGAGCAGGAGGAGGAGGTGGACGACGATGAGGATCGACCTAATTTTTTTTTGATGTATTGTATTATTTTTTATACTACTTATAAAAAAAATTAGTATATTTTTTTGATGTATTATATTATATTTTTAATATAATATAATTAGTATTTAATTTTTGATTATCATATTATCTTTGAAATTTAACTATAACAAGCATTAGGGACCATAATTCATTATGATTAATTAAAATAGATTTTTAAAAATATTATTATTAATTTTAAAAAAAATAAAATTAATTATTAGCATCAGTATTAGCAATGGTAGTTGCCATCACTAATAACTATTAGCGATGGCAGTAGAGACCAAATTGTCATTGCTAATATTTTTTTAAAATAATTTTTTATTTTATTTAAAAATTAAAGATGGCATTAGCAACGATATTTTTGGTTGCTAATAATTATTTGAGACAGCATTAGCCATGAATGGCCATTGCTAATATTTTTAATTTTTTTAAATAATTTAATTTAAATATTAAAAAAATAATTAGTGATAGAATTATTCCATCTCTAAAGTTGTCGTTGATAGTCTTATTAGTAACGGTAATGATTACTATTACTAATAATGATAATTAGCAACATGAATTTTTAGATTGGTTTTTACGATAATATTAGCGATGGTTGCTCTATTAGCAATGACGAAAGGACTATTAATGACGGTAATTAGCTATCGCTAATAGTCTGAATTCTTATAGTATTACTAAATATACAATGTTTGCAAAAGTCTAATTTTTCTATCATTGCAGCAGCAAGCGGGCTTCTCTTGGACAAAATTATCATCCCTCTCTTATATACATGCCCTAAACATATGTGCCATAAGTAAGTAGCATCCGTATTGACAATCCTGATAATGAGAAAACTATAGTACTGACTGTCGTTTTACCTAATAAGTAATAAAATTTATTAACTAAATTTTTTTCATCACTACAATGGCTCCCCTTAGAGACTTTCAGCAAACTATTCTCACCAGCATATTTTACACCTATGAGAATCTAGAGTACTTAAGGAAATGAGGTTCTTTTTTAATTTTGGAGCATGCCAAGCTTCTAAGATCCTCACAGTACCATCATACATCTCAATTTAAATTATTCTAATACCACCAACCATAATGGATTTATTATTTTCCAACAGAATCTTTCCTCTCCCAGTCTGATAGGTAGAAAACCAATCTCTATTAGGAGTCATATGAAAGAAACAACCAAAATTAAGAATCTACTCTATCCCATAACTACCGATACTAACTAACATAATCTCATTATCAATATCATTGGGGTTTTCTTGTGCTACATTAGTATTAGCTTCAAAGACAAGCTCTTATTTTTCACCATTTCTTTTTCTTTTTGGACAAAGTCTTCTAATGTACCCTTCTTTATGACAATAAAGACAATAGATATTTTTTATATTTTGATTTTAATCTAGACTTACCCTTACTACTAGAACCCCTTTCCTTGCTTATACCTTTAGCAATCAAGCCTTCTTTTTAGTTTTCATCATAACTTCAAAATATCTTTTTTCTTCGGCTCTTTAGATTGCAAGGCATCTTTTATCGACTATAATAGATTCTCTGCCATATAGCATGGTATCAATGAAGTTCTCATAAGAGAGTGGTAGTAAGAACAATAAAAGTAGGACCTGATCTTCATTATCAACTGGAATACTAATATTTCTTAAATCCAAAATAGCTTTATTAAAATTATCTATATAATCTTTCGCATTTGTATCTTCTTTCACGAGCAAGTGGTAGAGCTGATTCTTCAAGTATTATCTATTTGTGAGCAATTTGGTCATGTATATACTCTCCAATTTTTAACTATAGTTCAGCCAGTGTCTCCTCTTCAACAACTTCTCTAAGCACCTCATTTGCTAAATACAATAGAATTGTACTATATGCCTTTGCCAATAGCTCCTCCTTATCTCCATCAAACATGTTATCTAATAACTTCTTCTTGCCTTCTAATGCCCTTCATTAACTTTATTACACCAAAAGAGCTCACATTTTAATCTGCCAAATGCCAAAATCATTTATATCATTGAACTTCTTGATTTCAAATTTTACGGTCGTCATCGCGAAACTCCAATTAAAAAGACTAAGGTTCTGATACCACTTGTTGCAATAAGTAGGGAGAATAATAAAACAAGAAGGAAAAAAGAAAAGAAAAAAAAGAGAAGAAAGAGAATAAGAGAAGAATAATAGCATACAAAATTTATATATTGTAGTCTATTGACCTACATCCACGAGCAAAGATAGTGTAAAAGCTTCATTATAAAAAATAGATGATTACAACATACAATTACCTCATAAACTCTAACCTCTAATATACCATATCTCTAGGATACTCGATTACCATGAATCAATTTAGGCCTAAATTTAGACCCAAATTTGTATTCCTATAATAAATTTGTACTATATATAATAGAGTAAACTAATTTAGACCCAAATTTGTATTCCTATAATAAATTAGTTTAGACCAATGTCCTAATTCGATATCAACTTTAATTGCCATCTAAAATAAACTTTCAATTGATGTGGACTTATCCTACTAGATGCAAAATTCAAGACAAACTCAACACCTTCATAGAGCAATTACTAGCACGTGAGAATTGGCAACATGTTGTAGTTAGAAACTAGTCTTTTTGGGCTTACCATAGTGGTAAAGACTAGAAGAGAGAGAATAGATGGTTTAAACATGTTGACTTAAAAATTTATCTTTAGTTTAAATTCATTAAACATTTTTGAAATACATATTTTTGTATTCACTAGCATGCTTTAATTTATAATAGAAAATCTTATATTATAAAAATTGATATTCTTTGTATATTATGCTTGATCTAACTAGATTTAAAGATGACTAGCAGAGCTATTAGCTCACTTTTGTTTCTCTTGTTTTTTTTTTTACATACCGGCAACTAACATATGTAGGATCATGGTACTATGTGAAAGAGAAATTCAAAGAAATACTATGTAGTTAACATTGATCAAGTTTAAATTAATGTTGGACCTTGTATTATAATTTTTTATTATTTTAAGATATTTTAAGCAACTTAGCTTACCTGGATTGATGTTATCTAAATTTTTTCTTAGGCCTTGCATATCCTAGGGTCAAACGTTGTAGGGCTTGAAGTTGTCTGTTGCGTGCTGACCCATGCTAATGGAACAGGGTGCAACATTGCTATTCTCAACTTTGGTGGAAGTTGGCTTTGAAAAGATTGATCAATGATTTCTCTACACTTTTCTCATTCAACCATTGCTCATGAGCTTCTGGTGAGCTCATTAACTCATCCACCATCATGATGGATAGATCCTTTGACTCTTCAATTGCCACAAAAATATGTCCAAATCTTTATTAATATTTGCGAGATCCTTTGCACCACTGCAAGTTCTTCAATCTTATCTCCATTTGCTCTCATCTACTTTGTCAAGGCCCATACATAAGTTTCAATATTTTTCATTTGCAAAAGCTCAAATTGACATCTCAAAGTTTGAAGTCTCACCTTTTGGCCTTCTCCACTCCTTTGTAGGATTGTTCTAAAAGAGCCCATACTTTCTTTGTTGTAGTTTCTCTAGAGATCTTCCAATTCTCCTTCTTGTTCTCTCGATAGGCATGTCGCTAGGCATCGTTTGGATTCTCTCCATGTACAACAACTCCAATTACCTCCAAGAATCAAGAATTTTTTAATAGCCAAAAAATACCTTCATTTGGATGCTCCAACGATCAGTTTTTTTCCTTCTAACACGAGGAAAGAGGGTTGGACTAAGCCATTAAATGCTACCATTAGGGCTAGAATGACCATTTAATGTCAAGAGAAGAGATAGAAGAATCTAGCTGGGAAGAAGAAGCCAAAGGTGGAGAAGATGCTAGCCTCCTAAAAATCGGTGGAGAAAGCCATTGTTGAAGATGTGATAGATCCTCCCAGTGATGTGGCAGATGCCACTCTTAAGTGCTGCAATTAGGGCTAGATTGACCATTTAGTGCCAAAAGAAGCAGATATAGAGGAATCTAACTAGGAAGAAGAAGCCAGTGGTAAAGAAAATGCCAATCTCCTAAAAAATGATGGAGAATGGCCACTGTTAAAGATGTGATAGATCCTCCCAGTGATGCGCCGCTCATTCCGGTGGTAGAGGAGGAAATGCATGCTCTAGCGGTGAAAGGGGAGCAGCTCTGATATCAATTTGGATAAGGTAAACTCATGAACATATGGAGAGCAAACAATAAAAGAGGAGAACTAAAAAACTTTTTTTTATTAAATTTGACCATGCCAATACAAATGAGAACCATTGGTTTTCATAGCATGCATTTACTTTACAAGTGATACGACCAAGCAGAAGATAGACTTCGTCAACTAGATGAAGGCAAGGGAAAATAATAGACTTGATCTACTAAATAATCTTCCAAACTAATTCCAAAAGATTGAGATAAGCTAGAAATCTAAATTAACTTCAACATTAACAAATCCTCCTTGCTCTTCGTATCTCCAATGTTTTAAAAACGAGTCAGGTGCTAGCCTAGGCGCTTGCTTTAAGTGGGTAGGACCCATCGGTACCCAAGCCCGCCATCAGGCAGATGCCCGGGCTAGGCATGCAAAGCAGGCACCCAGGGCGGATTTTAAAATGGTTCGTATACGTGTGCATAAATTGATCTGATTATTCCCCTGTTTTAACTTTATCCTTACACTTGGCATGTACTCTATTCCGTGATACCTTCCAAAATTTTTGCGTGAACCCATGCATGCATCTAATAGCTACAAACTTGCCAACCACATATATGTTTTCAGGACTAAACCAAATTTTTCCTTCCAACAACCCCAAACACCTTATCTCGGTTCATCCCAAAATTTTTTCGCGCCATCTCACAAAATCCCACGAGAATAGGAAGGGCAACCTTGTGCAATTCAATACCCTAGTCCTCACAAAACACACGAGCAGCAATTTCAGCTTATTACAGGTAATCACTACAGGGCATAACACCCTTTATACCAAAACCCTGGAACCACCGGTATCCACCCGAGTAACGCCGCTTTATCCCCATTTTCCCCTTATCCTCCAACCAAACTGGATCCTGTGACCTCCTATGGGAACAGGATAAGCAATTGAAGGACAAGATGGTGTTATCCTCGGTGAGGATGACTAATTCAAGAATAATGTAGCGTAAGACTTGTCTATTTTAGGATAAATCATTATTATCTATGTTGTACGATTGCACAGATACTTTCTCTAAATAATATTATAGCAATTACTTTTGGATAAAAAGACTAATAGGACTTCACCTTCCTGCTGTCTGCCAGAACCGCGAAACATCAATTATCCCAGGTTTGACCATAATTGTCCAGGATCAGAAACTCCATCCCATTGAAACAGTCCATTTGTCATTTGCAATTAATTCTAGGGATAAGGCAGTTACCCTGCCTCATCCCAACCTCTTATTTACCTCCCAACCAAGGCCTCGATCCTTCAAGGACATGACTGTTACGAAAGGAAGCAAGGTGGGCCTCAATCCCCCGAGAACAAACAAACACGAAAACAGTCTTCCTCGTTTCATCAGAAAGTCATAAAGAAATTCTGAATGCATGTAGAATAATTTTTTGAATTGCATATCAATAACTGCCGTGGTTACATAGAACCATTAAAAATATCTTATAATAAATAATCTTTAAAAAAAAAAACCATCATCACATCTGGGATCTCATGATCCATGGATGCATGTACCGGCAGGACTTACATACAACCCCAACACATTTGACATGTACATAAAAGCACACAATACTTTAGTTTTTGAGAGATGAAGATACCATCATGGACGAGATCTTTTTGCATATTGACATGCAGCTTTAAATTTAGAAAATAAATACAGAATTAAGCTCTCAACACTGCCTATTCTTTGGGCATCCGTTCTCAAACGTAAGATAGCAAGTTCCAATTCACCTTGTTGACAAATTGCTAATCAACTTATATACAACACTAGGAAGATGTCCGGCCGTGAGTCAGAAAGAGGTATCAGCAAGTATCTCAGCTGGGCAGACTCTTCTCTGTCGAAAGAAGAATGTAGATGGATGCTAAGAAATACTTCAAAAGCAAAAAAATAATCTGTCATGAAAAAAAAAAAAAACCCTCTTTATTATGTACAGAAATGTCAGACTTCTTCTAATACAACGTCCACCTTTTCAAATATCAATTCTTTCACAACCTCGTAGTTTCTCTTAACTGCCAGGCCAAGTTAGTGCAGTGTCAACTTTCTTCCCCAACTCCTAATCAATTCAACTCGTAGATATGGTTTTAATTACAGTATATTAAATCTTCATCCATGTATTGCATCAGCAATTACAGCAGCGGAAGAAATAGTAAGTGCTGGATTGATTTTTTCCCTCGCCGCAAAAATGTTCAGAGAGATAAAAGGAAAGTTTGTTGTTCTTTTCCTCGTGTATGAACCAGAGCCAAATCTTTATATGAATGATAGCAGGAGTCTTCAGCATCATACTCGATAAACCATGCCAACCTCAATCAGGGAGGTATGTGGCATCCCAAGCGCAACGGCAGGCCTGCGGGAGTTACGCCGAAGAAACCCGTACACAACATTTACCGCAAACTTCTTGATACATGATGAGGACTCATGAGCCAGCACACATGTATGGCCCATCATATATGACACACCAGCCTCCCTCTCCTCCACCAATTCCCTCACCTCTTGCCTCACATCTTCCCTGACCGCCTCTTTGAATCGCACCCTCTTCTTACTCGTCTCAGTCCTTTCAGACCCAACCACAGCATCAACCACCGGGTTAGATGGCTGACCAACCACTGACATCTCACCATTAACCAACGAATCCCCCACCTCCTGCTGCAGATATTCTGCCACTTTCAAGAGCAGCTGATTCTCAAACTCATGACTGTCCCTTCCTCCATCCTTGTACCCATACCTCACAATGCACTGAAAGAGGCGATACTCTGGTGGGCCAATCCTTCCAATCAAGAAGCGCTCATCAACTGGAACTTTCGGGACTGTAAGTGTCTGTAAGCAGACAAAGATGAGGATGCGATGGAATGCGGGAAAGTTTGTGACAAAATGAGCAAACATGGGTGGGACACCAGTCACAATGTTGGAGTATACAAGGCCAACTCCAGGGACTCGGACAAGGCCAAGGCTGGGGCTGATGCTGAGGAGACGGTCGAGGCAGACCTTGTTTTGGAGCTCGAAGGCCTGTTTCATAGCAGTGCCATAGTGCCACGTCGACATAACAAGCAAAATGATAAGTGAAAAGATGAGGGGAAACCAGCCACCATGAGGAACTTTGGCAAGGCATGCAGAGAAGTAGAGGAGCTCTAAGGATCCAAAGGTAATAACAAAGAGGAGCACCAAGAATATGGATCGTTTCCAGACAGTAGTGATGATTAGAGACATAAGACAAGTTGTTACAAACATTACAATAATCACGGCAAGGCCTGGAAAAGGAAATATATGTCATATGCCCACATCCATTCTGTTTTGATATAATCAAAATGGAAAGTGAAGAAACACATACCATAAGCATTTCCAATCATATTAGTGTCTCTGAAGCCAACGGTGACAGCGAGACATAACAGCATGAGAAGCCAGTTCACCTCTGGTATGTATATCTGCCCATGTATATGGCTTGATGTATGTATAATTTTCACACGGGGAAAACATCCCAAAGCCCTACATTGACTAATTATGGAGAAGGTAGCTGAGATAATTGCCTGACTGCCAACAACTGTGGCTAATGTTGCAACAATGAATACTGGCCAAAATACGCTCTCTGAATTGGGGGAAAACAGTGTGGAGAAAGCATAAGATTTTATCACTTGAAATCGATTGGTAAACTAGTGGCTTATGAATAAATGCTAAATGTTTTAAATGATAAAGCCATCATAAATGAAGGACCAGTTTGACCCAGTTCTTACATCTACAAGTAAATTACATAGGACCCCAACAAATATTAGCAAAGCAATATTAGGTGAAATAAAAAAAGCTCATAAGGTTATAGTTGTCAGCAACATATAAGATAATCATGTAAATTCCTAACATTCCCTTCTTCAATGTTATAGGATTATTAGAGGGACAAATTGAGATTTTCCTTTGTTGATGTCCATGAATCACTCTAAATAGCAGGCCATTAAAAAAAGATAGGCACTTCTGACTTTTCTAAATTATGTAGGACAACAAGCATGATATTCATCTTCCAGTATGTTCATAAACAAAGCAGATCTTATATTTCCATGTCATAAAATAGGAGCTGTAAGCTAATATACCTGGGAGGGCTTTGTAGAAGCTACTATGGAGATCCTCCCTATGCTTTGATAGGTAGGCAGCTTCACCCATGTATGCCACTACCAAGCAGGGATAAACTACGGCTGCAAACGCCACCTGCCACCAGAACACATTTAACACAAATATAAGTTAACACTGTGAATAAACACAGTATTTGGCAGACTAAAGGTATATTAATGATAATAATCAACATGATAGTATGAAGAAAATATGGAATGCACAACAAGATAACTTAGGAATTCAAGAAAATGAGATCACAAGTCTCAAACAGCCACAAGAATATATGTAAATGTCTGAGAATATTGATGCATAATTGGCAAAGCAAAATGTAAGGCCTCTACTATCTTTTGCATCATCATAATTATAGACCATGATTTTGAATTTTGGCCCATACCCGGAAACCAAACTCAATTATGCTAAGAATCGGTCTGAAACTAGGTTGGTTTCAAGGTTTTAGCCAAAAAGATATACTGGCCCTATTTAACGTGTATACCAGCAGTTTATGTTTCTTTTAGTTGGCTGATCATTTATTAGAATTCTGAAAAGTACTTTATCAATATTAAACTCCTTGCAGGCATTTCGGTATTTGGTAAGTTTGAAGTAAAGGTAAGTTTGGGGTTTTGGGGGTTTTGAGAGACCTTTATAGGAAGGATTAGCATGCGAAGTAGTACATCTCCTGAATAATAGATTCAGGAAAAAAAAATAAGCCCAGAACTCAGGAGATTTAAACTCAAATATCCTCTTTAAGAGTGTCAAGTTTCAGGATCCAATATGCTAGAAGCATGCTTTTGATGTGGTCCCCATAAATTGTATAAATCAATTATTTTTACATGATAATCTTTTAGATCTATCGTGGGATTTCAAATTTTTAGAAAACTCTCCATTTCTTTACATATTTGTTAGTTCCTTCTATTCTTAAGATTGTCATTATTTCAAAATTATTGAATGGTGAGACTGGAAAAGCAACAAAGATGTTGACATTCTTTAAATTATCCAAAATTATCAACAGTTGTCTGAAACAACCAAACATTATACTCAAAGTTATCAAGAAAACAGAATTTAATAAAATCCAATCTAAAATATTTCTAATATTTTTTTCCTGGCTTGTTTACTTTAAATAAATAATCATATATTAACTTCTTTGGTTTTTTTAGTTTTATCTCTTTTTTTGGCCAAATCCTAAACTCAAAGCGAAAGTATGGAGATTGAAGCTTAATTGGTCTGGCTTAAACTGAAATTGATTCTTCAAACCTTGATAAACAAAATCACAATTGTCAATTATAACTATATTGACAATGAACAACTGAATCCAAGAGATTTTATTCCTCAAATCCAAAAGTAAACCTAACATTCTAGGAAGTTAGTAATTCTGGTGCGACAACTAGTGTAAGTCATTTTGTCCAATCCTAGACAAGTAGTCGCTTCATGAATCATTAAAGTGGAAGTTACAATAATACTCTCATAAATCTAATCCATCAGTTTCCCTTCTCCAGAAGTGATATTCTTAGTGTACAACACTATGACAACAATAAAACAATCTGGTACCTGATTAATGGATAGAGTTGCATATATTTTATGAGCACGTCTTTTACATAAAAGGATGAGAGAATCTTCATCCCTTCCATATTTGCCTCCTCTTATTGATTGTCCTCGTATATTTCCAAATGCATAAAATGCAAGAATATTTGCAGTTCTATTTTCAAGTCAGGTTACAACAATACATGTGAAGGTGCATGTGAGATACCAACATATTCACAAAACAGAGATAGCCATGTCAATCATATCATCATTCTAGAGTTTGCATCGTGCCATCAAGCTAATGTTTGAATTAATTAATTCATCAGCTGAAGAGGTATGCATTGAATCATGGAGGACAGGACACGTAAGTAGATCTAAGGATGATTTACACAACTAAAATCTTAAATTTTTATTGCATTTATAATTTTTACACTAAAAAAATATTGTGGATTAAAAAATAAAAAATAAAATAATAATAATAAATTACTATAGAATCACAAGCACCTTTAGGGTTATGCATGCTACTCTCGACCAAAATTTGATGCCAATTTATTCAAGTTTGGGCCAGATCATGTGCATAGTGACAAAAGCCCAAGTTTTTAAAAAAATTGAAATACCCACGAGCTGAGAAAAATATATGTAGCATCCATGATAAGGTACTACATAGATTTGAGGTCAAATTAATTTTCTAAATTCTTTATATTTAAAAAATTAATTTTTAATTTAAAAAATAAAAATATATAATTAATAAAAAATTAGTACTATGTATAGATAATTCAGAAATATTTTCTAAAATAGAAACATATTTTTGTATCATAACAAAATTTCATTATTTTTTAAATAATTAATAAAATGATGATAACTTACGATAACAATAAATGTAGCATCCTTGTTATGGTTCTCCATATTTATAAATTAAAATATATTTTCTAGATATTTTCTAGTTAAATCTTGATTTACTATGAAAAATAATTCTATTTATTCAATTAAGTGCAATATGTAGATAATGTAGAAGTATTTTCTATACCAATTTGGTGAGTTTTTAATTACAACATAATTTTGCTGATTTTTAAATAATTAATTACCTAAATATCAATTGATACAAAAATATTTGACATGTTTTGGTGTCTTTTTGCATGAATGGATCTATTGAAAGAGGGCCTAGAGAGCAACATCGATAAAAATCTTGATATCATGTTCTCAGCTTGGCACCATGAAACAAGTGGTGCGGCGCTAAGTTCAGTGGTTGGGGTAACCAAGCTAAAACAACACCAGATAGGTGGTTACCCCGACATATCTATCTGATAGAAATGCTCACAAAAAGTACAATAGCTTATAAAGAAATGCTTCACTAATTTCAAAGCAACAATATAGAAAATTGCTTAGAAGAGGTTGGTGGAACACCGAGTAGTAAAGCTAACTTCATATCACTCGAGAGAGTCAAAGGAGACCCTCATTCTAGATGATGAGGTGTAAATTCAAGTTGCTATCCAAGCAAGCCAAAATGACCAGTGACAATGGGACGAGGTTGCCAAGCACAATACGATGATACAAGATGGTACTTCTTAATATGAGACAGGCTCCAGTTCTAGGGCCACTCGGATAGATCTAAAGTTCAAGAAGATCTCCTCAATTAGTGACGACATCAATGGAGTTAGGAGCCATATAGCATCTATGCTAGGTGGGAGCCTTTGGTAGCAAGAAAAGTTCTTAAGTAGGGCCCACCATCCATGATTTAGATCCACATACATTTCCTTGCAAGAATGCGAAGTAGCAGAGGATTGATATGATGTTGATAAAAGACAAGGATATGTGGAGAGCTATCACATCCTGAGTCCACTTTAGCTACATCCCAATAAATGCGACAAGAAACATATACCATCATCCGCCATCACCTCCATACAAAGTATCGGTCCAACTATGGATCCTCCAAGACTAAAAGATGTATATGGTGAACTCCTAGATAACAACAAAAAATAAGTTACAAAAGTAGATTGCCTCCTACTAGAGCGAGTGGGACATGTATGGATTGACTGTGATGTGCGATAGCCAGATTAGTCTCAATCAACGAAGCATTATCAACTCTCTTACTTACTATAATATGAAGACATTCTTCCACAAGTATGTTGATACTTCCGATCAGGTGCACAATGCTAGCTACATGCCTACATCTCCAGATTAATGGAGGTGATAATAGATCAGGTAGGAGAGAAAAACATCATGCAAATGGTCATTGATAATAGGCTACAATGTAGAGCCGCTAGGGAGATCTTGGAACAGAGACTATACATTTTCTAGACCCCATATGCTGCACACTAGATTGACCTCATGTTGATGGACATAAAAATGTTCATAAGGTGAAGCAATCATCGAGTTAGCATAGTCCATCACCAAGTTCAAATTAACCACACAAGTCTTAGCACTAATGAGAAAGTTCACAATGGGTGAAGTTTTGAGACCAATAGTGACAGTTTGCCACAAATTATATTCCACTTGATAGCCTCCTTGAAAAGAAAGAAAGCCTTCATTAGACATTTGTCAGTGTTGAATGGCAAGAAAGTAAATGTGCAAGGGACAGCACTAAAGGGAGCCACATGGAGGGCTTGGTGACGAGACAACAATTTTAGCAATGGACTAAAAGGATAGCGAGAGATATCGAGCCATTACATAAAGTACTTCAGGCCATGGACAATGAAAGATATCCCAAATGGGCTTCCTACATTACATGATGATGGTGGCAAATGATCAAATTAAGCAAGCAAATTTGAAGTATGCCCAAAAATACATTTAAATCATTAAGCAAAGTTAAAACTACCAAATAGATAAAGAGTTGTATCTAGCAGATAATTATGTACACTGAAATACTTATCCATTGACTACTCTTGTAGTCATAAATGTTTTATTAAAAAATTATTAACTATATGAGCAGCTTACTACTTGAATCTAAAGTTCCAATATAACATCCTTGGGATCGATATGGATGAGAAACTTCTAGCCACCTTGCACAATGTAATCTACAAGATGAGGCTTGATCCGAAATTGCCTACCTAGTCTCTTCAAGAGATAAATTAACTTAAGTGGCATATAGGCAATTAACTTTGTTGGTGCAGAAATTGATCGTCGTCGGATCCGGCTGGAGCAGAGGTGGACGAGGTCGCCGTCGGAGAACTGCAAAACAAAGTCCCATCCGAAGCCGATGGGGGGTGGCTCCGGCAGGACCCTCTGACGATCAAGTCAGCTCCGGCCAACAGGAATGGAGTGCTCGGGAATGAGTTCCGCAGAGCTTAGAGAAGGAAAGGAGAGCTTAGAGCTTAAAGATTAGAGTTAGCGTATCTGGAGGGTCCTTTTTATAGGCGGAGCTTGATGGTGACAGCTGCAGCTACCTTATGGTGGGCCGCTCGAGGCTGCACCAAATTTGATGCGTAGAGGATGGTGTCATCAGGCTGATAGTGACAGCCGTGCCGTCCGACAGTGATGCGCTGCTCGAGGTCTGGCGAAGTGAGGGGGACACCGTCTGTAGCGTCGCTTGTGGCAGACTGATGGTGACTGTTCGGCCAGATTTAATGGCGGTAGCTCTGAGAAAGCGGATGTCAGTTGGTGGACCTCGGCATATATCGATTCCAAAGGAGTTCGGACTTCTAAAGGAGAAGCTCAGAAGGAGTTCGGCTCCCGTAGGCGTCTGGCTGGAGGAGTGCGGCTAAGGCTCGGTCGTTGGGGAGTTCGGAAGAAGCTCGGCTGCTGAGGAGTCCGGTCGGCCGAAGGGGATGTCTGAGAGGAGTCCGGCTCCTGAAGAAGTCCGGCCGAAGGGGAAGCTTGGAGGGAGTTCAGCTCCCACAGGCGTCTGGCTGGAAGAGCGCAGAGGGAGTTCGGCTCTCGCAGGAGTCCGACTGAAGCTCGGCTGCTGAGGAGTTCGACCGGATGAAGGAGTTCGGCTAAGGCCCGGGCATCGGGAGCCCGAAGGAGCTCGTCCGCTGGGGAGTTTGGCCGGCTGAAGGGGTTCGGCTAAGGCCCGACCGCTGAGAGTCCGAAGGAGCTCTTCCGTGGCTACCGATTGCGTTAAACTGAGCATCGAACTGGACTTCGGTGGGAGCGGGGTTTATCCCCAATAATAGTCTCTCTACTTTCGAGTTCGAAACTCGAAGGGAGTGCAGAAAGGGCGACTGCCAAAGTCCTCTTCTGGCTGGTTCAGGTCGAAGCTCGGGGAGGAGATCTCATCTCCAGCCAAAGTTGATGTTGAAGTCGAAGCCTAAGGGAGATCTCATCTTCAGCCGAGGTTGAAGTATATCTCGCCTCCTACGGTCGAGGTCGGAGGTTAAGCCCCTCGGAGGCGATATTGTCACCAGCGGCCGAGGCTGACTCGGGGGATCTCCTCTCCTGGAGCCGAGGTCGACTCGGGGGAATTCTCATTTTCTGCGGCTGAGGTTAATACGGATGCTCGGAAGAGATCTAATCTCTGCAGCTCGGGGTTGACTTGGGCGCTCGGGGAGATCTCTTCTCCTGTATCGAGGTTGTCTTCATCTTATCTGGCCGAGGTTGGCTCGGACTCGGGGATATCTTATCTCTGGCCGAGGTTATCCTATCTCTGGCCGAGGTTCTCAGGCACTCAGACCGAGGTTTCGCAGTCTCAAGAGGATCTTATCTTTGGCCAGGTCGGCTCGGTCACTCGGAAGAGATCTCATCTCTGACGAGGTTAAGTTGGGTGCTCGGGGGAGATCTCTTATCTACTGGCCTGAGGTTGTCTCGATCGCTCGGGAGAGATCTTATCCTCGAGGTTGTACGTCGCTCGGAAAAGATCTTATCTCTGGGCCGAGGTTGTCACGGTTCGCTCGAAAGAGATCTTATCTCTGGCCGAGATTGTCACGGTCGCTCGGGAGAGATCTTATCTCTGGCCGAGGTTGACTCGATCACTCGGGAGAGATCTTATTTCTCGCAGCCGAAGTTACCTCGGGGGAGATCTTATCTCCTGCAGCCGAGATTGCCTCGGGGGAGATCTCATCTCCTGCAGCCAAGATTGATGCGGGCGCTCGGGGGATCTATCTCCTGCAGCCGAGTTTGCCCGAGGGAGATCTTATCTCCCACAGCCGAAGTTGGCCCGGACCCTCGGGGGAGATCTTATCTCTCCAACCAAAGTTGATGCGGGCGCTCGAGGGAGATTCTTATCTCCTACAGCGTCGAAGTTGGCCCCGGACCCTCGGGGAGATCTTATCTCCTGCAATCGAAGTTGCCTCGGGAGATCTTATCTCCTGCAGCTGAGGTCGAGTGCGGCGCTCGGGGGAGATCTTATCTTCTACAGCCGAGTTGCCTCGGGGGAGATTCTTATCTCCTGCAGCCGAAGTTGGCCCGGACCCTCGGGGGAGATCTTATCTCTTGCAACTGAGGTTGCCTCGGGGGAGATCTTATCTCCTGCAGCCGAGGTCGATTGCAAGTGCTCGAAGAGATCTCATCTCCTACAACCGAGGTTGCCTCGGGGGAGATCTTATCTCCTGCAGCCGAGGTTGATGCCGGGCACTCGGGGGAGATCTTATCTCCTGCAGCCAAAGTTGGCCGGACCCTCGAAGGAGATCTTATCTCCTGCAGCCGAGTTTGCCTCGGAAGAGATCTTATCTCTGCTGTCGAAGTTGGCGTGGGCGCTCGGGGAGATCTTATCTCCTATAGTCGAGTTTGCCTCGGAGGAGATCTTATCTCCTGCAGCCAAGTTTGCCTTGGGGAGATCTTATCTCCTTGCTGCCAAAGTTGGCCCGGACCCTCGGGGGAGATCTTATCTCCTACAGCCGAGGTTGCCTCGGGAGAGATCTTATCTCCTGCTGCGAAGTTGGCCCGGACCTCGGGGAGATCTTATCTCCTGCAGTCGAGGTTGCCTCGAGGGAGATCTTATCTCCTGCAGCCGAGGTTGATGCGAACCCTCGGGGATATCTTATCTTCTGCAGCCGAGTTTGCCTCGGGGAAAATCTTATCTTCTGCTGCCGAAGTTGGCCCAAATCCTCGGGGGAATCTTATCTCCTACAGTCGAGGTTGCCTCGGGGAGATCTTATCTCCTGCAGCCGAGGTTGAAGCGGACCCTTGGGGAGCTTTTATCTCCTACAACTAAGGTTGCCTCGGAGAGATCTTATCTCCTGCAGCTGAATTGACGCGGGCGCTCGGGGAGATCTTATCTCCTGCAGCCGAGGTTGCCTCGGGGAGATCTTATCTCCTGCGGCCGAAGTTGGCCCGAACCCTTGGGGAAGATCTTATCTCCTACAGCCGAGGTTGAAGGTCTTTGACCTGCTCATGCTAGGACGAGGTTCTCCTCCTGTTCCTAACACACGGTAACTATTGATTGCTTCTTTCCCTGTCATCATATGAGTTTTTGCACTCAGAAATAATATTATTTGTTGGGGGAGAATTTTACCGAGGGAAAGTTACTCACAAGCATATCCCCGTTTCAGGATCGTGTAGGGGCATTGTTCGTCCGGATTTCCTTGGGCAGCAATGCCCGAACCGGACGACCTCCTCTATCTCGTGTTGGCCTTCTCAATTCGGAGCAAGCTTCTCTTGGCTTTGTCGCTGGAAGACGACGAATCGCCGATGTACCAAGCTCCTCCCAGGGATAACGTTGATGACGCCGTGAGGCGGCCGACCTCCTTGTCGTTTTTGGCTACGGCAGCGCCCTTGGCCGATCTTCTCCTGCTTCAGGCTGGCGTCGGAGGAATTTACTCAGCCGCCCCTTTCTGACGAGCTCCTCAATTTCGTCTCGGAGCTGAATGTATTCCTCAGTATCGTGGCCGTAGTCGCGATAGTAGAAGCATTACTTGCTTCGATCGCGCATATTTGAGGAAGACCGTAGTCCTTCTGATCTTGGCAGCCGATTCCTAACTTCTGTCACACAGCCTGCATCATCTCGGCGAGGGCACGAACCTACTGGACCAGTAGGTTGAACTGCTCCACATCTACAGTGACTTCAGGTGGAACCTGGGCTGTCGGGGCTAAAACGGGAGCAGATGGACCTAGCACGGAGGCCGCTGATCGCTGAGTCGAAGCTCTCCTGAAGGCATTTTCTCTTCGGAAAAAAACTCTAGAGAGGAAGAAGAGAGATTTCTGGAGAGGGAAGAGAAATCATCGTCGAGCACTCCTTTAAAAACAAGAAAACCTCGAAGATTCAGAAGGTCCTTCCTCTAGCGTCAATCTGTTGGTGCAGAAACTGGTCGTCGTCGGATCCGGCTAGAGCGGAGGTGGATGAGGTCGCCATCGGAGACCTGCAAAACAAAGTCCCGTCCGGAGCCGGTGGAGGGTGGCTCCGGCAGGACCCTCCAACGATCAAGTCAGCTCCGATCAACAGGAATGGAGTGCTCGGAAATGAGTTCCGCAAAGCTTAGAGAAGGGGAGGAGAGCTTAGAGCTTAAAGATTAGAGTTAGCGTATCTGGAGGATCCCTTTTATAGACGGAGCTTGATGGTGACAGCTGCAGCTACCTGATGGCGGGTCGCTCGAGGCTGCACCGGATTTGATGCGGAGAGGATGGTGTCGTCAGGCCGATAGTGACAACCGTGCCGTCCGACAGTGGTGCGCTGCTCAAGGTCTAGCGAAGTGAGGGGGACACCGCCTGTAGCGTTGCCTATGGCAGACTGATGGTGACTGTTCGACCAGATTTAATGGCGGTAGCTCTGAGAAAGCGGACGTCGGTTGGTGGACCTCGGCATATATCGATTCCAAAGGAGTTCGAACTTCTAAAGGAGAAGCTCAGAAGGAGTTCGGCTTCCGTAGGCATCTGGCTGGAGGAGTGCGGCTAAGGCTCGATAGCTGGGAAGTTCGAAAGGAGCTCGACCACTGAGGAGTCCGATCAGTCGAAGGGGATGTCTGGGAGGAGTCCGGCTCCTGAAGAAGTCCGACCGAAGGGGAAGCTTGAAGGGAGTTCAGCTCCCGCAGGCATCTGGCTGGAAGAGCGCAGAGGGAGTTCGACTCTCGCGGGAGTCCGACTGAAGCTCAGCTGCTGAGGAGTTCGGTCGGATGAAGGAGTTCGACTAAGGCCCGAGCGTCGGGAGCTCGAAGGAGCTCGTCCGCTGGGGAGTTCGGCCGGCTGAAGGGGTTCGGCTAAGGCCCAACCGCTGAGAGTCCGAAGGAGCTCTTCCATGGCTATCGATTGCGTTAAACTGAGCATCGAACTGGACTTCGGTAGGAGCGGAGTTTATCCCCAACAAACTCATATCTTCAATCATTGACGTATTATAATATCTCTCTTTTCCATAGATGAAAATGTTCATAGAAGCTCCAACAAATTTGGCTATGGATCGACTATGGCAAGCAAAAGAAACTATGCATCCAGGTATAAACATATCAACTATAATTACTACTATCTTTTATGTAATTTTCTTCAAGATTTTTGCAGCTAGTGGTTCATTTCAGAATGTCAACAAGAAGCCTTAAGCAGCTAGTAATTCGGATTCTCTTAGAAATATTCTCCTCGAATGGCTACGAGTGCAATTGGTTCCCCTTCGCCCTTATCCAGCAGATAGAAGAACCATCTCATGCAAAGGCACCTCAACGACATTGTATATATCTAGTACAATCTACAGTTGAGGCTAAAGTGCATTGAGGAGGACATGAAGCTCAAGTACAATGATCCGCTCTAAAACACCTTCGTGCAAGATGAAGATGATCCTATGGTTGGTTGGTTTGAGGGCCAACAATGGCAGCCAAAGCTGAATGAGCAAAGATTGTCTCCACAACCGACTAGTTTCATAGTCAGGAAGGGTAGGATGGATGTGAAGCAATAAGGAAAACGTAACATTCCATGCTCACATCTAGTCGATCAGTCAAAGGGGTCAATAAAGAGCCAATCATGTTATGGCTCCATGTCCAAGACATCCTTCTAGAAATTTAATCAAGAGTTGCTCAGATGAGGCCACCATGCTATCCGATTCACTCAGTCAAGAGAGTACAGTCCATCTTCCAAGCATAACTAGGCAAAGAGGCATGAAAGGAAAGAAGGCAATTGTTCAACCCAGCTTGACAAGAAAAGAAAAGAAGGCAATTGCAGCCCCATTAGAGAAAGTGAAGGAATCCATTTACTCAAACTCAAAGACCAAGAAGAGTGGCAATGATAGTTTTGGTGATAATACATCTGGTGGCTAGGAAGGGAGTAAAGGATATGAGACCACCATTTATGACTCATAGTCTCGAAGGGCGGTCTTTACTTACTGAAAAGTCCCAATTCACTCATGCCATGCAAAATTGGGACCACGGTGCATGACCTAGAGCCCACAACCACAAAGATATCATTGCATATAACAGGCTCATCGAACTCGTTTGGGATACAATGGTGCTGCAAATGAGATCATACAAAGTAGAATCCCTAAATGCATCAGGTTCCGAATCTTACTACATCGAATCTTATTACCTACAGAAAAACTATGACTCATACAATTATAGTACTTCTCTCCTATGTAGCCTAAAGCATCTTACAAGTTGGATTTTTCTACTAGGATATTCAGATGGGTCGGTCCATAGCCACAACATTTGATAGATGACTCCTCCCAGAGCTAGAATACTGAGACCAATTACGACCCAGGGTGCATACCTTATAGGATGAGCTTACAAGAGAATAATGTCGTGTGGTTGGAGAATTGGTGTAATGTGCCCCTTGGCCATGAAAATGATCCCAATATCTACGAAAGACATCAACTCTCCCTCAGATTTTATATGTCAATACATATGCTATACTTAAAATATATTAAATTGACTGGGTGTCTTGTATTTCACTAAGTTTCTTTACAAATATATTGATTGGTCTATTTTAATTGCATTTCGTGATAAATTATGGTCAATTTAGCAACAAGAAGCATCCAATTAACAAATCATGCATCGAAAGACATCAAAAAACAACAAATTAGGATAAAAATCACTTAATAAAACCAAAAAAAATGAGAAACAAAGAAAATTGAAAAACCAAAAAAAACAAAAAATAGATGGATCCAACATGTCTAGGCACACTATGTGTTGATATGATACCGAATCAATAGCTGATCAGTAGGGGTACAGGTACCGATTCAACTAACCTTGGGGAGAATGATAGGTGAAAGAGATGCAGAATGAGGACTAGAAGCAAAAAATACAAGAGGGGAAGTAGGAGAGGAACATATAGAATGGGGCGAACCTGAAAGAGCATGCGGCAAAAGATGCTAGTTTGAGGGTATATTTGTTTAGCTGTTCCTTTTACACACACAAATGAGAGAATAGGGGATGTTAGTTTTGTCTCATCAGGTTTTAGATCTGGCTACAACCCATGGTGGGGTGCAAGAAAGTTAGGCATGGCTGCATAACTTAATTTTTAGATGTAACTTGGCTATTTCAAGAATTGAAAAACATTATGAGGTTGAAGCAATGATGCTTTTTGATAATACAACTTATCGGAACTGTTAAACAACATTGAGACAGCATACTCAACTTTGTGAAAACCTTTTGGCTTCCATTTTATTTAAAAGAACCCCAGCTAACAAAATAACCATCAACATGCTAGCTTCTTCAGTTTGACAAAAGTTATTAAACTAAAACTGTTGCAATGATATGGAACCCAAATTTAGTTCCTTGATCTTGATCAAATTTATGATTCCACAAATTGGACAACATAAACAGTTATCAGAAACATAAACCACCAGCAGCTAAAGATGAAGAATCTTTATTCTTAAAAAAGAATAGCAGTAGTCCAAGCATATTTTATATTATATGTTTGTACATAGATACAAATGTATTTATCTGAATGTATATGTATATACATACACGTGCACATAACTGAAAATTTTTAGCCCAAACAAATAAACTAGTAAAAGATAAAAGGAGTTTCTGCAATGTAAAAGTCATGCTGTAAAGATAAAATGGACTTCTGAACCAATATTTTTTCATTAATCAGATACCTTCTAAATTATATAGTCAACAAGTTTTCCTCTAAAAAATGACCTTACCCTGATTGAAAGCTTTGAGAAGTGCCCCAGGTCAGCAAACATGGCCTCAGCACCTGATCAGGCATACCAAGTTTGAGCCCAAGGGAAACAGTAAAGTATGTATGTACATACATACATACATACATACATACATACATACATATGCATATGTATGTATGCATGCATGTATGTATAGATATCTATACATACATGCATATATGTATGCATATATGTATGTATACATGTATGGATGCATATATGTATGTATGTATGTGTATATATATAGAGAGAGAGAGAGAGAAACATACTAGAATACATTCGATCGAATTTGGATCCAAGATCGAATTTGGATCCAAATTCGATCAGGTCAAAACTCTATAATGAAAGTTTTACATCAATGATCCAAGCCGTTGGATATGATCTACTACCTCAAAACTGCTTGCACACAAAAAATCATATGATTTGAAGACCCCTAGCCTATGCATCAAGTAGTCAAAAATTGGACAGCCTAAATAAAATTGAATTAGATGAATTTTTGGATCACTTGATGCATAGGCTAGAGATCTTCAAATCATATGATTTTTGGTGTGTAAGCAGTTTTGAGATAGTAGATCATATCCAACAGCTTGGATCATTGATGTAGAGCCTCCATTATAGAGTTTTAACCTAACAGAATCTGAGTCCAAATCTGATTGAATGTATTCTAGTCTGGCTATATATATATATATATATATATATATATTGCATGTACATATGTACGTATGTTTGTACAGATGTATGTATAAATATGTATATATACATGTGTATATAATCAAAATGTCACCAACCTGTAATGCAAAGAACCACACCTCCAAGTGAACTCCAGCCATCTTTTCCAGCTTTCTTAAAGAAGTTATAAACATAATATGGTGATAGAGCACGGATGACACCAGGATTCCACTTGAATATGTTGTAAATTCCAATTCCACTAATGCAGCCAAGCCATGCAATCAAGATTGGAGCAAAAAGAAAGCTGACACGATGCGTCCCATAGTGTTGCAATGCAAAGAGGCCCACTAACACAATGCAGGACACAAATACAGTGCAATCTGTATGCCAAAAGATAGTTAAATAAGATAGAACAGTTGGTAGATGATAATGCATGTACTATTGGGATTATGTTTCCTTGTTTAGGTTAAGTATGTAAAGCTATGACTAAAACTATATAAATGCACTAATAACAACTCGTGGGCAGAAGGAAATTATCTGGGAAGGACTGGTGTACCAGTACCCAGGAAAAAACAGATCATAGATCAAAGCATAAAAGCTGATAATGTAAGAGCCCCACATCATAATGAGGGCATACTCCAATAAGGAGCCTTCAATGCATATTCCAAAAGTATGCTGTAGACTTACAGCATCAGTGAGGTTATCTTTCCAGGAGCTGGTGGCTTTTCAAAAGTAGGAAATATTATCACGTGGAAGAACCCAAAGTTCAGGTAGAGAAGTTGATGCTTACTTTCATTTAGTTTGGGAATCTTAATTCTGAGGCCAGATACCGCAGAGAGGACTGGAAAAATGCAGAATGAAACAAAGGTTAGTGAAAATTTCACAAAGGTGTTAATAACTTTATATAAGAACTTTTAAAAGCTCGACCTGTCATCCCATTTTTGCCCAATGCAAGGAAAAGTTAAAAAAAGAGAGGGAGAGAATGTTTTGCAGATTAATGTTACCAGATCTTTAAAAACCTATAACTATCATAAATTTGTAAACTAACGAACATGGGTTTCATATGTCAAGGAGCATTTAGAATGACTATTAGTTCATCAAAACATCAAGTCATTCCATCCAAAATAAAGACCTATTTATTTGATTTTTTTTGGTAAATAAGACCTATTTATTTGATTGAAATAAATATATAAATCATTTTTGACAAGCAGACCAACTGTACCTGACATTGCTGGGGTCAAAACACCATCGCCGATAACCATACTTGTCCCCAGAAGCACAAAAAGAAGCAGTCCAATTCGAGAAGTCCGATGCTTCTCAAAAAAATTCTTCACCAACAAACTCGTCCGTGTCTCCTTACTAGATTGTTCCAGTTTATAAGCAGATAAATGCTCGTGTGCAACTTGAGGGGTACCCAGAAGCCCCATCTTTGTTTTCCGGCACATTAATGAATACAAAGCAAAGGTCCCACCTGCACATGTTACAACAACTAAGAAAAGGCATTGAACCAATTCATAGAAGAAAGAAGAATTTTAGACAGATATTTGTGGATCCTGACACCACCTTCACCGTTGTCATCTGCTCCTAATACAAAGATGATGTACTTGCAAAGAGCAATCAGAGTCAGAGTCCAGAATACCAGAGAAAGAACTCCAAAGATCTCAGCTTCTTCCTCATGGAGGCGTAGCTTTCCAGAGAAAGTGCTCTTGTAGACGTAGATCGGTGAAATGCTTAGATCACCATATACAACACCAAAACTCTGGTAGGCCAACAAAAGAGTGGTTCTGTATGCTTTCTACAAGTGAAATAGCAAAACCCATGAGGTATTTCATCCAAACAAACTGACCAGGAGAAAATTGATGAAGTGGAATCGATAAAATTTTGAACAGGGTTGGTATGAATGGATTTAACAAATTCTACGGTAAACTAAAAAAATTTAGGAATCAGAAGAGTCTGAGAAATCAAAAACTACGAATAACATAACTACTTCGAGTATCAGAGGGATAAGAAAAAGGTGTGATTGGAAGAAACTAAAGGTAGGAAAAAAGAAAGAAGATATCCAATTTAAAACAATGATTGACTTGACTTTTCTGCAGTTAAGCAGATGCTTAAGCATGAAAATGATCCCTCAAGATAGTTTGGTAGCCAGAACACATAATCCATGGAACTGCTATCATACGCGATAACCAATTTAAACCAAAATTTACAGAATTAGGACCATGCAGTGGGTTAAAAATTTTCAGACTTTTCCTCCAAGAACGCTCCAGCAAAAGCATTATGGTTAATTGTTGGAAAACGGAATATAAACTTAGTTAATTTTTAAAAAAAAATTAGAACTTATGGAGAATAATGATATGGCTTTAATAAACAAGACACGTGTGATAGTAAAAGAAAATATTTTTTTTTTAAAATTTAAGAAGCAGATGTTTTAAAAATTTATTCTCTTGAAAAAAAGAAAATTCTTAATAGTTGAACGTGAAAATAATAAACTTCCATTTTAATAATCATTATTTCGTTAAAATTATACATTTATATATGCGTACTTAAGGATCTTTCAGAATCTTCGACTCTAAATGAATAATATAAAATGATCTGATCACCAGAGAATTTCGCAGTCCACAAATCTCTTAACAAGAAAATATAACGAAAGTTAGACAAGAACAACACACTATTTTCTTTTTTAATGACCAAAATGCGGTCCACATACAAAACAGATTTTTTTTCATAATTTGCTAAACGAAAACAATTTGAAACAACTAAACCTGAAACAAAATCAGTACATTTGCATACCGAAATACCATAAAAATTACATTTTTGCAAGCAAGATTCCAGTATAAATAAACACTTACATTTTCTCAGAATTTTAATAAGGAAACACCTCAAAAAATTAAAATTTAATTCTATAAAAAGAAAAATGTCAACGGTGATCTCCCGTAAAATCAGAAGATTCTTTACTGTTTCAAGAAATTTGATAAAAGGAAAATGTTTTAACAAGAAATAACACAAGAACAGAAAAACAAGTCCGTAAAATCGCTGAAAAAAATCAACCTTCAAAACCACGAGAGGAAGCACCAAGAAAAGGGGAAATTTAAGAGCGCCGAAGAAACACTCACCCAAGAACGACTCTCGGGAGGCCGAGAGCCGGACTCCGGATCCATCACCCGAGCCCCAGTCACGAACCCCTTACTACTCCCACTCCCGAACCACGCCACCACGCCAATGGATAAAAATTTCGCCCGTAAGAAGGAATTCAGAACGGAGAGCTCGATCGAACGCCTCCTTCGTCCTCTCAAAGTTTCGGTCGCGTCGCGCGCCGAGAGCGAGGACGCAGTTAAGGGGGAAGACGTGTCTCCCAAGACTCTAGAGAGATGGAGAAAGAGAGGGCGCCAAAACGTCTCGCCTCTTTTAGGGCATTTTAGCCACGCCACCTTTTATAGCCAGATTTGATATTCTACACCCACAATTTTATAGCCAGAATGCTGCATTCTGTATAATCTTATTCAGCTTGAAGACTAATAAAGCCCATGGGAGATTTGGTTAGTTTCCGATTCGACCCAAAACCAAGATGTCTCTGATAGGATGGTTGTCAAAAGAAATAAAAGAATAATAACTGATAAGCAAGTTGTGAAAAGGAATAAAGGATGGCACCTTTTTATTGGAGGGCATCTTTGTTGGTATTTAAGACTCTATTTTAATTGTTATCATGCTTAATATATATGGTAAGTACTTATTATGTTTTGAAGATATGTATGGTCTAAATTTGGTCACTAAATAAATTTTATAATAAAAAGATATTTGAGTTAGCCATTTTTAGAGATAGTTAAAATATAAGAAGTTAAATGCCTAGGTTAACATGATGCAACTTATATTAATTATTAGACATGCTACAAGTCACATATGTACGTCTATTTATCGTGTGCTTCTAATAATCTTATATCTTCTATAATTCTTAAAAATTATGTTTAAGTTAGTAATTAGAGAACACCTCACAAGGTATAAATTATTTTTGGATCATAAAAATAGAGGGTCAAAGGTTGGTTTGTGGTTGCTAATATAGTGATAATTTTATCCTAAATAAATTGGTTGGTCTTTATTCTCAAGTCCGTAAGAGGAAAATAACTTTTTTATAATTTAATTATAAATTAACAACATCTTAAAACCGCCACATGGATACATGGATACATAATGACATGATAAATGCTAAATTAAATTACAAGTACTACTTATTTTTTCATAAATAGAAGAATGATAATAATAAATTTAATTTTATAATATATGCGAGTATTCAATTTGATGTATCCAGATTGGAGAAAAGGTAGTCAAATTTGAAGTTTGGCTAAGTAGATTTTTATATTTAGATAGCTTAACTTCAAATTATTTTATTTATTTATTAATCATATAAAATTAGTTTAACATGTAAAATTAGTGTAACCAAGACCCCCACCCCCACAACCCCCATCATCGTTAGCCACATAAAAACGGTGGACAAAATCAAGAAGTCAGAGAGTAACAATAGCACGAACTAATTTTTTATTAGTAGTTTTAAAAACTTTATCCGCCTCTCTATTCTCCCATGCGGCCAAACTACCTTACGAATGTCCTCATAGAAATTCAAAAACGAGCACGTCATCCCGTCTGTCCGCATACGGCACCAACCCCGTGATCCCACGGACGGGTGGGATGTTTTCATATAGTCATCTGGACGGTCAATATTATCTCGCAATGTGAATGTTTATGCGGTGGTGTGGATGAGCCACGCATCAATGGTCTGCTGCCTTGTCTCAAATTAGAGTATCGAAAAGGCGACAGCTGTTGGTTTAATTATTCCTTTCCCATGTGGGGCCCGCACGAGAATCCTCGGCTTCCGTGTGTCCTCTTGTGGGCAGGTTTGGGTTGTATCTTTCGCGCGAAAGAATGATTGATCCAAAATCAACCGTTGAATCGAACCTCGTACAACTCCCGAAGTACTTCGAACAATGCTTTTTCTATTCGCACAACTTTTATAGCGGATATTACGCGATCCAACGGTATATGTCGCGAAAATGGTTGAGTCATTCTTTTGTGCAAAGATACAATCCAAACCCACAAGTAACCTGGAAACATATTGCTGCCGATCGTATGATGACGGCTGTGATCTATTCTGTGGCAGTCCTGATCAAAGTTACGGTGTAGAGCTTCTGCATCAGCTGTGGGTTGGAAACAAACGATGTGGTATCTTACGGTCACTGATCTGGCACGTTGCCAGTCGGACATCAAATCAACAGTCGCCAAATTTGGGTAGGATTGGTTTGAGTTTGGACTTGACATGATCTTTACCCAATTCAGGCAGGATGTTATAGCTCGGAGTTTAATTGATGGTAGCTTGAGTTGGGCTGGCTAGGTGGGTTATGATGGACCATATTGAGTTGGATAAATCAACTAATCCACTATAGATTAGATTAGGAACTTATCGGTATTTAGAGAATTAGCTCTAGATTCTATAAGTGTAGGCTATTTCGGTTAATTTTTGTTGGTAATCAATGAAGAGAAGTGATGGTCCTGACTTAAATTTGACAAATATTATTACAAGATCTTGAAAGACTTGGAGGTTGGTGCACTAGTTTGAGATTTGACATAAAAGTTGTTAGGTGCTTGATAAAATTAACTTAAAATATGATCATATTAGTCGTGTAAGATCAGGACTAGCATATGTGCCTATATATATACAAGGTCAATTAAACCTACTCTTGTTCTATGCAAGAATAAATCAAATTCAAATTCAAATGCTATATATAGTGGTTTTATGCTTGCATGAGACTTAAAGCAGGCTAATTATTTATCGAACATGGATCACAAATATATCTGTTGGTGCAGAATCTGGTTGATGCCGAAATTGAGCTGGAGCTGGAGAAGATAAGGTCGCTGCTAGGAACCTGCAAGGCAAATCCTGACCGGAGTCCAAGATGGTGACTCTGGTAGGATCCTCCGATAATCAAGTCAGCTCTTCTGGCCAACAAAAATGGAGTACTCAGAAAAGAAAGTAGCAAAGTTTGGGGAAGGAGAGGAGAGCTCTAGAGAGAAACGTATTTGAAGGATCCCTTTCATAAGCGGAGCTTATAACAAACTAAAAGTGATAGCCATAATCATCTGGTAATGGACCGCTCATGACCACATAGAGTTTGTTATAGAGAGTAGTGTCTGTTGTCATGATGTACCAGTTCGTTGAAATTTAATAGTTGAGATTCGGAGGAGTAGACATCGATCGATGAAGAACTTTAAGTTATATCAACTCCAAAGGAATTCAGACTCCCCTAAGATAGTCTGTGTACGAGTTGGTCCATGCTGTGTATAGAACCGAATTTGCATAGACGAGGAGACCCTTCTGGGCGACTGCAAGAAGTTCGACCGAAAGAAATTCAGAAGCTCTACGACTGAAGAAATCTTGAAGAAAGCCTGTTGGAGAAGAATCCAGGAGTAGTTCTGTTGGAAGAAGAAGTCCGGCTGAAGAAGAAGAACTTCGAAAATAATCCTATTGGAGAATCCTAGAAGAAGGTCCGCTGAAGAAGCAAATACATATCAATGGGTTCCCTCCTAACTGATGTAAGAAGTTTGGATGGATGGGGGTTGATGGAAAAGAAATCAGCTGGTGTCAGGGAGAAGATCAATAGGGAGGATGTTGATTGGAAGGAATTTGCCTGAAAGGAGTGGAAAGGGATTTTCTTGGAGAGGGTCTATTTATTTATCCTTCGAAGTTCAGCCGCCTTCGAGGCCGTTTGGAGGCTGATATAAAGAAAATGAGGTCCTTTTGCTTACGTGTTCAGAGTTCTTGATGCAGAAATCCCGAGGTCTGTTACTCTTAGTATATTATGGGAGTTCATCTGGAGGGGAGTTCCGTTGATCCGATTTGGTCCAATATCGAATAACTTGGATGGCTTTTTGCTGGGGAAAGATTCAAAGAGCGCTAAGGTCGACCAAATCAAGCCACAATTAAACCTGTTACTCAGCTGCCTGGAGGCTGTCATCACTATTCAAGTTCATCTGAGTGAAACCTATAATGCCCTGTATGTTCTAGGGATACCTGAAGAAGTTAGAAATCTGAGTGAAGAAGATCGACCGGTAAATTCAAATTGGAGATCTACAGTTTCGATGTCTGAGCGCAAATTCTTCACCAACCAAAATTAGGTGCGGCTGCCTTTGTTGGATGAAGTCACCTAAAGGTCCGACCTCCCGTTGGACTTCGGCAGGAAAAAGATTTACGCCCAACAAAAGTTTTCCTACTCATGAGTTCGAAGTTTGAATGAAAGGAGTAAAGAATTATGAGTGTCGAAGTTCTTTTTCTATTCCGTGCTAGCGCCGAAACTTTTTAAATACAAGGTGACCCAAAAAGATAAATTCTTAAAATTTTCGTCGAAGTGCTGCCCTGGGTATGACATAATAATGGTTCTATCTGTTACCATTCTATTGCTATGATGAGTGAGACATGCATCGATCCGAGGTTGATCGATGGAGACCTACACTCATAACTATCTTTGACTCTCATGGCTATTTGAGCTCTTCTTCTTCCTTAAGGGTTTCATCTCGCTCAAGTCTCCTCTCTTTTCCTCTGGTCTCCTTCTTCCTTTTTGCTCCAGAGCTCCGGTGTCTTCCATCGACTCCTTCAATTCTTGAAAATTCTCTGCTTTCCATCGAGCTTACCATTTTTTCGCTCTTTCTAGTTGATTTAGGTCAGTTTCTAAATCTTTTTCTTTGATTATCCATATATTTTGTCATCTCTACCCGCTCAATTTCTTCGAAAGAGTCTCGAATTTTATTTTTATTATTTTTTTTAATTTTTTAGAAATTTTTTCTATTTTAGTTTGATCTTCATGTCCTCCGAAGAGTCCTGATCAATCGATTCTAGGAGTTTAGCTCGTTTAGCTCTAATGGACCTTTCTCAAAAGGACCCTGAGCCTGTAGAAGTACCTCGGCCATTCTTCGTCTTTGATACTATTTCATGTAAACTTCGGCCTGAAGATCTTTCATTGATTAGGATCCAGTTCGAAATTTTCTCTGACTGCAAACTTAAACTTCCTGGCTCCAACGATCGAGCTAGCTTTCCTCCTCCTTGCCGAACTTGCTTATACGTCGAAACCCTTCAAACGGAACTTCAGCTGTCGATACTTTCTTTTGTAGCCGACTTGTTTAGATTTTTAAACATTTTCTTTACCGCCATGGCATCAAACTCCTTTAGGTTTATCATAGGATTTCTCTCCTTGTGCATCATGGTCGATGTCTAACCTTCCATCTTTCTATTCCACCAATTCTTCACTTTCAAACATCATCTGACTGCCAAAAACTGATGGTATGTGTCTTCCCAATTCGGCAAGAAGGGGTTGCTCAAGGATGCCTCCTTTTTCATTCATAACTAGAAGGAGAAATTTTTTTTTTCATGTTCTTCCTTAGAACTAAGACTTCCTTCATAGGAAAAAATAAGGGACTCAATTCACCGAGCTCTTGGGCTTGAGAAAAAGGATTGAGATCCGACCGACAAGCTAGAGAACTTCCAAGCCCCTTCGATCTCCAAACTCTTGGAGGACTAGACCTTATTCAACTTCGGTCTCAGTCCTCTCAATTCGGCAGGTAGTCCTTCGTGGCCCGCCAATTATGCATGCTCTTCTTTCTTTTTCTGACTCTGATTTTTTCTTCTATAGAGATGACTCCTGAGGAGCGAAATCGCCTAACTATGGAAATCAGGTTCCTCAAGAGGAAGGACAGCTCTGCTAGGAAATCATCGAAGAAGGCTCGCACTGATGAGCCAACTCCGATCGCATTGATCCTAGTAGGGTCCATCTCTAAGTCCGATGCAACTGCATCAGCTCTGATCTCGCCCTGAGAGGACGTCGCCACCACACCTCTCGAGCAGTGCAAGATCGTTGAGAAGAAGAAGAAGAAAAAGGACGCCATCAAAAAAAAGATGAGGAAGGCGGTCGAGAGTTTGAGTGGCAAAGGTTTCGATCAGGAGCGAGCTTCCTTGGACAATCGAAAGGTCATCCAATCCCTAATGAAGGGCAGCATCCTCCCGCATATTGTTGAGAAAATGGTCGGGACGGAGGATGCCGAGAAATTTGATGAGTTTTTCACCGCTTATCTCGAGGTGACCCACTCTTTTGAACTTGTTTGAATGAAGGATACACTTTTAAGATTTTGACTTAATTTCTTTCTTTCTTGTAGCTGGGGCATTACTTATTTGTCCACTCAAAGGCCGCCGATCTCCGCTAGGTCGAGGCTTCTAAAACTCTATAGGAGGTTCAAG
Organism: Cocos nucifera; assembly: GCA_006176705.1. NCBI lineage: Eukaryota > Viridiplantae > Streptophyta > Magnoliopsida > Arecales > Arecaceae > Cocos > Cocos nucifera. The sequence continues at coordinate 146,235 of QRFJ01000393.1, read as the reverse complement.
CATAGGTCAAGAGGGTTCGGACTGAGGTCAACCATTTGAAGGTGGCCTCAAAAATTCAAACCATAGAGATTGAGCGCCTTCGGAAGACATCATGGAAAGAGAAAGAAGTTTCTGCGGGACTGAGGGCGGCCTTGACCCTCTCCGAAGACAAAAGAAAGAAGGTCGAAGAGGAGGTCGGCATCGAGAGGGAGAGGGCTGTTGAAGCCTTCAAGCCCTCCAAAGCAATGGAGGACATCAAGATTGTATTCATCCAGGAAGCCTTCTTGGAGGGGTTCGAGATCTGTATGAGGGGAGTCGTGAAGAACTTTCCTAGAGTGGACCTTGACTTTTTGACAGACGAACCCGATGGTGAAGCCGATCCCTCCAATGTCGGTGCCATATCTTCTGCCACCGAACCCACTCTAGGTGTTCCCAAACTTACAGCTGAAGCTCCCGAGTCCATTTTCGAGCCTGAAGCTGCAAAGGATGTACCGACCTCGCCTGCCCTTGTATCGGCCGAGGTTGAAAATCTTTGATTACTTGTACCTTTCTTTTTTTCTTTTTTTTGGGGTACTTAAACATTTTAAGAAATGAAAATAAACTTTCTTTCTTTTACACTTGTGCCATGGTGAATGTCATTCAAAATCCTTTTGGCGATCGCAATCAAAGCCAATCACCTCCAAATGATGCTGAGCCACTGCCTCAAGGCATTCCTCTAAAATCTCTAATCAAGGGTTTAAAGAAGGAGGTTCATCACCTGAAGAAAAACTTGAAGAAGATGGAGGACGATCTTTGAGCTTCTTGAAAGAATTCTTCGAAGAAGACCAAAGAGGTCACTCACCTTCGAAGTTTACACATGAAGGATGCTGCGAGCTTCAGCATATGAAAAGATAGTTTCGAGAAGAAGATCGCCAAGCTTAAGAGGAATGTCAGTGATAAATCCTGGGTGCTAATGATGAAGATCAGCTCTCTTGAAGCCGATCTCAAGATGGTAAGAGAGAAGATCCAGCTTCTGGAGGGAAGCTCGCCGTGGTCCTCTGACAAGATGTGATTCGAGTGGGATTGGTCGATGAGGTTCTCCTCTCTTCAAAAGCAGCTGCATGATGCTGAGCTCACATACGAGACTTACCGACTGGGCTGGAGTGATAGGATGTCCAAGCTAGAACAAAAACTTCATGCCTCCAACAACGAAGTAGCTCGACTCTAATGGCAGCTTGATGATAGCTTTTGGGCTGGTACAAGCAGGGAGGCCAAAGAGGTTGCCTCCTTGAGAAGGACCATTGGTGAACTCTAGGAATCGGTCGGTGCAAAAAAAGCTGAGATGCAATGGCTGAAGCTCAAGTTGACTTGTAAGCATCAGGCTATCAAGGATGCGGAGGTTGAGTCTGAGGTCCTGAGGAGGAGGCTGTGAGAGTCAGAAGAGAACTACCATTGAGCCGATAGGATGTTCCACAATAATATGATAAGGTGGAGGGAGCTCGAGGAGGAGGTCGATCGTCTAAAAGAATCTTTGGTAATGACCATCAGTCTGAAGTCTGAGAAGTTTGGCCCTTCTTAGGATTTCAACGATCTTTTTCTCTTTTCTTTTTTTTTGATGTAATCGATCTTGTCGACCCATATTTTGCATGTAACAAACTTATTTTTATAATAAGATGGTATCTTTCTTGTTACTCTCATTTCGCATGAATTCAAAGCTTTCTAGTGGCTTTACTTTCTTCATCTTTTTTTTTTGCATTGTTTTCTAATAAAATGCTTGTCGTGGATGTCGGACTGGGATCTCTTCTATGAATCAAGATAGGATTCTATTTTTCGTATTTAACGCAGTCAAGTCGTTGTAGAAAGGACACATGTAAGGATTGTTGGCAGGATCTCTTCTTTTCTCTCATTTTTGGTCAATGAGATCCTAGCTTATGCTTATGTTAGGATGAGATTTCTTTTTTATTTCCAACGTAGCTTGTGGGGGTGCATTAGAGCCATTGTTAGGGCCTCTTCCTTCATCTCATCTTAAATTGACGAGGTCTTCAACTTTGCTCATGTTAGGATGAGGTCTTTCTCCTATTTTTAACATGGCTATGGGGGTACATTAGGACCGTTGTTAGGATCTCTTCCCTCATCTCATCTTAAATTAATAAGGCCTTCGACTTTGCTCATGTTAGGACGAGGTCCTCCTCCTATTTCTAACATGATTGTAGGAGCATATTAGGACTATTGTCAGGGCCTCTCTCCTCATCTCATCTTAAATTAATGAGATCTTCGATTTTGCTCATGTTAGGACGATGTCCTCCTTCTGTTCCTAACATAGCTATAGGGATATATTAGGACCGTTGTCAAGATCTCTGCTCTCATCTCATCTTAAATTAACAAGACCTTCGATTTTACTCATGTTAGGATGAGGTCCTCCTCCTGTTCCTAACATGGCTGTAGGGGTACATTAGGGCCATTGTCAGAGCCTCTCTCCTCATCTCGTCTTAAATTAATGAGGCCTTTGACTTTGCTCATATTAGGACGAGGTCCTCCTTCTATTCCTAACATGACCACTTTTGATTATTTTGGAGAGTTATTTTCTATCATCACATGATTTTTGCAATGAAAAATAATAATACTGAAATAGAGGAGCTTTATTGAGGGCAAATTACTTATAGTACATTCTTAGATTTTCTGAATTTTAAGGCCGTAGAAATATTGCTCCTCCAAGCTCCTTGAGATGATAGGTTCTGAATCGGATGACCTTCTCTACTCTATATGGGCCTTCCCAATTCGAAGCGAGCTTTCCTTGATCCTAAGATTGTGAAACAGCCATTCGCTGAAGTACCAAGTATCCCATTTTGAATATTTTGCCTTTGACTTTAGAGTTGTAATAGCGAGCTATTTTTTGTTTATAGGCTACCATCTGAACTTGAGCTCTTTTTCATTTTTCCTCCAACAAGTCGAGGTTAGCCCTGAGGTTCTGTGAGTTGTGCTGCTCATTAAATGTCACAACTTGTGCTGACAGAAGTTTAAGCTCTATTGAGATGATCGCTTATGTTTCAAAAGCTAAGGCAAATGGAGTCTCCCTAGTTGGCAATCCTTGGATAATTCGGTATGTCCAGAGCACGTGATAGAGTTCGTTCATCTAAGTCTTCTTTGCTCTTTCAAGTCTTGCTTTGATGCCTTGCAATAGGATTCTGTTGGTTACTTTAGCTTCGCCATTTACCTATAGATGGGATACTGATGTAAAATGATAGAAGATATTTAAATCTTTACAAAATTCGATAAATTTTGCTCCGACAAACTATCGCTTATTATCTATTATGAGTATCCAAGGTAGGCTAAATCTATAAATAATCGACTTTCAGACGAAGTCTTGTATTTTTACTTCAGTGATTTTTGCTAGGAATTCAGTCTCGATCCATTTTATGAAATAATCTATTACCACCAAGAGGAACTTACGCTGTTTGGCTGTCATGAAAAAAGGTATAAGTATGTCCATTCTCCACTGAGCGAATGGCCATGGGGCACTCAGGGGTGTAAGTTCGAAAGCCAGCTATCTTTGAATGTTTGCATTTTTCTAACAGTGGTCACATTTTTTAACATACTCCATAGAATTATGGTATAAAGTCAGCCAATAATAATCCTGCCGAAGTAGTCTGTGTGATAAGGATCTGGCCCCTATATGACTTCCACAGATTCCTTCATGCACTTTCCACAATGCATAGTCGACTTCTGAAGATCGAAGACATCTCAAGAGTGATAGAAAATATAACCTTTTATACAGCTTGCCTTCATACAGAACATACCAGGAGACTTGATTTATGAGTTTTTGAGCTTCTTTCAGATCATAAGAAAGAGCTCCATCCTTGAGGTAAGCAACTAGCGGGTCGATCCAGCTTGACTCATGCTCAACTTGCATAATGGACTGCGACTCCTCCAAACTTGGACATTTTAGAACTTCAAAAAATACTTTCTTGGGCAGCTCGACTAGAGCTAAAGTAGTCAACTTAGAGAGAAGGTCAGCTCTGATATTTTCTGCCCTCGAAATTTGTTGGATGCTAAAATTGTTGAAGATCAGAGTCAAGTTTCTCACTTTCTTAAGATATTTTATCATGATTTTCTTCCGAGCTTCATAACTACCGCTAACCTATTTGACCATCAATTGAAAATCACTATAGATTTAGAGCTGATCTGCTTTTAACTTTTTAGTTATTTTTAATCCAGTAATCAAAGCTTCATATTCGGTCTCATTATTAGTTGTAGAAAATTCAAAGCATAGTGTGTATTCGATGACGATCCCCTCTAGGTTCACCAAGATCAGCCCTGCACCTACACTGAAAGCATTAGATGAGTCATCTACATATAGAGCCCAAAAACCTTCAGGAAGGTTGGCTCTTTCTTTAAAGGAGCTCGGCTGTAGCCATGGAATGCTAATTTCATTCTGTTCAAGCTCGGCTTCATTCAGAATGGTACATTTAACTATAAAATCCATCAATACTTGGGCTTTGATCAATGATCAAGGTCGGTAGTTAATGTCAAATTCTGTAAGCTCGATTGCCCATTTTGCGATTCTTCTCGAGGCATCCGTTCGATGAAGGACTGCTTTAATTGGTTGATCAGTAAGGAGAGTTATGGTGTATCCTTGAAAATAAGGTTGGAGCCTCCGGACTGCAATCAGTAAAGCATAAGTTAACTTTTTTAACTTAGTATATTTGATCTCGGTGTCTCTCAAGACTTAACTCATGTAGTAGATTGATCGCTGTACTTTCACCTCCTCTTTGACTAGGACTGCCATAAGGGCTGCTAGAGAGACCGTCAGGTATAAAAATAATTTCTCTCTGAATTCGAGCTTTGCTAATAGGAGAGGCGAACAAAGATAGTTCTTGAGCTCTTTAAAGGCTTGTTGATATTCGGTGGTCCAGCAGAAGTTCTTCGATTATTTTAAGACCTGAAAGAAGGGCATGCATCGCTCGACTGACCTCAAGATGAAGCATTTCAGGGCTACCATCTTTTCGATTAGGCGCTGAATTTTTTTGATTGATTTTGGAGTAGTCATCTCTTGAATGGCCCAAATCTTTTCTAAATTTGCTTCGATTCCATGCTTCGACACCATAAATTTTAAAAACTTTTCTGAGATTACACCGAAGGTGCACTTGGTTAGGTTCAGCTTCATCTTGTATCTCCTGAGAGTGTAGAAGGTCTCTTCAAGATCGACAATGTGATTTATTAAAGCTCAGCTCTTAACAAGCATGTCATCTACATATACTTTCATGTTGCGGCCGATCTGCTCCTTAAAGATTTTGTTGATCAGGTGCTGGTATGTTGTTCCTGTATTTTTGAGTCTAAAAAATATAATCCTGTAACAGTAAAGACCACGGTCAGTAATAAAAGCAATCTTCTCCTCGTCCTCTGGTGCCATCCAAATTTGGTTATAATCAGAAAAGGCATCCATGAAGGTGAGAAGCTCGTGTTCCGAGATCGCATCCACTAGTTGATCAATTTTGGATAGGGAGTAGCTATCTTTTGGGCAGGCTTTGATCAACTTTTTGAAATCTATGCACATTTTTCACTTACCATTTGCCTTTTTGACGAGCACGATGTTGGAGATCCAATTTGGATAGTTGACTTTTTGGATGAATCCAGCCTTGAGGAGCTTGTCGACTTTCTCTATAATTGCTTTCTGCCTCTCTAGAGCATGGCTGTGCATCTTCTCTTTCACTAGCCGATGTTTAGGATCGACAATCAGGTGATGTTCCATAATCTCGGCATCTATCCCGAGCATGTCGTCGGGGATCCGAGCAAAAACATCCGCATTCCTCCACAAAAATTTGACAAGTCACTCTCATACTTCTTCTATTAGGTTGGAGCCGATCTGCACCGTGTGCTTTGTATTTTCATCATTCAGTGGGATGGAAGCAAAGTCTTCCATAGGCTCATCCCGCTCTTTCATTAGATCATCGTGGATATCCAGCCCATCAATCGGATAAGAATTTGATCGCTTGTCCCTCCGTAAGGCAATTGAATAATAATGCCTTATCAGAGCTTGATCTTCTTTGACTTTTTTGATCTCATAACTTATTGAAAACTTCATTTTCAAGTAATATGTCGATACTACTATCCGAAGTACATTTAGACTAGGTTGGTTGAGAATTGCATTATAAGCTGATGGAGCTCTTACTATCAGAAAGTTCACTCATGTCCTAGACTATTTTGGATATTGCCCTACGACCACAACCAAAGTTATTATACCTTCAACTGGTACCGCATCGTCAGTGAAGCCTACCAATGGGGAGTTCATTGGTCCAACCCAACTGTTAGGTATAGACATCTTGAAGAAAGCATCATAAAATAAGACATCGATTGAACTTTCATCATCAATAAGGATACGACATACAACATAGTTTGCAATGTTTAAAGCAATTACAATCACATCGTTATGTAAGAACTAAACTTCCTATGCGTCTGCTTCAATGAAGGTTATAGGTTCTTCAGTCCTCTGTCTCTTCATCAATTCTTCAGATCTGCTGGCCTCCTCTCATCGAAGTCCTTCAGAGATAGTATTGATGATGCTAAGAGGTAGCCGATCTTTCTATTGCTCCTTCCTTCTTGGTGGTTCTGGCTGTGGTAGTGCCCTTGGTTGATTCTCTCTTTCTTTGGACCGATGTCGTAGAAATCGACCAAGCCGACCTCATCTGATGAGCTTCTCGATCTTCTCTTGGAGTTAAATGCATTCCTCAGTATCGTGATCGTGATCACGATGGTAGAGGCAGTATTTATTAGGATTGTGCTTGCTAGGATGAGTGCGCATCCTCTTCGTTCTTGGTAATTGCTTCTTAATCTCCATCAGTACTTATATTTTTGGAGCATTGAGGGAGGCATGATTATGAAATCTTCTAGGAGAGAACTATTTTGCACCCTTCTGTCAGGACTTCTTTGGTGACAAGCTCAAGGAGGAGTTCGAACTTGCTTGCACTTGGAAAGAGTCCGGGAGCGCGATCGAACTTCATTCGACTTTTCTTCAACTATGGGCTTGCTAGATTCACCCGTCTATCGCTCTCTTGTGGCTTTCTCATCCTTCAACTTGAAGACTTTCTCAGCTCAGACATATCCTTCAGCTCGAGCTAGCAGATCGATAATATTTCTGTAGTACTTCTTCTTCAGGAAGAATAATAGATCATTCTTTTGAAGGCCATCCTTTAGCGCAACCATGGCAACGGACTGATCCAGATTTTGGACCTCAAGGATAGCAGCATTGAAGTGATTGACGTAAGCTCGGATCGACTCTTCCTCTTTCTGCTTGATGTTGATGAGAAAGTTCGAACCTCATCTGAGACTCGGCTACTGATAAAATGAGCCACAAACTGCTTATCTGATCGAAATAAAAGATCGTACCCAACTTTCATGCCGAGTATCAGTTTCTTACTGCTCTCTTTAAGATAGATGGAAAAGTTTGGTACAAGATGACGTCTGGAGCATCATGGAGCAGCATTATGGTTCGAAAGGCTTTCAAGTGGTCGATCAGATTAGAGGTCCCATCATAGCTTTTGAATTAGAAAAGCTTGAAGTTCGACCGAACAAGTTCTTGCATAATTCAAGTAGAGAAGGAAGGATCGATGCAGATATCGTCATGATGAGCCGGGATAACATGATGGAGTTTCTCAATCCACCGATCCATTTCTTGCAATTTTTAATTGAGAACATCATCTCGATCACAGATCTTGAAAGGCTTCCAACTGTAGATGAAGAAGATTTCTTCTAGAGAGGAATCATAGTCTGAACATGGGTCTTCAGCTCTCTATTTTCTCTTTTTAGGAGTGACGGATTTGCTGACCCAAGTATGCCTCCTTGGGACTAGTTCTTGACACCTCGATAGGAGATTTTTCAGTAGAGCTGCCATTGAAAGTTGCTGCATTGCTTGCATTATTTCGGTGAGGCCTTGAACCTACTGTATTAGTAGGTTGAATTGCTTCGGATCCATCATGACCGCTGGTGGAGGGGGCAAGGCACTGGTGATTGAGTAGGGATGGGTGGATCTGACTTAGATCTGACGACAGAAGTAGTGGATCGTCGGATGGTTGTCTTCTTTAGAGATATTTTTAGGCTGAAAAAATTGAACAAAGATGGATCTTGATGGATCTTGAAGAGTTAAAAGAAGAAAAGGATCAAGATCGATCGGATACTTCTTTTAGAATAAGGACTCAAAGGTTCTTCCTCTAGTGCCAATTCTGTTAGTGCAGAATCTGGTTGATGTCGGAATCAAGCTAGAGCTGGAAAAGATGAGGTCATCATCGAAAATCTGCAAGGCAAATCCTGACCAGAGTCGGGGGTGATGGCTCCGGTAGGATCCTCTGACGATCAAGTTAGCTCTTCTGGCCAACAGAAATGGAGTGTTCAGAAAAAAAAGTAGCAAAATTTGGAAAAAAAGAGGAGAGCTCTAGAGAGAAACGTATCTAAAGGATCTCTTTTATAAATGAAATCTGTAATAAACTGAGAGTGACAGCTATAACCATCTGATAGTGGGCCGCTCAGGGCCATATGGAGTTTGTTATAGAGAGTAGTGTCTGTTGTCATGACGTGCCAGTTCGTTGAAATTTAATAGTTAAGGTTCAGAGGAGTAGACGTCAGTCGGTGAAGAACTTTGAGTTATATCAGCTCTAAAGAAATTCAGACTCCCTTAAGGTAGTCTGTGTGCGAGTTGATCCATGCTGTGTATAGAACTGAATTTGCATAGGCGAGAAGATCCTTCTAGGCGACTGCAGGAAGTTCGATCGGAAGAAATTCAAAACTCTACGACTGAATAAATCTTGAAGGAAGTCTGCTGGAGAAGAATCCGAAAGTAGTTCTACTGGAAGAAGAAGTTCGGCTGAAGGAGAAGAACTTCGAAAACAATCCTATTGGAGAATCTTAGGAGGAGGTTCGCTGAAGAAGCAAATACATATCAATGGGTTCCTTCCAGCTGATGTAAGAAGTTTGGATGGACGGAGGTTGATGGAAAAGAAATCAGCTGGTGTCAAGGAGGAGATCAATGGGGAGGACGTCGGCTAGAAGGAATTTGCTTGGAAGGAGCGGAAAGGAATTTTCTTGGAGGGGGTCTATTTATTTATTCCTTCGAAGCTTGGCCACCTTCGAGACCGTCTAGAGGCTAATATAAAGGAGACGAAGTCCTTTTGCCTGCGTGTTCAAAATTTTTGATGCAGAAATTCCAAGATCTGCTACTCTTAGTATATCATGGGAGTTCATCTGGAGAGGAGTTTCGTTAATTCGATGTTGGTCCAATATCGAATAGCTTGGATAACTTTTTGCTAGGAAGAGATTCAAAAAGTGCTAAGATCGACCAAACCAAGCCACAATTAGATCTGTTATTCAGCTGCCTATGGGCTGTCATCACTATTCAAGTTCGTCAGAGTGAAATCTACAATGCCCTATAGGTTCTAGGGATACCCGAAGGAGTTAGAAATCTGAGTGAAGAAGATTGGCCGATAAATTTAAATTGGAGGTCTGCAGTTTTGATGCCTGAGCATAATTTCTTCATCGGTTGGAATCAGGCATGGCTGCCTTCGTCGGATGAAGTCACCTGAAGATCCGGCCTCCCATTGGATTTTGGTAGGAAAAGGATTTACATCCAACAACATCCTTAGCTTTAGCTTTTTTTTAGCAAAATGCATAGCTAATTTTCTTGGAGGAGAAACTTATGGATGTTGATACTTTTTAAAGAATACATATATATAGTTTAACTTGAAAGTAAAATCTCATAAAAAATATTTGTTTTCTAGTAATATCTATATGATATAGTCCATTGTAGGTTAAACAATCTCATCCCAAGAGATCAAAGTCTTACTTATTTTATCAAGGATTGAGTCTACTTTCAATGTGCAATGAAAACTCAATACTTGTTAGATCAATCCAATGATTTAAGAAGTAATGCTAAAGTCTCCAACCTAGTTATCCTCTTAAAATTTTTGAAAATAGAGTGCTTATATTCTTCTGCCCACAACTCATTTTAATATATATATATATATATCAAGAATTTTTCTCAGTGCAAATGTATCTCTCTCTTTTTTTTTTTTTTTCTTTTTTTTTTTGCTTGCCAAAGAATGCGCATTCTAAGAAGGTTCTTCATGAAGAGTATTCACCCAAACAATGGATTCCATGCTTCCATTACTTATGGGGATATCGTGGCCGTGTGGTGAGTGGCATCCGGACTGCTAGGTTTGCTTTCCGTTGATGGGCTAGGAGGAAGACCGAAGCTTCCATTCAGTAAAGTCAAAAAATGAGAATAGAAAATTGGATAAGGAGTGCCCATTTCTCGTCTTCACCTTGCACCCTTTTTTTTTCCCCTGGTGGATGAAAGGCATGAGGGCACGAGCCATGGGAATCATTGGTACGGCAATTTGCCGGTTGGTGGTCGGGGCATCAAACTAGCTAGTTAGTAGTTATCTTGGAAAAAAGAAAAAAAAGAAAAAAAAAAAAAGAAGAAGAGAAAAATTAGTCGGTGGTTATGAGAACGTCAAGGATAAGATGTGATTTCTAAATCATGTCATTTCTTATTATTTTCGTATGTTTGTTAAGACTTTGGCGGTGGTGGTAAAGGACTGGCAACATGATGGATGACTATTCTATGCAATATTTTTTTATTGAATTTATATTTTATTTATATCATCGGCATCTAGAATAATTTTTTTTTTAATAATTTATTTTTACTTTAGAGTTTATTTAAAAAAATATAGTATATATTTGTATTATTAGGATAAAAAATTTTTGTAGGATTCATAAGTTGAACTAGTATAGTTAGTAAGAAAAATTAGATTATAAATTAAATTAGTATTGATTTAAGAATTAATTTTAATGAGCACAAAATATTTGAATATAGTACTAATGAATGTATATTTTTTAGAGAAATTAATTATTTACAAAAACTATAATGATATTGAAAGTTTAAAGAAGCATGAAGAAGTCTAAAAATTCAAATTTTAATGTTAGAGAAGTAATTAAATTATTTTATAAGTCTTTGAAGCAGAGGAATCGAATCCAAATGAAATAGAATCGATCTTAGAAGCCAACAACAAAAGATTATGATTTTTGAGTACTTCAAAAGTCAACCCCAAGATCTTAGGAGCTAGCTCCTATGCACTTGACAACCTAATACTAGTTTTACTTATTTTTTCCGGGGAGCTTCTAATAGACAAAAAATGACTCTAATGGCTAGTTTAACATCTCCAATGGCTAGTAAATTGTATTCCAACCAAATTTGAGTGTATCTAAGGCTTGAAAATATATTTAATTGAAAAGAAAAAAAAGGATTTTCATTAAAAATCATTAAATACACTTGGGAGTCACAAAAGGAAGAGTAGATGTGCATTGAATTAGAGTAAGCTACCAAAAGTATTTCCCCAACCACTATAACTTCATTCACTTAAGTCTTGAAGAAGAGAAGTTAAAGCTTTAATAAGCACTCCATCTTGAATTCACTATGCTTCAAAGAGTTCATTTATATTTTGCTCACAAAAAAGCTTATGCTTATTATTTTATTATTCTCTTGTACTTATTTATTTCTTTACAAGTTTCTTAGAATAGAAACTTATGAAATAATCTTGTTTAAGCTCATAACTTGATATTGTATTGACTAAGTTTAGTGGTGACAAGTTAGAAAGATGATGGTTGATTTCCTATACAAAATCAACTAGGTTAGTTGTGAGTCTGCTAAAACAATTGGTTGGTTGATTGTGAGTCCAGTTAAAAAAATTATATCATAATCAAGCAGATTATAGTAGAATTTTCAAGTAGAGAGACTTGGAGAGTAAACATAGATACTGAATTTGGCATCAAACCATAATAAAAGTTTGTGATTGTATAGAATATTGTTGTTTTCCATCTTTCTCCTACTTCAGTAAATTCATCGCTGTAATTTATTGCTTACACTATACATTTACTTAGCATAGCAGTTACCTCCCTCTTAGGTTACTGCATTTGGCAACAACTAGGACTAAATTTATAAATACCTAGGAGTATTTTTGGAGCAGGCCTTTCTAAATCACATAAGAAGAAAAAAGATCTCGAGATAGGAACAACGAAATGAAAAATAATCTCCTACTTCTGTTCTATTTTTGGATTCTATTGTTTCCTTGAATTTTGATGCTTCGCCAATCGACTGCTGCTTGCCATAACCTCCTGCCATTGATTGTGATGCCATCAGAGTTACCACCCATAACTATGGCCACTAACAACCAAGATTTTGATAGAGAAGCTATCGAATTCCACTACCAAGCTGTCTCCTATTTTTTTTAACACTACCAGTCGCTAGTTTTATCATTGCCGAATGGCAGACTACAAATCATGAAAGACCACTACCACCACCTACCTTTCCTCCCTATGCCTTTTCTTAGGAGGAGGCTGGCGCGCCTCCCTCATTTTGCCAAAGAAAAAGAAGAAGAAGAAGAGGAAAAAAGTAAAATTAAAGAGAAAATTTGTTTGGGCCATATTGTGTTTCTCTTCTTCGCCTCCAGCTATACATTGATTGTGATCCCAACAATTACTACTCACCACTTGTTGTCATTCCTCCAACCATGACCTATAGTCATCTTAGCACATCTCTCCATCTGATTTCTAGTCAAATACTCTTCTTTGCCCTATGCATGCCCTGTTTTGATCACTATTTTGGCTCTCTTTGTTCATCCTCTACCACCGGCATCAACTTGACTCTACCATCACCATTGATCTTAACCTCATACCACCATCATCTAGCACTTGAAGCCACTAAATTTCCCTCTGCAGCATCTTCTCCTCTCAATACCTAGTCAAGGAATCCTAGTAGAGAGCCCATCTTCATAACCTTAGTCTACCACAATGGATGGGTCTTGAACCACCACAATAGTTGGGCAGCATCTTAGTCTCCTTTTGATTTCCATGAAGCATCATAGGATTTGGTCTTTGCCAAGCTAGTATCTCAGCTTGATCCCTTGATTTGACTTAATATTCTTGATTAGTCTAACCCCAGCCATTTGGCACCTTCGCTTGGTTAGTTCTATTTTGTTTTCATCCTAGTTTGAAAATGGAGCCATGACCCCAATGGTATCTCAATCTAATATATCTAAGTTCTTTAGGGTTTCTTATTTTGTTTGGCTTTTAGGACATTGAATTTTATTGCCTAAATGTAATAACTCAAGAGGGAGGGTGAATTAAGTTCTTTTAAGATTAAAAAAAAAAAGCTATTTGTGATTAGTTAGTGCAAGTGAGATGAATGCAGTGGAATAAACGATAATAATATGTAAGTATAAAGTAAGTGAAGAAGAGAGGCAATTATAAATACAACCAAATTTATAGTAATTTGGTGCCACACACAACACCTATGTCCACTCCTTAAGAACCCCTACTTGAAAATTATATTATAATCTCAGATATTACAATCCAATTATTTTAGTCGAGCTCAACAATCAACCTAGTTGATTTTGCACAATCTCACTGACCAAAACCTTTTCAACTTGGTTCCCCAAGACTTAATTAATACCCAACCATCCAATTTCGGACTTAGGATTAGCCTCTCTTACAAATTTTTATCCCAAAAAATTTGTAAAGAAAAATAAATAATAGTATAATACAAGAAAGAATGGAATCTAATGAGCTATAGCTAAAGAAAGTAAACTTGTTGAAGCTCAGTTGAAGTCATAGTAGATTGCTCTTTAATACTTTGACTTCTTTTTCAATCAAATAAAAAGCTTTTAAATAATTTCTGAAAGTGTACTCAAAGCTGTTCAAATTAGTAAATGTCCTAATTCTTCTAAAAAAATTAAATGCACTCTTAAATGATGGTTTATAGGCTCTAAGCTTTCAATTCACTATTCACTACTTTTTTCTCTTGCTTTCCAATTTTATTTCTTATGTTTTATAGCTTTAATTTTGGCTGAAAAAGATAATCTAACTATTGTAGAAGCCAAAATAGTCATTGGAGTTAATTTTTGCCTATTGAAAGCTATCAAAAAAACTAACCATTAAGCTATTACTCATAGAGGAGTTAACTTATCTACTTTAGGAATCGACTCATCTATTTCTAGAGTCTATTCATATGGCTCTTGAGATAGCTCATAAAGACTGCATTTTTGGTGTTGTCTTTCGTCTGTGGCCATTTTGGAGTCAATTTGTATAGAACCTGGAGTCAACTCATCAATCCATCATTTTTGGATACTCTCTATCTTTTGCTTGTAGCCATCCTGGAGTTGGCTTGTGCAAAACATGAATCAACTCATAAACTATGCCAATTTCTTCCAATGTGCCAAAGCCGACTCAATGATTTTTGAGAGTTGACATGGTTGCATCAAAAATATTGGTTTTCCATATCTACTTATTGTTATTCAGGGGCTGACTCATGGGTATCAGGAGTCGACTTACCAAAGCTAAAACTTGATTTTTCTTTTTTTAAATCCTTTTGACTTGACTTATTTGAAAGGCTTCCTTCCTTCATTGAGTGGATATTTTGAGCACTTAAGAAATCATACAACCATTCTTAAACTACTTAATTAGTAATATTTGCACTCAAATATTTCATTATCATTAAAATCAAAGCTCTAGGTCAACAAAATTCAATAACCTTGAATAGGTGTACTTGACCTACTTGGTTGAAGTGGAAATTTGAAGCAAGGAGAGGTAAGTAACTTGACACTTCATAGTGTTTTTTCTTTAAAATTTGTCAGAAGAAATGTTCTTAGAAAATTATAATTACTTTATTAAATTCATTTTATGATCAAATGGGCCAAGCATACATTGATTTATTCTTGATGTAAGAATATAATATTTATTTAGCATTTTTGTAAATAAATTATTTTGAACACCTAATTTGTTTTTAGCATCCGAGTTGGAAAGTTGATTGTGTGATTTTGGAAGTTATTTTTATATCTATGTACTCTTAGCATGGTTATGATCTGGCCCTACTAAAAAGGATTGTTTTTTAGCCCATTTGACTATAATCTAAGAAATTAGTTTCAACACCAAGCCACCGATGATTAGAATAATGGTATTTATTATTTTTTATCTGGCACTTTATGCATCTTGTATCTATTATCTAAACTATACTACTAGATTATATGGCTATAGCCTAATGTTGAGTTTAGTACCAATTTTTACTATAAAAAAAATAGAGTATTAGCGATGATATTTTTATTATTGTTAATAATAAATATTACCAATAGAATTAGAAATGGCAAAATTGCCATCGCTAACAATTATTTTTACTAACAACTTTAGCGATGGAATTTTAGCCATTGCTAATAGTTATTAGCGATGGTAATGGTGATATCTACTGTCATTACTATAGGTATTAACGATGGCAACTTAGCCATCGCAAATACTTACCCTAATTCTATATTTTTACTTTTCCTCTTTCCCTCGCCGCCGCCCTCTTTCCCTCACCTTTGGTCCCCCCAGCTGCCTCCCTCTTTCCCCTACCTTTGGTCCTTCGATCCCCATTTTCCCTTGCCGCACTATGGATCCAGGATCTCCAAGCATCTGGTTGCCTCCTCGAGCCCTCAATTGTGAGCCTCCGACCGTCTCCTACCTCCTCAAGCTCCCAGCCATGAGCCTTCGATCGTGAGCCCTTGAGCTGCCTCCTCGAGAATGGACCATCCAATATTACATAATTATTCAAGTTTGAATCTCATGAGGACAGATCATCCAAGATATGACCCAGGATCTGTTACTTATTATCAAATAGATGCGTTTGTATTGGAAATTAAAAACACTAAACTCAATGCAACTAAAATGTAATCTCGAGCAAGTTATGATTAGCTACATGAATCTTTTTCTTCCATTTCACTCTACTTTGGTCCATATATTTTGAATAAGGCTACAAATGGGTCGAGTTGACCCATGACCCAATCCAGACAGATCCGTTTAAATCCAATCCAACCCATTTTAAAAGACCTATGGGGCTAGGTTGGGTTCTAAAATTAGATCCGTTCAACTTTTCAGATTGAATCTAGGTCTAATAAATTTGGATCCGACCTGATCCAATCCAAATTTAGTATTAGATCCAATATGTAAACCATAGAGCAAATAGAGTGAAATTATATATGGACCTGACCCAACCCTACCTGATCCAGCCCTATCCAAATGATCTAATGGGATAAAATTTTTGACTATGGATTTGACCCGATCTTCTATTAGGTTGGGTCCAGATCCAACAGTAGGATCAGATCAAGAAACTAGATCAGATCGGGGTCACTAATAATCCAATCCAATCTTCGTACCAAAAATTTTTTTTTCGTTCTGCATGCCCTCATTTTTTCCCTGCACACCCTCATTTTCCCCCACCTCCCTATGTGCCCTCGTTTTCCTCCGTGCGCCCTCATTTTCTTCCAAACCCCCCTTATTTCCCCCTACCTTCGGTCCTCCCATCGCCCCCCTTTTTTCCTGTCTTCTATCCTCTGGTTTTCATTTTTTCCTGTAGTGCTGCTAGATCTAGCTTCCCTGAGCTCCCAATCGACTCCCCAAGCTTCCGACCACCTCTTGCCTCCCCAAGCCCTTGGCTGCCTCCAGCCTTTCTGAGCCCTCAGCCATCTCTCGTCTCCCCTGGCTGCCTCCCACCTCCTCGAGCCCTAGCCGCCTTCCCAAGCTTCTATCCTCAACTGTCTTCTTCCTTTTAGCCTCTTGTAAGTCTTTTTTTTTTCACTTCTCATGTTTATTTTCTATTATACCTGTTGGAAATTATATCGCAAAGCCAATCATCAGTCTATTGACGATTGAACTTATTTATATAAATATATATAAATTAATTATTAATAAATATTATTTAGCTTTTTCATCATAAATTATGCATCTTCTTTTAATGAACTCCTGTATTATGATTATTATGATTTGATGCCTCGAATTCGACTTACAGCAAGAAAAGAATCAATTTTCAGCACAGCAATCGGACTAGCTCTGATACACGGTCAAGTCGATTCAGATTGAGATTGAGTCGATTCGAACCACAGTCGAGTCGGCTCTCTCAGATAGACAGATAACAAGAGTCTGGATGAGATGCAGTCGAACCAGCTTGATCTCTAATCGAGCTGGCTCAATTAAGGCAAACAGAATACGATGGAATTTTTTCTATTTAGACTCAGATTATGATTAATCCAAGGGGTCTACGAGAGTTGCACGTGGACTATAGGATCCAGCAGCCATGAAGGATTGTAGTCACGATCTAAAAATTAAAAAATATTTCAAGACTCCATTAAGGACATATTCGACTTATATTAGGAGAACAAGCCCTATTAGGACTCCTGTAAACTGCTTAGAAGAGGATTCTCATTCTATTTAAAGGGCTGAGGTGCTATGGAGTAGAAAAGATGGCACGCATGGAATGAGAGGTACATAAAGAGGCTCAAACAGTTATCGAGAGGAACTTGGCAGAGCATCGAGTACGTGCAGCCTATGAGAGAGAGAAGCAATAGGTGTATAGCATTCGACGAAGAGGCTATGAGGGTAGAGCATCTTGTAGCTTCTGTGAGTCTCCTTAAGATTCTGAGTGAGCTTTTATGAGGATAGCTTCTAGTTGAGAGAGATTTATGTACAGTAAGTTGAGAGTGGATGTTCTCCTCTTGTACCTATTTTTTTCTTTCATAGTGAAGCTTTGCATGCCCTAGAAGGTAAGCCTTTAAACTGATCCACGTACTTGATTATTTTTTTATTTTTTTATTTTTCTTTCTGCCATAATAATTTGGTACTAGATCCTTAACAAATGATATCAAAGTAGCTGATATCCCAATAGTTTGATATAAGAGTGAGTTGATACCACAATAATTGGTATCAAAGCCAGATAGTACCAGAGCATAGATTATAGTAGTGGATAGAGATTGAAGAATATAGAGAAGATAAGCACAATCAAAGTGGAGATCAATAGATTCGATGAGAAGGATAATTTTTTCTTATGACAAGCAAGGATAAAGAATGTCCTCATCCAACATGAGTTGATCGACGCTCTCTTATATGATGAGATGTCAGCCACCATAGAGGTGAAGGATTGAAAGTAGATCCAGATGCAGACGGTGAGCATGATCCATTTATACCTAGTGGATGATGCGATGATCTATGTACTCAACGAGACTTCTCCGATGATGCTTGGTCGAAGCTCGAGGAGTTATATATGGTAAAGTTGCTCACCAACATGCTATTCTTTTGGAGGTAGTTCTACAAGCTATAGATGAATAAAGGTCAGAGTGTGTGAAAGCATCTATCCAACTTTTAGAAGATTCTCATCGACCTCCTCAGCATTGGTGAAAAGTTGAGGAGAAGATCAGGACGTTGATCTTGCTAGCATCTCTCTCCTCTTCATATAAGTCCTTAATGACTGCTCTTCTAGTGAGAAAAAGCATCATCAAGATGGATGAGATCATTGCAGTGATACTCTAGAATAAGATTCTTAAGATGGAGAACCCAACTTCGAACTTAGATGGTAGCAGCTTAGCTTTGGCGATTTTTGAAGAAACAGGAGGCAGTAGATAGAGCGATAGAGAATCACGAGGAGGATGATCCAGATCTAAGATGAGGGATCCTAGCAAGATCAGATGCTACAGGTACAACGAGTTGGAACATCGAGTCAAGGATTGCCATAACTCAAGGATCGGACGAGGGCTATTGCAGCGATGGTGAGTAGCAAGTCAGAAGATGATGTCCTGAAGATATTTGATGAGATATCTAATTTTTTTCAGTAGTGAATTTTAGATTCTGCATGCATATATCATGTTTATTATAGAAAAAAGCAGTTTGACTTTCTGAAGAGTAGTAATGGTATAATTTATCTATCAGATGGATCGAGTTATGTGATTAGAGACATCGAGATGGTCAGCTAGAAGATACATGATGATGCATTGAGAAGATTGAGAGAGGTCTGATACATACCCAATTTTAGATAGAATCTTATCTCACTAAGCCGACTGGATTTAAATGACTACAGATGGTTAGTTGGTGATGGAATTCTGAAGGTCATGTATGGTGATAGGATGATATTAGAGAAAAAGAAGAAGATAAGAGGATATTACTATCTACAGGAAGCCCAGTGCAAGGTGGAGCCTCAAAAGTCAGAGGGAGTCTAGTGCAAGATGGAGCTCCAGGTGGAGATGGATCAGGCACGAGATGGGAGACTTGGAAGGATGAAGGTGACGTCATAGAGTGAAGTTCCTATTATCGTAGGAGAATTCTCTGAGTAGGTCTTTGATCAAAGTAGATACAGTCCATGACAGAGGTGGGATCGAGCAGCCTGGCTCGACTCCCATGTTTGTCCATCCATGATCAGCAAACGTGCCTTAAGGCATGGGGGCGAGACAAATCATAAGTTTTTAAAGTCAGATGGAGGCCGAATGTTGAGTCGAGTTGGAGATTGTTAGGATTTGATGCCTCGAATTCGACCCACAGCAAAAAGAAAATCAATTTTTAGCATAGCAGTCGGGCCATCTTTGATATGCAATCAAGCTGGCTAGGATTGAGATCGAGTCGGCTCTCTCAAGTAGATAGATAGTAGAAGTTTGGATGAGACCTAGTCGAGCCAGCTCGATCCCTGACCGAGTTGGCTTGACGGAGGCGAACAGAATATGATGAAATTTTTTTTGTTTGGATTTGGATTATGATTAATCTAAAGAATCTACGAAAGTTACGCGTGGACCATGGGATCTAGCAGCTATGGAGGGTTATGATCATGATCTGAAGGTCAAAAAATATTTCAAGACTCCATCAAGGATATATTCGACTCATATTAGGAGAACGAGCCCTATTAGGACTCTTGTGAACTGCTGAGAAGAAGATTCTCATCCTATTTAAAGGACTAAGATGCTGTGGAGTAGAAAAGATGGTGTGTGTGGTATGAAAGGCACGTAAAGAGGCTCAGATAGCCATCGAAAGAAGCTTGATAGAGCGCTGAGTACATATAACCCATGAGAGAGAGAGAAGCAATAGGTGCATAGCATCTGACGAGAAGACTGTAAGGATAGATCATCTTGTAGCTTCTATAGATATCCTTAGGATTCTGAGAGAGCTTTTGTAAGGATAGCTTCTAGTAGAGAGAGATTTATGTACGATGAGTTGAGAGTGGGTGTTCTTCTCTTGTACCTATTTTTTTCTTTCATAATGAAGCTTTGCATGCCCTATGGAGGCAAGCCTTTAAGCTGATCCATGTACTTGATTATTTTTTTATTTTATTTCTTTCTCCTTCTTACCGTAATAATTTGATACAAGATCCTTAACAAGCGGTATCAGAGTAGTTGAGATCCCAATAATTTAGTATCAGAGTGAGTTGATACCACAACAGTGATGAAATTTTTAGAACTATTTAAAATCAATAAAGAAGGATTTATTATTTAGTCCTTAAATCTGTTCGCGACTAAATGATATCTATATAAAGTATAGATCGTTGTGTGCTATATTGATTGGTTATCCTCGTAACCAAGAAGTGTGTGATATTGGTATGGCATACAGATGAGATGTAGGAATATATCATCACTGAACAGTAACTCATCTGCTAAGTGCTCTACTGTTAAGAGCAACTCACAAAGAATATGGACATGAGTATCCCTCAGATCTGAGATCATCATGATGACTTGCAAGTAACTCACTGTACTTTGGTACTAGACTATCTGCATTTTTAATACAGTAACAAAATATTATTGGGTACAGTCAAGTACTTGCAAAGTTTGTATCTGAGTCAAGATAGGATTGGCCCTCTAGACTACTGGAGATAATGTATTACTATATTTTAATTTAGTAAAACTTTGGCTAGAATAATTCATGTGATGGATTTCAAAGGTTAAAATACAATGTGAATGTCTTATTTAGGATTGACAATAAATCCTAGATCATCTTGAGCATTTAGGATCAAAGGGATGAATCATGCGATAACCATACGTCAAAATTCTTGAATATTACTTTGTAAATATTCAACCTATCCGAACGTCGGAAACCATTGCTAAATGGTAACTTCGATTAACATAGAAAACTATTTCTATGCTACCAGCTTAGTATTCGAACCTATCGAGTCACATACTTAGTCGAACAAAGTAGGAAGAAATTGATCTAAAGTCTATCTGTTCAATTTGAAAGTATGAGAGTTGATTGAGCATATAGATTTATTTAATTGAAAATTAAGTTATAGGTCATATGGAATTAAACATTAACTAAATCAAGCTAGCACTTGATATGAGATGTTGGTTTAATTCTGGAGATGAATTTTACCTAGTTAATGATCCAAAGATTTTTGAGAGAATAATTTTAAGTTTTAATTATTTTAGATCAGATCTAATATAATTAGGCTTGATTTAATTATGGCTAATTGGGTTAATTGGTCATGTTAGATTTGTACCTGAACCCTAATTAGATTAGGTTCAGCAGGCTTTCAAATTTGGTTCAAATCGAATTCAAATTAAATTTGGATTGGATCCAAACTTGAACCTAATTAGATTAGGCTCACTTAGCCACATTATCCAGGGCTTCTCTCTCATCATGGCTGATCAAGATGGTGTAGGGGCGTTGGGTTTGGCGCCCATCTGCTTGGGCATGTAGCAAGTAGATAGGATCCATGAGTTGGCCTTTTCCTAATTGATTTAGGATTCCTTATGTTTAAAATAACATGAGTCCTAACCAAAGTAGGATTTTGATCAGACCTAAAACTCTTTGTCTATAAAAAAAGAGGATCCTTAGGCATGTGGAACATGCAACCTAGAGGCAATCAAGAGAAAAATAGAGAGCAAGAGAGTTTGGGTGGGCATGAGCAAGGTTTGGGCGTCCTCCTCTTGCCCGTTCCCTTCCTTAGGCGTCTCCTCCTCTAATGTAGAGCATCATTTTTTGGCTTGAGATCTAATCTCAAGACTTTTTCAGTAGAGATTTTCATCCCTCTTTCTCGCTGAGTTTGGCGTGCATGTGAAGTAGATGATCTGTACATCCAGATCTTGTGAAGCATCAGACTTGAGAAGTCTTGGTTATTGATTTTATTTTTCATCATAAAATCAAGGTATGCCTTTCATATTTGATATGAAAAATTTTTAAAAGGAATCTATCTACCTTTTCTTGGCTTTTGGTTGCGAACCAAAGTTATATTTTCCCTTTAATTAGTGTCAAAGCAGGTTTTTATGTACATATAGTATATTTCATGATTTTTTTCTATATTTCTCTGATCTACTATTGATCAGAATTTTTGCATGAGATCAAAGTATGTTTCAATCTGATTCTCTTGTAATTCTTTTCTCTGGTTTTGACCAAGTTATCTGATCGAAAACAACCTTTTACAACAAGACTGTTAAAAATCTGTTTTAACATAAATTTTCAGTGGATTTTTTTGTTCAATTAGAACCTGATTATAATCTGTTTTAAATCTGTATTTGATAGATTTTTTGTGGAAGTATTTCAATTGTAAAATAGGTATTTGAATCAGGTTTGAATCTGAAATTATTTTGATAAGTTTTCAGATTAGTTTAAACAAAATAATGGCATATGTTTGATTATCATATAAATCTAAAATTTTCTATGCATGCATAATAAGGTTTTGGATGGATTTCTTCATGAAACCAAATCTAAATTTTTATTATATGTGATATAAATAAAGGTTCAGATCTGAATTAATGCATGATGATATTCTAATGAGATTATATATTGATATGTTCATGTGTGCTCGCTTTGATTGATTTTGATCAATGTACATGTAGATTTAATTAACTTTAGAAATCAGATTTCTATTCTAAGTAGCATAGTAATTGAATTGGGCAGATTACCATGGCCATCCGGTCATAGAAAAAATAGGGTTTCATGGTCCTCTTCTCCTAGATCACCATGGCCAAATATTGATTTATTTTAGATCAAGGACACTTTAGATCAAATATAATAGTTGTAGTTGGTCAAGTTTATATCATTAATTAGACCACAAGGATCTGATTGTGGCTCAATGGTCAAGCCCAGATTATTAGATGGATCCAATCAAAACTAATTAATCAGTTGGTGTTTAAGATAAGTTTGAAAGTTTTGACCGATGGTCTTTAATTAGGAGCTACTCGCATAGGTTGAGTCTATGGGGAGTTAACGTCATATCCCTCCCACCGATTTTACTTACCTAGCTATATTGATAAAATTATGTTTTGATTAGATCACTTGGTGATTCGAGCTGATCCATGTCAATTAGATAAATTAGTGTGACTGATTTAGATGCTCCTAGATTGGCTTATCTAAGATCTTCTTTGATCTGACTTGGTTAAATCAGTAGGAGGATCATGATTAATTGGTCAATCTCTTCTCTTTTTTTAAAATTGTTAACTGAATTATCTAAATCATTAGGTTCTTAAAAATAAAATAGTTATGGTGATAACTAGATCATAGCCTTCTATTAAGTTGGATGATAATAGATCCATTGGTTTGATAATCATTGGAGGCCCAAAGGCCTGATACTTATTTGCTATTGGAATGATCATTCAGAATATGATAATTTAATCATGTCTCTTTGATAGGTGGTTAATTAGATTGGCCGATCAAAGTCGGGCCTGATCATTCGTTGGTTAGATGCATCGAGTATGGTTTTATTAATGATTGGACCTAATCTTACCTTTTAGTGGAGGCCAAAGCCTACTGAAAAGAAATCTGGGGCAAAATTAAATACTAAATTTTATTTAAAAAAATAATTGATTAAGAACCTATCTATAGATGTATATGGATTGACCGATCAAAGTCAGGCTTGGTGCAGTCTATGTGAATTCTAGTACCCGTTAAGAAATTAAGGTAGCTCCTTGAATTAGAAATAGAGACTACCAATTCATATAAAATAGTGGAAGAACATTTAGACTAAACTTCAAATCTTTAGACTTAATAATTTATATACTAATTAGACTTTTTTTTTATACAATTATGGCCACCATTTTGTCGCTTCGATCACTGTTGGATAGTGATAAATTGATAGGATCCAATTTTAATAGCTGGTATAAAAAATTAAAGATAATCCTAGAGTACAAGAGGATTTTGTATGTGCTTATAAATCCAGCACATGAGGAGCTCACTAAAAATACTCGTGGGATGGTTCAAGACACTTATAAAAAATGGCTCAATGACTAAATCATGGTACGTTGTATTATGCTAGCAGTAATAAATCATGAGTTCATATGCAGATTCGAGAATACTCAACCAGAGGATATACTTCAAATATTGAATGAGTCTTTTAGCATTCCTAATGACGTTAAAAGATACAAGACCAATTGTGCTATCTTCAATGCTTGTATAAGGGATAGGGCATCAATTACTGATTATGTAATGTATATAATTGAGTTAATTGAACGCCTAACCAAACTTGGCTTTCTCTTGCATGAACAACTTGGAAAAAAATATAATTCTAAATTTTTGGCCTAAATCTGACCTTCCATTCCTTATTCATTATAGAATGACAAAGCCTGCAATTAACTACCATGATTTGCTGGAGTTGTTGTAGAACTTTGAGAAGGATCACCTGCTTCTCAAGGAGTCGATGAATATAGTGGGAGAATCTTCTTCTAGAAGATCATTTAAGAAAGAAACGAAGAATAAGAAGAAGAAAAATAAGAAGATGCAACAATGTGCAGTGACATCTGTGCCTGGTCAGACCAAGAAGCCAAGTCTGACCAAAGTCAGGTAGAATGCTTCTATAGTAAGAAGCAGAAAAACTAAAAGAGAAATTGTTTTCAGTACATTGCTTTCCTAGATCCGAAAAGGCTAAAGAAGAAGCAAGCTATTGCTTTGTAAGATAATTATATGATAACACCTTACAATCTTTCTATTTATGATACTACTATCTGGATATTAGATACTAGAATTCCATTTAATATTTGTAATTCATTGCAGGATTTACAGGTTAGTAGAAGATTTATAGAAGGCAAGAGATTCCTGAATGTTAGAGATGGAAAATTAGTTCCAGTTCTAGCTTTAGAAATCATTAAGTTTGTATTCAATTCTCATATCGTTGTCCTAAATAATTATTATTTTTATCCTAGTTTCTTGTTGAATATTATTTCCATAGATCTTTTGGCTAAGAATAGTTATGAAATATCAATTAATTTTTTTTTATAATATTACTTTGAATGGTATTATTATGATGAATGGATAATTGAACAATAGAATTTACATATTATCATAGTTTGTTAATGTAGTCTACTCATCCGATAAACACCTTAAGATAGATAATGTCTCTGATGCCTACCTTTGGCATTGTAGGCAAGATCATATTAATAAGAATAAGATGAATAGGTTGACTCAAGAAAAAATCCTCGAAGTCAATGATTTTGAATCATTGCCTATCTATGAGTCTTATCTACTTGAAAAGATGACTAAGTCATCTTTTATTGGAAAAGATAATCAAGCCAGTGAGCTTTTAAGTCTAGTATATACTAATATATGTGGATCTATGAGCATAAGTGTCAGAGATGAATATTATTACCTTATTATATTCATTGATGATCTATCCAGGTATGGGTACATCTACTTGATGAAATATAAGTTTGAATTGTTTGAAATGTTCAAATGATTTCATAATGGGATAGAGAAATAAACTGGAAAGAGTATCAAAACTCTTTGATCTAACTGAGAGGGTGAGTACCTTTCTAATGAGTTTTTTGATATATGTAGAAAAAAATGAAATTCTCTCATAATGGACTCTTCTTGGGACACTGCAACACAATGATGTATCTGAAAAAAGAAATCGAACCATGTTGAATATGGTGTTGCTCCAAGAATTGATTTTGATGATTATAAAGCATTTGAGAAGATTACTAATGAATTTGACTCGAAAAAAAACTTTTTATATTTTAGAGGTAAAATTATAATTTTATCAAATTTTGATTTAAGAATCTCAAGAGCAAGAATAGAAGATTTTTGATCCTTTGGAGATAGTCCCATGATTTTTAGATGCATATTTTAAGAGAAAATCAAGTTTGAAGCAAAAGGATGGACTCCTAGGTCGTCCCCTACTGAAACAGACTGTTTGGCATGCTATCTCTATGCTAAGGGTCGATCTATGCTATTTCGAAGGCCAAAAATATAGAATAGTCGATTTTCTGAATTCTGTCTCAGAGGTCGACCCATGAATCGACCCCTGTGATGAAAATCTTCTACAATGACTAGTTTTATCCTATTTTGATAGCTTTTAATGCTTCTTTTAAAATCTCCAACAGCTACAAATCTTGCCCAAGATTCTCTCCTCCATCCATTGAAGATTTAAAAGACTATAAAAAGAGAAAAAAATATAAGAGATTTCATTATTCAATTCAGTCCTAAGCAAAAAGTCTTCTTCAAGAAAAAAGCTTTCATTTTCAAGTTCACCAACCTCTCAAGAGCTTATTCAAGTCTCCAACAATCTTGAGCAAAATTAGAAAAGCTTCCTCCATTATTATGAAAAGACTTCTTAAGGTTTTATTTACTCATTAAGGGAGCTAAATTTAAGTTTTGGAAGTTTCAAAACTTGGAAAAGATTGATTCGAGCCTTAAATCGGAGTTTGTAGGATTGGCTTGTACCCAAGAAACAAATATGCTAACTTGGAATAGCTAGGATCGGAGGTACCGATGTTGTATTCTGGTTGAATATGTTTAATGGTTTTGAATTTTCAAGTAGGAGCTTAGGGAGTGGATGTAGGTACAAGAAAAGTACCGAACCACTATAAATCTTTATTGTTTGTGGTATGCTTGCTGTCTTTCTTTTCTTAGTTTATTAAATTTTTGCTTTCTAATCTTTTATATATTTATCTAATCTAAATTGCTTCACATACACTGCTTGCATATCATCATTCAATCTTGACAACTTTAAATTAGTATTAAAATTTTAAAAATCTAATTCACCCCCCTCTTGGGTTGCATAGCTGGGCAACAAGTGGTATCAGAGTCTGGTGCCTAGACCTACTTTGATTTAACAATCAAAGAGCTAAAGATCTATGGCAACCCAAGTTAGTATTTTTCTAACCGAGGGGCAGTCCACAAATCAACCTTCACTTTTCAATGGGTCAAACTATACCTATTAAAAAGCTCGGATGAGAATATTCATATAAGTACTTGACTATGATATATGGAGTATTATAGTTAATGGACCACACACATCCACTAAGATAATTGATGGTGTGGAATCAATCAAATCCAAAAAAGAATGGGATGAGATTGATAAAAAAATGGCTCAACTCAATGCAAGAGCCATGAATATTTTACATTATGCTTTAGATGCTAATAAATTTAATCACATTTCAACATGCATCTCGGCTAAGAAAATATGAAATAGGTTAGAACTCATGAAGGCACCAATTAAGTTAAGGAATCAAAAATTAACATGCTTGTGCACAAATATGAACTTTTCAAAATGGAACATGATGAGTCAATAACTAAAATATTTACTAGATTTACGAACATTATAAATGATCTTAAAAGTCTTGGCAAGTCTTATCCTAACAGTGATCTTGTGAGAAAGATTCTTAGATCTTTGCCAAGGACATGGAAGGCCAAAGTGACCACAATCCAAGAAGCCAAAGATCTGAATATTTTATCCTTGGAGGAGCTTCTAGGATCACTAATGACGCATGAGCTAAGCATGAAATAGCATCAAGAAGAAGATGTCAAGAAGAAGAAGACAATAGCCCTCAAATCTACCTTCCAATAAGATGAAAAATCTGATGAAATGGAAGATAAAGAACAAGATAAAGAAATAGCCCTCATCACAAGAAAGTTCAAGAGATTTTTAAAGAAAAAATAAGAGATGATGAAGAGGCTACCTACCAAAGGGGAGCATAGCAAGAAAAAGGATAGGGAAAAGCCCCTTATTTACTATGAACGTAAGAAGCCGGAGCACTTTAGGTCTAAATGACCTCAACTTAAAAAGATTTTCAAGAAATACAAGAAAAATGCTATGGTGGCAACATAGAGTGATAGTAACGACTCAAGCTCGGAAAAGGAAGAAGCTCATGAATATGCTAACCTGTGCCTTATGACACATGAAAATAAGGTAAATATTGAAATCTCAAATGAATTTACATTCGAAAAACTTCAAGAAGTCATCTATGATTTAGTAGATGATTTAAAGAAATTAGAAACTAAAAACAAAGATCTAAAATTTAAGAATCAAGTCTTGCTAAAAGAAAATGAAATTATTCTAAGTGAAAAACTAGTCTTAACTCAAGAGAACCTAAATTTAAAAAATAAAATTGATAAGCTAAAATCGATAGTTGAAAAATTTATTTTAAGTTCAAATAAAATTCATATGATTCTTAAAAATCAAAAAGCCATTTATGATAAGGCCGGTCTAGGCTATAACCCCGTAAGAAAAAAAAATTTTGAAAAATATTTTTGTAGATTCACAAAGCAATAAATTTTCAAATGTTACTTACTTTAAATGTGGTAAACTAGGACACAAATCTTATACATGTTTCTCTAACAATTTAAATATATAAAAAAATATGGATTCCAAAAGAAACCATTGTGACTAATCTTAAAGGACCCAAAAAAAACTTGGGTACCTAGAGTAAGGACTTAATTTTGCATATAGATGTATCTTACATCCAAAGGAGAAAATCGAAGATGGTATCTTGATAGCGGATGCTCAAGACACATGACCAGTGATGAATCTCAATTCATCATGCTTGATGATAAAAATGGAGGAATGGTCACCTTTGGAGATAATGATAAAGAAAAGATTATCGATATAGGTAATATTGGTATCACTCCCTCCAAGTATATTAAAAATATTTTATTAGTAGATGGTATGAAACACAATCTCTTAAGCATTAGTCAACTTTGTGACAAGGGTTACAAAGTTATTTTTGAATCTCTATTATGCATTGTAACTAGTCCTAATGATGATGGCATAAGTTTGTTGGATATAGACATGGTAATGTTTATATGATAGATTTGAATGATCTTTCTTTGATAAACATTCAATGTCTAGTAGCTATGAATACCAAAATTAATGAGACCAGTTAGCTTTGGCATCGTAGGCTTGTACACATTAGTATGCATTCACTTTCAAAGCTTATCAAAAAAGAATTAGTTACCGATTTACCAAAATTAAACTTGGAAAAAGATAAAATTTATGATGCATGCCAACTAGCTAAATAAAATAGAGTTTCATTCAAATCTAAGAATATTATTTCAACTTCTAGGCCATTGAAACTATTGCACATGGATTTATTTGGTCCTACAAGAATAACAAGCTTAGGTGGAAAATATTATGATTTTGTAATTGTCAATGACTACTCACGTTTTACATGAATTTTTTTTTGGGTACACAAAGATGAAATATTTCATGTTTTCTCAAAGTTTTATTGAAAAGTTACAAATCAAATAGTTTTTAATTTAAAACATTCGAAGTGATCATGAAACCAAATTTGAAAATCAAGACTTTAAAAAATTTTATGATGAAAAAGGAATAAGTCATAATTTTTCAGCACCTAGGACACCCTAACAAAATGGAATGGTAGAAAAAAATAGAACTCTAAAAGAAATGGCCCATACCATGCTATATGAAAGCAACCTTCCAAGATACTTTTCTTAAATCATGCCCTAATTAGACCAATTTTAAAGAAAACATCTTATGAGCTTTGGAAAGAAAGAAAACCTAACATTGCATATTTTCATGTTTTTGGTTGTCAATATTTTATTTTGAATAATGGTAAAGAAAAACTAGATAAATTTGATGCAAAATCTATTGAAACTATTTTTCTTGGTTATTCCTCCTCTAGTAAAGCTTTTAGAGTTGTTGCCCAGGTATGGCTATCCAAGAGGGGGGGTGAATTGGGTATTTTAAAAACTTTTTGACTAATGTGTAGATTTGAATGATTTAAATTAAGTGATGTACATATAATAGGTAATGAATTAAGCTTTGTAATGTGTAGTAAATGAAAGCAATAAAATAAAGAATACACAATCACAAACACATAAATTTTATAGTGGTTCGGTGCCAAACTCAGCACTTACGTCCACTCTCCAAGTATATCCCTTGGAAATTCAACTATAATTCTTAACAAGAATTACAGTCTGATTATTTTTTGTGCTCACAATCAAACCTAGTTAATTTTTTCTGGCTCACCAACCAAAATTGTACATGATTATTTTTTGGGCTCATGATCCATCTAGTTGGTTTTTCCCGAATCACCAACCAAAATCTCACAAATGATTGTTTCCTCCGGGCTAACAATCAATCCCGATTGGTTTTATTCTTGGCTCATCAATCAAACTAATACAACGTCCAACTCAAGACTTGGACCAATCTAAGTTTCTCACCCTAAGAAATTTGAAATAAAATATAAAAAAAAATATAATTTAAAACAAACTCTATAAAATCTAAGAGAAAAAAATCTGGATTGCTTTGCTTGTAGGATTGATTTCTTCTCTTTGAATGCTTGAGAAAGTAGGAGATGATCTTCAATAATGATGGCCTAACTTCTCTCAAATTTGAGGATGTTGGAAGGATAAAGAATGTCTGAAAATCACTCCTTCCTTACTCTTTTCAGCTCACTCTTCTTGCTTTTTTAATAGATACTCAATAAACTCTCTAAAAGCTTATTTTTAATGCTTCAAGTATTTTCTTATATATTTCAAAGGTTTTCCAATATTACAAATCACCAACATGGGCTTTTGAAAGTGATCTAGCTATTGGAGAAGAAAAAATAGCCATTGGAGAAGCTCTTTGGATGAAATACTGCAGTTCTGAAAACTAGCCATTACAGGCACTGGGTCGGCTCAGTTTTCAGCTGGGTTGGCTCAGTCTTAAAAATTCTAAAATACTATTTATGTCTTCTTCTATTGTCTGAGACTAGGATGGCTTACTTTCTGACTAGGTCGGCCTAGTTCTATTGGGTCGGCTCAGTTTTTAGCTGAATCGGCTCAGTCCCCTGAATCACAAAAATTCAACTTTCTACCTTTTCTGTCTTTTGTTTTCACTAAAACTAGGATGGCTCAGTCTCAGACTGGATCGGCCCAGTTTGTGTGCCAAAGACTGTTTTTAGCCTTTTCTTCTCCAAATTACTTTGTAGGCTAGACTTGTCCTTTATATCTTGATTTACTCTTTATTTTGACCTCTAGAAAGCTGTATCCATTCTAGTACTTCTTCTCTAAAATCTTGAGTGGTGATTCTTTACTTAGATATTGGAAAACATTTGGAATTTGTAAGCATTTGACTTCTACAACTCAAAAGAAGGTAATCAATAAAATCAACAGAGTAATTTTTTTTTTAACAATCCAAAATCAGTAAGCTCCCTCTTAATATTATAATCAATTAAGTTTAAATTTTATTCAAAATTTGCTCCCCCTTACTATATGCCAAATTTCTTAATTTCATTTCTTGCCCTTAATAAATTTTATTTCTCGTAACCAAATTTATATCACATTATAAAAAATATCATAAGATTTTGAGTAATAGGTTAAATTCACTTTCTTCATTTACCAAATTTTTTCTCGCTTTTTGTTATTTAACTTGAATTTAGATTTCATAATTTCTTTTTCTCTTTTTTGAAAGAATCAAAAATTTGTATAGAATTAAGATAAAATAATATTTCTTATCATTTTAAATTTAAATCAAACTTGGCTAGTTTCAGAAAATATATTTCAGTTAGATGTTTGAATAATATAAATCTAATGGCACTTCTCTCCATACACAAAAATATAAATTCATATACAATCATGTTTATTTCATTTTAAGTTTTCCAAATGATAACATGATATGAGGACTTAGAGAAGTATGCTGAATTTAAAGTAAAACTTATGCTTATAATAATCAACATGATACATAGATAAGAATATATAGATTTTAGAAATTGAAGTAAAATCAATATATCCAAACATTCAAATCATAAATTATGATCATTGTAAGCAGTGATAACTCATCAAAATCAATCAAATATACTTTATAATTATAGTAGTTAGTAATGGTATGATGAGAGAGATATTTTTCTTTTACCAAACATCATCATCTATTTGCTCAGGTTCAAGCCATCCATCCATAATAATTAGCTCCTTTTGCTTCATTGGATGCTTGAAAAATCTGCAAAATTATTTTCTAGCTTTTGGTACCCAAGCCATCTTGGGTCCATTGAGGTTAGAGCTTATGGTTCCTTTTGGAATCCATATTTGCTTAACTAAAGCATCACCAATTTTCTTAACATTACATTCAAAAATTTTATGGCCTACTTTGTTACATTTAAAATATATAATTGAATGATTTTCAAATGAAGCTTTGCTAAATATGTTTTTGATAAATTTCTATTTTCTCAATGAATTATAATCAATTCTTGCTTTATCAAAAATGGTCTTTTGATTATCTAAAATTGCTTGAAGCTTTTGAGATCCAATTGTAAATTTATCAAGTATGGGATTCAAGTTTTCAATCTCTTTTCTTAATTTTTTATTTTCTTCCATAAGAGATTTCTTTTCTTCTAATAATTTTTTTTTCTCTTCAATGTAAAGTTTTGATTTTGTTAATTTCTCTTTCAACTTAATATTTTCTTCAACTAAATATTTTTCAGATTTAAAAAGTACATTCTTTTCTTTAGCCAAAGAATTTATTTCTTTTAAAAGATCTTCTTTTTCACTCAAAAGATTATTCTTTTCATCATCTAAAAGAAGATTTGATCTTTTAAGCTCTTTATTTTTCAATCTCAAATTTTTGTATTCATTCATTAAATCATTAAAGGCTTTAATTCATCAAATATAAATTAAAAAAGTTCTCAAAATTTACCTCATCTTTATTGACCATAAGGCAAAGATTTGTAACATATTCTTTTTCTTTCTCATTTCTTTTTTCTTTGCTTTGCTCTTTCTTAATTAATGCTTTCTTTTTCTTTTGTTTCCTCTTCTTCTTCTTCTTTTCATCCTCATAAGCCATGAGGCATAGGTTGTTATGAGCTTTCTTTTCTTCTTGGAAGCTTGATTCCTCTTTTTGATTTGCTTTTCCAAAAGATATTTTTAATTTCTTCTATATTTGTTTTACTGAAATACATGAAAAAATTATCTTAAACTCATTACTATCTAAAGAATAATAAAGCATGTTCATGGCCTTGGCATTTAGTTAGGCCATCTCTTTATCATGCTTGATCAATGCATTGTGGGTGTGTGAGCCATCAACAATAATTTTTCATAAATTATATTCATGTGCTTGTATGAATATTTTCATTCTAGCTTTTCAATAGATAAAATTTAAGGCATTAAAAAATGAGGGTCTATCTATGGAATGACCTTCATTAAAAAAAGATTTTATTTTAGATTGCCAATATCTTTAACTCTTGATCGTTAGGTCAACAACCAATAATAGAGCACCTGCTCTGATATTATTTATTGTCCAGGTATGGCTACCCAAGAGGGGAGTGAGTTGGATATTTCAAAAACTTTTTGACTAATATACAGATTTGAATGATTTAAACTAAGTGATGTGCACACAATAGGTAATGAAACAAGCTTTGTAATATACAGTAAATAAAAGCAATAAAGTAAAAAATACATAATCATAAATATATAAATTTTATAGTGGTTCGGTGTTAAACTCAGCACCTATGTCCACTTGCTAAGTATATCCCTTAGGAATTCAACTATAATTCTCAATAAGAATTATAGTCTAATTATTTTTCAGGCTCATAATTAAATCCAATTGATTTTTTCTATCTCACCAACCAAAATCATAAATGATTATTTTTCGGACACATAATCAATCCAGTTGATTTTTTTTGGATCACCAACCAAAATATCATAAGTGATTATTTTTCTTAGGGCTAACAATCAACCCCGATTGATTTTATCCTTGGCTCACCAATCAAATCAATACAACATCCAACTTAAGGCTTGGACCAACCCAAGTTTCTCATCGTAAGAAACTTGAAATAAAATATAAAAAAATATAATTTAAAACAAACTCTATAAAATTCAAGAGAAGAAAATTTGGATTGCTTTGCTTGTAGGGTTGATTTCTTCTCTTTGAATGCTTGAGAACGTAGGAGATGATCTTCAATAATGATGGCCTAACTTCTCTTAGATTTGAGGATATTGGAAGGATAAAGAATATCTAAAAATCACTTCTTTCTTACTCTTTTCAACTCACTCTTCTTGCTTTCTTAATGGATACTCAATAAGCTCTCCAAAAGCTTATTTTTAATGCTCCAAGCATTTTCTTATATATTTCAAAAGTTTTTCACTATTACAAGTCACCAACATGGACTTCTGAAAGTGATCTAATCATTGGAGAAGAGAAAATAGCCATTAGAAAGCTCTTGGGATGAAAAAGCTACAGTTATAAAAACTAGCCATTATAGGCACCGAGTCGGCTCAGTTTTAAATTGGGTTGGCTCAGTCTCAAAAATCCTGAAATACAGTTTCTATCTTTTTCTATTATCTGAGACTAGGATGGCTCACTTTTTGACTGGATTGGCTCAGTCTTCTAGATCACAAAAATTTAGTTTTTTGTTCTTTCTATCTTCTACTTCCACTAAGTATTAACTTATACTCAAAACTCTTTATCATCATCAAAATCAATCTTTGGGTCAACAAGAGTTTTTAAAAAAAGAACTTTAGTCATAGAGGAGTCAATACATGTCATCTTTGATGAGACTAATGATCTTCCATCAAGAAAAAGTGAGGGTATTGATGATGCAGATCTTCTTATAGAAGAGATGAAGTAGATCATCCTAAAGGATTCAATAATTCAAAATGAAGGGCATCATGAAGACAAGCAAGAAAATGAAAGTGAAGGATAACGAGAACAACCTTAAGATATAAATGATCTTCCAAAAGAATAGAGCTATATTTACAATCACTCCAAAGAACTAATTATTGATGATCCTACACATAGGGTAAGAACTCGCTCTTCACTTAGAGATGCATATAATCATTTTACTTTTATTTCTCATTTTGAACCTATTGGTGCGAAATCTAGTCATCGCCGGAGAAGCACTGGAGTCGAAGAACACGAGGTCGCCACTGATGACCTATAAAATAAGTCTCGTCCAGAGCCTGGGGGTGGCTCCAGCAAGATCCTCCAATAGAAATGGAGTACTCAATAGAGAAAGTTGCAGAGTATTGAGAAAGAGAAGAGAGCCTAAAGAAAACGTATCTGGAGAATCCCTTTTATAGTCTGAAGCCTGTAACAAACTGATAGGGACAGCAACAACCACTTGGTAATGGGTCGTTCGGAGCCACGTGAGGTATGTTATATATATATATAAAGAAGAAACAATACTTGGGTCTACTTGTCGGCAACTCTTCTTAGTGCTTGCCTCGTGAAGAGGTCCTAGGTTCAAATAGGAAGGTCGCTTTCTTTCTTAGAGAATATCAGGCAAGATTCCCTCCAAAAAAGTCAAGCCTCATTATTTTCATAAGATAGTGAAACAAGTATATTTTTCCCAAAAAATGAAATAAGTGCAGACAACAAAGAGAAAGTTGGCAGTTTTTTCTGTGATATATGTATACATGCACGTACACATTGATATATCCAAAGAATGAAACCGAATTGTTAAATTTGCATAGTCTTCATACATTCACTTGATATATACATAGGTAAAAGACTTTAGAAAACATAATTTCTAGATCTTAGGTCATTTTTATATTATCACTCATGATAAACTATATAGATTTTAGGAGTTCTACCGGAATAGAAAGTGTATAATCCATATAGTTTGAATCCTCAAAAGCATTTGATCTCTCTCCCTACACATAATATTTTAGTCTGTCGATCATATAAATCTTAAAACAATTTATCCTTTCTAATTTCATCTGCCGATTTTGGTCTAATTCAATAAAATTAGACTGGTATACTAGTTTCTGGAATTCTCAGATATAGTTTATTATATGGTCACGACATGTGAGTATGGAAACTACGGTTATTCCTTTCTCCTCTCCTAATTGTTATAGACATGGATGGAATTTTAAAAACTTCTCGTGCATCATTTTTTCCAATGATTTTATCTATGGTGGTTTGAATAGATGGTCTAACTCCGTCCATCTGAGTCCTCTTCCAGAAAATGTCTAATTAAACAGATGTATACTCCAACCAATGTATGTAGGTGATCAATACAGTCTTCTAATTTCAAAATATCCATCTATGAGTTTGAACCGTTTAAAGAGATTCCAAGGTTGAAACTTTGCTTATCCAAGGTGGTGTTATGCCATGGCCAGGCTTAGCTGAAAACAATCTCATCTTAGTGAGTGCACCACAGGCTCAAATAAGTCATGATGATGCAAAGTAGTTGTGACTTGACACTTGTGACATGGCAGGTTTTCTTTCGAAGTTCATCCTAAAATGAGAAGAATTGAAAACTTTAAAGATTAATATAATGAATTAAGTAGTTCCATGTGCCAAACTAAAGCCAAGTGTTGAAACGAGCCAGTGTGATACCGCTGTTTTGAGTAGTTTTACTGGTGCTGTTCTCTATTTTAGAGACCAAACTGTTAAGCATGGTGAAACATTTCTCTTAAAACCAATAAACTTGTCATGCACTGCTGGTCATCTTTATCATCTCATTTACTTGGCATATTCTTATCCTGAAAAGAAATGTTTACCATCACTAGTTTCCCCCTTGGAGAATTTGCAAATATATTATGGTTGGCTCACACCTTGGTACATGTCAAATCCAAAGATAAAGGAAGTGTCTAATTCTGGCAAGCTTAATGACATTATGATACATAATTTATAAGGCTAAAAGAATGATGAGGTTTGTTGGAGAACGCATGTGTTGAGGAAAAGACCACAATGTAGAAATAAAAATAGCAAAGAAAAAATTACTTGACCATGCAAGTTCTTAATGATGTCCAAGTCATTTTCTTTCTATCTATGTATGGTCCATGTAAACATGCTAAGATAGATATTCCATCTCATGGTTAGTTGCCTTTCATTTGTGGTGTAGTATGCGATGTTTAGTGATAAGCCGTTAATTAAGTTGAATATGGAACCCCAAAAAGTCATGAGCGACGTATAATATATAGTTTGCATGCAAGCAAGTTCAGTGCAAGTGTATATGTTTAATGCCACCACGAATTTTCTTTGTTGAGAAGGTGCAATTTATGATAGTTGGGCACAGCTTAGGAGTTGATTGGAGCTTGTGGGTGTTTAGCAACAACAATTACCTGGTTTGTATTAAATAATTTTATAATATAATTTTGAAAAGAACAATATTAATCATTGCTTTCATTGAGATTCTAACTCAAAGCCTCTTGCTTATTAAACAGGTGCTCTTAATGATATATGGAAATATGTTTGGAAGAATTTTTTAAGATTAAACTTTTTAAAAGAAGGAAAGTAATTGAGCTCTACAGTACTTATATAATATAAATAATTTTATAAATTACATGAGTACCATAAAGCTTAATTACTTTCTCTCTCTAAAGAAAGAAAAAAATAAATGCTCATCGTTCAACTAATATCTTTACTATACTATAATATTGCATAGGAAGGATTTAACTTCCCTCCACCTCACCCCACCCTCCTTTCCCTTCCCATTCAATAGATGGATAGAGGTTGTATCTTTTATGTGAAAGAAGGATTCATCTTATCTCATGCAAATCTACCATTGGATCATCCACTAGATCTTAAAGCACTCCAAACTCCATCATTCATCTATTTACATAGATCCCAAGGCAACAAATGTGTGATCCAATGGTGGATTTGTGCCAAGAAAGATAAATTATTCTTTCATGTGAAAGATGCAACCCCTATCCTCAATAGATTTTGGTCTAGGGAAGGAGATAAGATCTACATATTTATCTTTTTTTTTGGTAAAAAATGGTATATTCAAACAATTCTCATAAAACAAAATATTCCTGAGTGGCCTAGAGACCAACCCCACCCCTCGCCAAAGGAAATCTCTTGAGTGCTCTGCTACATAAGCTGCCATCCAGTCAGTTATAGTATTTTTCTTTCAAAAGATATGTCTAGTTACATCGCCATGCATCCTGACAATAGAATCGAGATATTCTACAAAAGAGGACGAGAGAAGCCTCCCTGCATGCAACCCCATGTCCAAGTCACCAACATGACTGAGTCACCCTTAATGATTAGGTGGTCGACATCCAAGTTTTGCCTGGCATATACATCCCTACCCAAGCAACTCGAAGCTCTAGAACCATAGGCTCAAACAAAAGGCTCCCTCCGATTGCTATCAGTTTAGAGTCAAGCCCATGGATCAAAAAGCCTGCCCCACCATATTTATCTTTGATACCACCATCAAAATTAACCTTCAGAAACCCTAGAGGAGGGGGCACCCCAATAATAAACATCCATTGGGTCACTACCTGAGTAGGATGGGAGTCCTAGATTTTCAGGGACCTAGAGGTCACATCAATATCAGCTCTATAGCTAGGATCGAAGCTCTCTCCAGAATAAGCCTTGCTGAGCAACTCCTAGACTCGAATATTAAACTTTTTCTAGCTAGCTAGATATGATGGGTAGTATAGGCTGCATAGATACTTATCACCCCAGGCACACCACCCTTAGCACTCTTCCTTAAGAACTCTAAGAATGCCTGAGTTGGAGCCCTAGCCTAGATGAACTGCTAATATAGCCCTACTAAATGCCAAACCTATCTAGCCCTTAAGCATAAGAATAAAATGTGCTCCACTGTCTCATCCTCCAAGCCACAACATGGGCAAGTCAGTTAGATATTCATACCTCAATCCCTCAGAATGGATTGGGATAGAGCCAACCCTAGGCCACCTTTCACAAAAAAAACACTAACTCTTGGGTGCACCCTGATCCACCAAACCCATCTAACATCTAGTCACCTGGTTGGCCCTCTTTCTATAATTGGTAAAGATTAGCCATCATGACCCTCGAGGTACAAGAGCGTCTCCAGATCCAGACATCCCGACTACCCTAGAGTGGAATCGGTAGGGCCAGCACTCACTCCCCCATCTTCTCCCCAAAGAGATGAGCCACCATCGCTAGATCCCAACTACTACCATCTGCATGGAGGAGATTACAAGTCCTTATGGAGTTCGTCACCTTGGAGCTAATGAAGGTTGGCCACTAACTCAAAGGTAGGTTGTTAACCCATGGGTCTCGCAGGAGTTTCATAGATCAACCATCCCTTACCAACCATCTCATCTGGAAAGTCATATCAAGAACACATGCACAAATCTCCCTCCAAAAGGAGGTGCCCCTACTAACCTAAATCTCCTCACCCATAGTCCACGTCCCATACCTGCTCCTCATCATCGTGCTCCATAAGCTCACTGAATCCAGTAGAAATCTGACTGCATTCCGAGTAATCAAAGCCTTTCGTCTCGTAGCCAAAGATTGAATTTACTAAGCCTTCTATCTCTCAGTGGCTGGCACACAACCTCTGACGCCAAAAGATACACACTGCCCTCCCCTCTAGGGTGCAACCAGCTCCAAAATAGCTTCTCCAGCCTCCCCACTATAGTCCTAGGCAGAATCAAATTTGAAAGAGGACCTCACCAAAGTGATCCTATCCATCAAGTTAGCACTCTAGCTGCTCCCGGATCACGGTCTCCATACCTACACACTCAACTCTCCTCAGTTTAAACTCGGAGATGGGAGATGGGGATTCCTAGGTACTACAGAGTCCTATCATGCTCTCAATCTCCAACTATCTCTAATCGCATGCTACAGCTGGGCTAGCATCTTCGAGCTAAAAACCACAGTATATTTGAGGAGGTTCACCTTCTGACCGGATGTTGTGCAGTACTTCTCCAAGATCCTCCTAAATTCAACTATAGTTTGGACTGAAGTCTAGTCCACCAGCATGCAATCATCTACAAAGAGTAGATGTGAGATCGACTGGATCCTCAGGACTGGCACATAGGGATCTAGCATTGGCCACTAAGCTGCATCATGTAAAGCTCACAAAAGACGTTATTACAAATAATAAAGAGATATGGGGATAGAGAATAATCTTGCTGCAACCCGACCATAGAGTAGAAGAGAGATAACAGCATCCTGTTGATCAAAATGGCAAAAGAGAGATTACGAATGCACGCCATGACCCAACCAATCCATCAGGGGTGGAAGTCGAAAGCAGATAGGGCTCCCTCAGGGAATTGCCGCCAACTCATACAAGCATAAGCCAGCTCTATGTTAAGCTTGATCACCATGAGACTGCGATAGATGAATGCATAGCATAGATCGTGCATGAACTCCTGAGCAATGATAGAGAATGAAGCACATGACCACAACTATTTATAGAATATATGATGCTAAATAACCACTTATGGGACATACTATCATACTAAATCATCATCATTGATATTAACCTCTTTCTTTATCTCTAGGATCTTAACTATCTAGCATTCCCACATACACCTAGGATAACTCTTTGACAAGTGCAACTTCCACTTGCAATGAAAAAAGCAAACTCAAAATGGTGGTATTTCAACTATAGCTAATAACTTTGTCTTTTCTAAGTAGATAGGTTTCTCTCACCATGCTCGAGCTTTTGCCAGTCACCCTCAATGGATGCTTCTTTTTCTTTTTTTTTTAGTACCAAGAATAGTAGAACATAAGGGGTACCATAAATTGGTCAAGCTTTAATTAAAAAGTGGTAATTCACATTGATCGTTCAATTATGTTGATTGGGATGGATATTTAATTGCGAACATGCTTAGCGTTGATTGTGATGAGATTATACCATTAGATTTTTGAATTAGTAGCTAAATTTGTATTACATATTGAGCAATTAAAGTTAATGAAAGGTGAGCAAAAACTTCCATCATTTATACTGACCGGCATCATTAAGATATAGTGAATGGAAAATTTTGCATGAGCTGAGCTTTCATGAATTTTTTTTTTTATATTAATACCGCAACATCGTGGTTGGTCACATGAGGGTGGTTAGTTCGCATGTATTTTAGGATATAGAAGGCCATATAGATCATTAACTTCGATAGCGGATGCTCTGGCATAAGACATAAATTTGTTCTACTAAGTCGATAATGATCTATAAATTGTAAAATATCTAGTTGATAAATAAATAAACCACACCAATAATGCTCTCATGCCAAAATAGATCATATCAAAAATAAAGTTGAGATTGATATCGCTGATTATGATTTACAAAAAAAAAAATGCATGAAGCAAAATTTACTTTCTAAACTATTAATTTTACCAAAACATTGTATCCAACCATTAAAAATTTTTGTTAAATTACTTATGGATGCTTTTGCACAATAGCAATCAAGTTCTAATCCTGCTGAAAGAAAATCTATATTTATGCGTCTGTGTGGTACCTATCATCCAACGGCTAGCCCATGCATCAACTTAAGAAAGTAAAGTGGTATTATTCTTAATAACAACAAAAACTGCACCAACTAAAAGTAGAAGGATATTTATCAATTCAAGCAAATAGAAAAAAAAAAATCATGAAAAAAGGATGATTACATTCTAATCAAACATATTGTTTGTAACGAGAGAAAGAGAGCACTTGGAGGAAGACCTCATGATAAGCACCCATGCAATCACTTTTTATTTTTTCTTTCTGTTGCCATGAGGTGGAACAAACGATGGCAATTCCCCATCTAACGCTAGAGTCCTTTTTTTTTCAAGTTCCAGCATGTCCATATCAATCATAATTTTTTTTTTTTTTCCTTCCGGTCCCAGCATGTCATTCATTGTCAACTCTCTAGCTATGCAAAGAGTTTATAGTTGGGTTCCAACGAGGAGGACCACCCATTCATAAACCTAACATCAAGCTCCCAGCAGTGTAGGGTCCCAAAAGACACCGAGACCACCCAATTGCCTCCCAAAAAGCTTGGGAATAAAATAACGGTTAGCTTGGGCTCATGATTTTATAAAATACGTGTTTTAGATTAATACAAAAAGTAAAATCTGACTAAGTTAAACATATCAAGATATTTTTATTTTTTTTTTATTGGATTCAAACCGATGCACTCTAAAGATACTCTGGATCTTCATAAATATAAACCTAATTCAATATGATTTTGTTGGTTATATGGATCTAACTTATGAATCCTATAAAATTTTGGATTCAATCGTCCAACGGGCGTTTAAAAAGGAAAACAAGCTAGGCACTGGTTTGGTTTATTGGTTGGGCGAAGGTGTCGAATTAGGTGTCATGCGTGCGTAGTTTTTTATATAATTACTTAAAGAGATGTGAATAAGGAATCATGTTTTGAAAAAGGGAGGAGTTGACGAAGGCTTTTCAAATTTCCAAAAGGTCCTAATCCTAAACTGCTGCTGCTGCTGCTGCTGCAGGAATCTTTGAAAAAAATCTTCCAAAAAAAAAAAGTATATGATGATTGATGTTGAGAGCTCATCTCTCATCTCATGAGATCATTTTACTCGTATCGACCAACCGAAACTCCTTTCACAATCACACAACATGTGTCTTTTCGTCGGCATGAATTTATAATGCAAACTTTGATTCTAATATTGCCTGCTAGATACCATTATCGATTCTTTTAGGAGACACCATGGCTTCAGCTTTGTTAAGTTGACCAGCAAATGGAGCCAACGAACTGTTGAAGAGGCTAAGACCATGTTAACAAAAATGTGTCGCCAAAACCTC
This sequence comes from Cocos nucifera, assembly GCA_006176705.1. Lineage (NCBI taxonomy): Eukaryota > Viridiplantae > Streptophyta > Magnoliopsida > Arecales > Arecaceae > Cocos > Cocos nucifera. The sequence goes on along the minus strand of QRFJ01000393.1, from coordinate 103,837 downwards.
CTTGTACTCTGACCAGAATCAAATGCCGGCCTGGTCCACTTTAAAAGCAATAGAATGTCTAACCAACCGTCCTAAGCGTAAGTGCACGGTCAAAATTGCAGATCCAATTTTTTTATCAAGATCTCAAAATATCTATTGATCTAATATATTATATCATATTTATTAATTTATATATAGAGGGAGATAAACTGAGCTCCGCTCGATCGAATCTCAGTTCATATTCGATCGGATCTCTGATCGTTCGATTAGCACGCATCTCCGAAAATAGACATATAAAAAGACATGCCTTCGGGACTGAAAAAAATAGGCACGTGCTTACGTATGAGAAACAAAATCAAAAATAAAAACCTACAAGCCTATTGAAAAAAAATTGTAAAAAAAAAATGACTACTAGAAAAGAAAAAGAAGAAAGATGCCTGAAGGTGCCTATAGGCGTCTTTCCTTTTTTTCTCAGGCATAGATTTTTTTTGTTACAGTTTTTTTTTCAATAGGCTTGTAGGCCTATTTTTTTTCTAATTTTTTTCACGCCTAGATGTGCTTCTGGTTTTTTCAACAAGCACATCTTTTCAGGTGCATATTTTCGAAGATGCTCCCTGATCGAATGGTTGAAAATCCAATTGAATATGGATTGAAATCCGATCGAATGGAGCCCAAATTGAAAACAATAATTAATTTTCAATATAATGATTAAGAGTAATAAGATCGTCTATTATTTTGAGCAATAATGCACCTATATCGACCTCATATAGATTTGTAAATCATATCGGAAATTCAGAAAAGAGAAAGAAACGAAAGCCCAACAAAATCATTAAGATTAGTCAAGAAATAACGCATTTGATTCTTAGAATAATGCCAAAAACCATGAGCCATGGGGACCATTAAGGATGGATATTTGTTGCCTTTCAAGGTTTCTTTGGTCTGAAATGAGGTCATAGGATTAGACTTTTGGTGCGTAATGCCAAGCTATCAATCAAGTTTATGATGTGCCACATCAATTTGACATTGCAGAGATGAACAAGCAATAGTTTAGCTCAATTCTATAGCTTGATGAGTTTCACATTTGGTTAAAGAAGCACAGAAGTAGGGATTGGATGATGGGAGGAGATCTTGTGGGCCATCCGGCTTGTGGAACATGGAGACCCACGTGTATCTTATGCTCTTCTTAGGTGCCCATGTCAAAGCTCCATATCTAATGATGTTAGTTTTAAGATTTGACATCCAAATTTTAAAGTCATTAATGACCACCATTCCGACTATAATTTATTGGGTTATTTGATAGTTTGGTCGAATGTGACATGAAATTTGAAATGGAAGAATCCAATTCTAAAGCTTATGGAGTTCCGTATGAGTATGATCTAAGTTTAAAGTCAAGAATAACGAAAAAAGAATCTCAAAACAGAATGTGCGAGGATCCTTTGACGAAATTGATTTCTCACCGATAAAGTTGATGCAATGTTAAAAAAAGATTATATAAATCAACTAGATGTGCATGTGCGAGGATCCAAGTCAGACAAGACAACATATTGTTGAGCTTTTGACTAATGTAATTATTGGCGATAAATCAATCTCCGCCGAAAACCTTGAAGAAGAGAAGCGACAATGAGGCATTTAATGGCCATTTCAGCAAAATTCGAGGTATTATCAACTTTTTTCGACCAATCTTCGATCTGTCCGACCCGCGTTAGCCTTGATAAATCACTACATTTAGCAAACCTATCCCAACCGATCCATCATCGGCACTTCTCGACCCCTCTAACATAGCGATCTATCTGGTCGCTCAATAAGGTGGTATCATTGATTCCATTTTGGAATTATCCGACTTGTCATCTACTTACTTCATCCAGAGCAAGCCTCGAATCATTGCTTGATAATCCACTATTTTCACCAATTAATTTAAGCTTCTCCATCAATTATATGTTTCCACTATAAGTGGACGGCACTTCAACTATCCATATCATGCATGATCTCCATCTTCTATCCAATTCTCATCAGATTCTGATCTATTTTTGGTTAATTACTTGTAACAGGCCAACTCGCTATTCCAACTCTTTATTGATCCGTCCCCAGATGATATCGATCTTTCCTTGGTGCATACCAATCCTACTTCGACTTATTGTCCAAATCGACAGTCTCGACTAATCCAAATTTTGCTCTCAAATAACAACTATCCTTAGACAGTTATGATTCAAATAAGATAATCATGATCATCCAATTCTATGAACATCGGCTGCCAACATAGTGCATTATGCCCGATTCGGATGGAACCGCCTGATCCCTGCACATAAATGGCTCTAAACCTTCGTTATAAATAAAGCTCTCGATAGAACCCTCATGTATGATTTTTTCTAATTCGCATGCTTCATTTCTATTGCTAGAATTCTGACTTAAGCATCGGAGGATTCTCACCGAAGCCATCTTCGATTAGGACTTCATTAAAGGACTCATCACTAGGACTGTCACCATCGCCAACTCCAACCCCCTCCAACAAAAGTCGAGATCAAACTGCAATAGTAATAATACCATATTTGATAGTTAATATGACTGCGGAGTCAATAAATGCAATCACAAGAAAATCTTTGGCGAAATTGGTTGCTTATTAATAACATCAATGCAATTTTAAAACTCTCTCTCTCTTTCTCTCTCTCTCTCTCTCTCTATATATATATATATATATAATAGATCACATCCAACAACTCGAATAAGGAAGATTCCTATAATTCAATTTAGACCTGACTAAAATTGAGTGGAGATCCACTTGAATATTAATGTGTATGTGGTTATGATCATGCGGACTAGTAGTGTGATTTCCTATAGCCATAAGAAGGATACGTTTTGATATAGCAAGATGTGTGCTCATATAATACATGTATCTTACATATGCAACATAGTATTTAACGAGTTCTACAAGTATGTCATATGATAGTAATTTGTGTGCACGTGATACCTAATCCCTGAAGGGGGAGTGCAATGAGGTGGTCCAATGCCCCTTATACTATAATGTATGGCCAGCCTAAAGATACAAACTAATCGATATAATATTGGCCCATAGGCTAGCCTATTTGCATCTCTCGTAGACCTATTCACAAGCTAAGCATCTTTGCTCAGCCAGCTCAATCTCGAAGTCGGAAGCCTCTAGGGAGAGAATGGGTAGAGGCTCAAGACCAAAATTGAAAAATAGGCCTATTTTGATAAACAAGCTAGGCTCATGCTTGTAGATTTTTTCTTATGTTGTTTATATTTGATATGTTTATATGCTTAACTGACGAGCATTGCATAATCCATCCTTGCTAGCATTTAAAATATATAGTAAATCTATAAGTAACAATTCATATAATATTAGAACACATGTTACTTCATATTTTTCCTATTTTTTAAAATTTTACTATTCATTCTTATTTTATATGATAATCATTGATAATTAACTCATATAAATATACTTTTTGTTGCTCTTTTACTTTATAAAAGTTATTAATTATTTCATTAGCAAACATATTATTTGTTCTCACTTTTATTGATGTGACCATTTATCCCATGTCATGGCGGCACCATCATTCCTTAAAATGAAGGAATCATTGTTTCATTGGAGTTGTGATTCCATCCTTTATTGCTATCAAAATCTCCCATTTCACTTGTGTTCATTCTAGTGAACCACATGTTGTATGAGAGTATTGCTTCCCACCATGGACAACCCTGGTCATGATCGAGAATGTGGGTTGTTCACGGGAGATCAGACCCAACCAAAGCCCATTTTTCCCAATTACATATTAAGCTCTATTATTGATCTTAATATTTTACTTATGGGTGTAACGTGCATCTATTTTATATTACACATTGATATATAGATTGGGTTGATTGCTTACAAATGCTATATCTCATATCATTTTAACTTACAATCATGATTTTGATATAAAAAGAGAATTCTTATAATTGTAATATTTGTGATATATCTAGTGGAAGGTCTAATTGGGCCTGGTGGATTCGAGTGCACTGTCTTTGAAAAATTAGGCCTAGATTATTGACCAACAATTGTTTGAAGCATGAAAAGAAAGTGAGGCTTTTGAATAGAGAAATTATTTCCTACACTATATACACTACATGACCATGCATGCCACCAATCATAACTACTTATTGCTGTAATAATGCATCGAGATGTATGTTTGATGAATGGGGCTCATAAAAATGAGCTATGTTAATTGGTGGAATGCACAACGATATGGTGCACTTAGGGTAAGGAATAAATTCTCCTTCGGATGAAGTTGGATCTATAATTTTTCTCATCTCTTTTTTTTGGGGGGGGAGGGGGGGTGGTAGTAGTGGTGTGGCTCTACGGACACTGCTCGTGGTGATTGGCTCTCGTGTAGGACTAGAGCGAAAAAAGATTTGGAGCTCCATGCTTTGGTCCCATGCGAGAGTCAATCACCGCGGGTGGTATCTATGGAGCCACACTGCCTGCGGTGTAAAAAGAATTTTTTTCCATGCAATTAATCTTGGGCTTCTTCAATGTACGACGTTTCACCCAAATTAAGTCCCAACCCAAGTTCTTGGACTTAGACTTTGACTTGGGCCACAGTTTTGCTTATGAACTTATAAGTATTATCTTGGGCTTAATCTAGGAGTAGGCTTGGCATTTATCATCCAAGTAATTTTTTTTATACCATAAATGGTATAGAAAAATTTACGTGGAGTGCACCAGATAATCCCATTAGAATATGTAGCCATGTTTCCTAACAAGCATTTAATGCCCTATAGTACTTGAAACTTTGAATAACGAAAATGCCTTTTTTTCAAAAATTATTACACCCATTCATAAAAATTATGATATTTCTTCATAAAAATTATGATACTCTTGTAGAAAATATAGCATTTTATTCAGGTTGTCATAATTTTTGTGAATGGATATCATAATTTTTATAAAAGGATGTTAATACGGCATGAAAGAAAAGAAAAAAATAATAAATATGTGTGGAAAAAATATTATGATACACTTTTACAAAAATTATGATATCTTTTCATAAAAATTATGACACCATGAATAAAATGTTATATTTTTTGCAAGGATGTTATAATTTGGTGAAGGGTGTCATAATTTTTATAAATGAATATCATAATTTTTAGAAAGAAATATTTTCATCATTCAAAATTTCAAGCATTGCGGTGCATTAAATACATATTGGGAAGCATGGCTACGTGTTCCAATGGAATCATCTGATGCACTCCATGTCAATTTATTTACACCGCATGCAGTGTAAAAAGAATTACTTTTTGTCATCCAAAGATGATTTTCCTATCGACCAAATATTTTGTGGTCTTGCACTCTTGGTCAGGTTCCGATGGAGTCCAAGTTTTTTCTTCTTCTTTTTTTTTCTAATTTTTATTTTCTTGCTTATATATTTTTTATGGTGGATTTTTGTGCATGCACATGCCTGCATGTAAATAACTATATTGCCAAGATCGGTCACAAAAATGTAAAGGATGATAAAATAAGGTATAAAGTGTGTGTGTCTATATATATATATATATATATATATATATATATATATATATATATATATATATATATATATATATATATATATATATATATGCATGCATGCATGTATTACTGTGAGAACTGAAGGATGGCCGATTCCTTTTCTTCTCTCCAACCAAAAGCTTGATAGGGAGTAGCTTTAAGATTTTGTAAGCATGGCATAACCTGATAAATCTTATGATGCATCTTATAATCTAATTTTATAAATTATAATTGTTGCTAAACCATAGAAAGTCTAATATCAAATATTGTTATTATTTAATGTATATAAAGTATATACTACATAATTCAAATAATTATGAAAATAAAATATTTTTGATATTTAATCTCAAAAATTTACAACTACATATATATATATATATCAGATATATATTTAGGTGAGCCTCTTATCTGTCCTCAAGGTTCCCTCCTTAGCCATCTATGTGAGATTGAACAGTCAAATTAGAAAATTAGATTAGTTGAATGCCATCCTCAAATGATTTTACCAGCTTATAGAATAATAATCGAAAAGAATATAATGGACAAAAATTGATAGCATACTTGATTCATATATGTCTAAATCACAAGATATGCCAATATGATTGCCATTTCTAATGCATTTAATATTTGAATCTTAAATTTCAAACAATAGCCATATGAAATATGCAATCATAAAATACGCCAACTTGATTATATTTTTGATGCATTTCAAATTTGAATTTGAATTTTAAGTATCGGATAGCAGGTTTGATTCATACAATCATGAAATATACCAACATGATTACCATTTCTTCTATAATTTAAATTTAAATTTAGATTTTAAATTTTATAATTTGAATCCAAATTAATTATGTTAAATTTTTCATTTGTATTTTCACGTAATCATGAGTCTATAAATATAATGCTGGCAAGACAAGACCGCTATTCTTATTCTCCAAAAGAATCTTCTTTTATTTTTTTGGTACCAAAGCCATAAAGGACTCATCCCCACCCATGCCTGAGATCGAATACCTCAAGATTATGGAGGAATCATCTTCTTCAACCACTATATTAGAAACTTCGTCACCTCCTCTGATAGTCGCTAATATTGCCAGTCTAATTTTTATTAAGCTTGATTCCAATTATTTTCTTATGTGGAGTTTTTTTTTTCTTCTAATCCTAATGGGTCATAAATTGATAGGTGTCATAAATGGAAGCACTCCTGCTCCTCTAAAAACCATCTTAGAAGGTGATAAAAAAATAGTGCTGCCTTTGATAAGTGGTATGAAAAAGATCAAATGGTGTTATCTTGGATTAATGCTAACCCTCTTGGAAACTACTATCCCATACACTATATGTGTCAAATCTATTAAAGAGGCATGGAATGTATTTGAGATATGCTTTGGAACCATCATCCAGTCTCACATCATTCATCTGAAGCAATAGTTGGATGATATCAGGAAAGATTCACTCTCAATATAGGAATATTTACATAAAATTAAACAAATCAAGGACCAACTAGCTACTAGTGGAGAACCTATAAGTGATATAGATATTATCATTACACTCTAAAAGGTCTTCCATAATCTTATAAATCTTTTCAAACTACTATTAGAACACGTGCAAAATATGCACCAGTCACTATAGAAGAACTTCATAGTCTTCTTTTGGTAGAAGAGTCAAGTCTTGGTGAGATATCCAATCCCACATAATTTAATGATACTACATTTACTATAAACCACAATGGATCTAATAGACAATAATGGTCGTCATCTGTTTAACAATTTGCAACAGTAACACTCCAACAACTATCAATAGCAACAGCGTGTATTTGGCATCCAAAATTGATCTTAGCAGTATCGCAAAAAACCTAACAATTAGGTCAACAATCATATAGTACAAGTTCAGCAAAGCACTATACGGCCTATTTGTCAAATATATAATATAGCTGGGCATACAGCTTTGGATTGCTATCATTATCTTGATCTTGCCTTCCAAGGTCAACTTCCTCCTCAATGCTTAACTATAATGATGGCCACACCACATCCAACAAATGACTCTACATGATACATGGATACTAGAGCTACTCACCACATCACTAGCAATCTTGAAAATCTAATCATCAACTCTTCATATCAAGGCTCAGATAGTGTACAAGCTGGAAATGGTGAAGGCTTGGTTATCAAATACATTAGATCTTCTCAAGTCATCACTTCATCCCACTCATTTATGTTAAACAATATCCTTCATTGTCCAAATGCATCAGCTAATCTACTTTCAATATAAAAATTTGCTCATGAAAATAATTGCTCCTTCACCTTTTTTTTTAGTAATAGCTCATTTTCATATTTGATGCTAATGCCTTTGTAGTATAGGATAAGGTTACGAAGAGGATGCACCACCATAGGTTACTTGAGAATGGATTTTATACATTTCACACAATCTCACCATCAAATAAGGTGATCTCTCCAATATCCTTTATGAGGCATCAGGTTTCAAATGAGGTATAGCACCACCAGCCGAGGCATCCAACTTCTTCTCTACAACAGCTAGTCTTATTCATAGTTTCTTCCTTAATAAAGTCCTACAAAAACATTTGTCCATCTTGTCAACTTGGAAAAACTCATAAAATTCTCTTCTCTTTCAAGTTTCCTATCTTCTAACCTTTGAAACTAATACATTGTGATGTATAGGACCTTTCTCCTATTGCTTCAATTTAAAATTTCAAGTACTATCTTATTTTTATTGATGATCATAGTTATTATAATACATAGTTATTTCTACTAAAATGCAAGTTTGATGTGTTCACCACATTTATTCACTTCAAACAATAGATTGAAAATCTCTTAGAAATAAAAATCAAAATTCTATATTCAGATAGTAGGGATGAATTCACTGGACATGAATTCACTAATTTTCTTAAATCTTATGGTATTATCCCTCAGTTGACCTATCCATACATATCTAAACAAAATGATGTTTTCGAACAAAAACATCGTCATATTACTAAAATCGTCTTAAGCTTATTGGCCCACTCTAATTTATCCTTAAAGTATTGGCTTGAAGCATTTTGAACTGCTATATATCTTATTAATATGCTACCTATTTCTTCTATACCTCGTATATCACTTTATAAAGTTTTATTTCAAAAATTATCAGACTACACACATCTCAAAGCCTTTGGAGATGTATGCTATCCTTGTCTTTGCCTTTATAGATCTCATAAGCAGGAATTTAATTAAATTCTCTTGCTGTATTTTTCTTGGCTATAATACCAATCAAAAAGGATATCGGTGCCTTGACATTAAATCGGATCATATTTTTGTATCTAGAGATATCATCTTTGATGAGTCATACTTTCCATATCGCAATGCAACTGCTCTTCCCTCTACCTCATTCTCATCACTTTTAGACTTGCAAACATGATGGGTTACATTCAATTTCTAGTTGCCTCAGCTTGTGGTGCCCCACCAAAATACTATCCAATGTCCAAGCTCTACTTCAAATCTCCAGCCTATTTGAGCATGATACCAGTAGTAAGGAATCCATCTCTTATCCTGTTGGGCCCCTCTCTAAGTCCGCCTATCCTACAACAGCAATACACTCAACTACCAACCTGCAATGCTTCTTATCTCCAACTGCTAATTATTAATCAACCTTTCCATCCACTCCATTTCATCCACCTAGAATAGTCCTAATCTAGTCCATCCCAACCAACCTCAAATCCAGGCCACACTCATCCAATGATGATAAAATCCTAAAATGGAATTGTTAAAAAAAAGATACTACTATAGAATGGGACTATGGCAGTGCTTAATCATTACTATAGATTTGATCTATAGCAGCAGTTATCCAAAATCACTGCCATATGTCAACCTATGGCAGCAGTTACATAGAACCACTGCAATAGGTCTAATTTATGATAGTAGTTATGCATAACCACAATCATAGATCAACATTATGGCAATGATTATAGTTAACTACTGTGATAGATCAAATTTATAGTAGTAGTTAATGAAACTATTGGTGTGAAATCTGATTGACGTCAGATCAAGCTGGAGTTGAGAAAGAAGAGGTCGCCATCGATGACCTATAAAATAAAGTCCCATCCGAAGTTGATGGTGGTGGCTTCAGCAAGATCCTTCGACTATCAAGTCAGCTCTTCTGGCTAACAGAAATGGAGTGCTCAGAAAAGAACTCAGTAGAGTTTTGAAAAGAAGAAAAGAGCTTAGAAAAAATATATCTGGAGGATCTCATTTTATAGATGGAGTCTGTAGCAGACTAATAGTGACAGCCATAGCCATCCAGTAGTGGGCCGCTTGGAGCTGCATGAGATTTATTACGGAGAGGAGCATCATCTGTAGCAGACTGATAGTGATAGCCATAGATAGTCACAGTCGTAACCATCTGGTAGCGGACCGCTCGGAGCTGCTTGGGGTCGTGTGAAGTTTGTTACAGAGAGAGGTGTCCATTGTCATGATGTGCTCGTTCGTTGAGATTTAATAGTCGAAGTTCGGAGGAAACAGACGTTGGTTGGTGAAGAACTTTGACATATATCAATTTCAGAGAAGTTCGGACTTCTAAAAAAAATATGGCTAGAGCGGATCATCCGGAAAGAATGCTAGTTGAAATCTGAAAGTAATCCGTTGGAAAAATTCGGATGGAGTTTAACTGATGGAGAAGTCCAAAAAGAGTTTGACTGATGGAGAAGTTTGGAAGGAGTCCGACTGATGAAGAAGTTCGACTGAAGGAGGAGTCTGAAAGAAGTCTGGCTGAAGGAGAAGTCCAACAACTCAAATAAGGAAGATTCCTATAATTCAATTTAGATCCAATTGAAAATGAGTGGAGATCCACTTGAATATTAATGTGTATATGGTTATGATCATGCGGACTAGTAGTGTGATTTTCTATAGCCACAAGAAGGATACTTTTTGATATAGCAAGATGTGTGCTCATATAATACATGTATCTTACATATGCAACGTAGTGTTTAACGAGCTCTACAAGTATGTCATATGATAGTAATTTGTGTGCACCTAAAGGGGGAGTGCAATGAGGTGGTCCAATGCCCCTTATACTATAATGTATGGCCAGCCTAAAGATACAAACTAATCGATATAATATTGGCCCATAGACTAGCCCATTTGCATCTCTCGTAGACCCATTCACAAGCTAAGCATCTTTGCTCAGCCAGCTCATTCTCGAAGTCGAACCCTCTGGGGAGAGAATGGATAGAGGCTCAAGGCCGAAATTGAAAAATAGGCCTATTTTGATAAACAAGCTAGGCTCATGCTTGTAGATTTTTTCTTATATTGTTTATATTTGATATGTTTATATACTTAAGTGACGAGCATTATTGATATTTTAAGTTAATGAGATAATTTACATATCGTAGATTATTGAAAAAAAAAATTTATCTATGTTCGGCATTTTTAAAGTATGTTTAAGTTTTTTCAGACAAATTAAAGAATGATGAGAAAGCTCAAGGCCGGCCCAAAGCCCAAAGCCCAATTAAGAGCCATGCTTGAGCTTGGAAGCCGAGCCAAAGTAAGTTGCGTTGACCTTTGGGCAAACCCGACCCGATCCTAGCCTTTGAGCAGATTGAACAATATCAAGGTGCGCATAAAGCCAAGCAAAAGTTGGGTATCCTTATGCAAGCTTCTACGCCAATGGATCGAGCTGAACTAAAGGCTAAAGCTAGCTTACATCAATGCAAATGCAAGCTTGGTCCTTACATTATCCAAACCCACGAAGGCTAATTTGATATGATTGGAAAAAGAATTATTGGAAAGAGAATATTATTGACATCTCAATCTAGACAATTTTGATTTGCTTGTTGTGTTGTCAGGGACAATCCACTGAAGGAATACTAAAGCCACTGAAGGAAAAAAAAAATGAATTTAAATTCATTTTAATTAGTTATAAATTAGAATGCAACAAGCCTTACATTAACTAAGAAATTAAGTAATTTTATAATAATGATCACTAATTCTTTTGATGGGCATTAGAAAACCTTTTGCATTTTCCTCGAGTATTATTAGATGGTATATAGTTTTTCTTATTTTTCTCACCGGAAGACCTTATTTTATTTTTATTTTTATTTATTCATATTTTATATTTTAAATTTAATATTTTAGGATTTTATCTTATTTATTTCTATTTCTTTTATAATTTTATCTCCATTTTTATTCACATTTTAATTATGAATAAAAATTAACTTTTGGTTTTAATTTAATACATTCTAATATTTTCTATTTAATATTATTTAATAATTTATTTTATATGGATATTATTTCTTCTTTAACATGCATTGCATAATCCGTCTTTGCTGGTATATAAAATATATATATAGTAAATCCATAAGTAACAATTCATATAATAATAGAACACATGTTACTTCATATTTTTACTATTTTTTAAATTATATTACTCAGTCTTATTTTATGTGACCATTTATCCCATGTCATGGCGGCACCATCATTCCTTAAAATGAAGGAATCATTGTTCATTTGTGCTCATTCTAGTGAACCAAATGTTGTATAAGAGTATTGCTTGTCACCACTGACAACCCTGGTCATGATCGAGAATGTGGGTTGTTCACAGGAGACCAGATCCAACCAACGCCCATTTTTCCCAATTACATATTAAGCTCTATTATTGATCTTAATATTTTACTTATGGGTGTAACGTGCATCTATTTTATATTACACATTGATAAATAGATTGGATTGATTGCTTACAAATGCTATATCTCATATCATTTTAACTTACAATCATGATTTTGATATAAAAAGAGAATTCTTATAATTGCAATATTTGTGATATATCGAATGGAAAGTCTGAAAAATTAGGCCTAAATTGTTGACCAATGATTGCCCGAAGCATGCAAAGAAAATAAGGCTTTCAAATAGAGAAATTATTTCCTACACTATATGCATCAGGTGACCATATATACCATCAATCATAACTACTTATTGCTATAATAATACATCGAAATGCATGTGGAGCCCATTAAAATGAGCTGCGTTAATTGGTGGCATGCACAGTGATGTGGTGCCCTTAGGGTAAGGAATAAATTCTCCTTGGAATGAAGTGGGATGTATAATTTTTCTCATCTCTTTTTTTTTGGGTTGGGGGAGGAGGGGTGGTGCTATGCGGACACTGCTCGTGATGATTGGCTCTCGTGTAGGACTAGAGCGGAAAAAAAATTGGAACTCCACGCTCTGGTCCCATGCAAGAGCCAATCACCGCGGATGGTGTCTGCGAAGCTACACCGCCTCGGGTGTAGAAAGAATTTTTCTCCATGCAATTAATCTTGGGCTTCTAGAATGTACCACATTTCACCCAAATTAAGCCCCAACCCAAGTTCTTGGACTTGGACTTCGGCTTGGGCCATGGTTTTGCTTATGAACTTATAAGCATTATCTTGGGCTTAATCTAGGAGTAGGCTTGGCATTTATCATCCAAGTAATTTTTTCTATACCGTACATGGTGTAGAAAAATTTATGTGGAGTACACCGAGTGATTCCATTAAAATATGTAGCCATGCTTCCCAATATGCATTTAATGCCCTACAATACTTAAAATTTTGAATGACGAAAATATCTTTTTCTAAAAATTATGACATCCATTCACAAAAATTATGGCATTCCTTCATAAAAATTATGATACTCTTGCAGAAAATATAGCATTTTTTTCAGATTGTCATAATTTTTATGAATGGATGTCATAATTTTTGTAAAAGGATGTTATAATATGGCATGAAAGAAAAGAAAAAAATATAGCATTTTATGCATCACGTGACCATATATACCATCAATCATAACTACTTATTGCTATAATAATACATCGAAATGAAGCTCAACCCCAACAAGTGCACTTTCAAAGTTATGGCTGAAAATTTTCTCGATTTTCTCATAATCCAATGAAAAATAGAAGCCAACCTTGAGAAGATCCAGACACTACTCGAGATGAAGCCTCCTAGCTCCTTAAAAAAGGTACAGCAGCTCACTGGACGAGTAGCATCGCTCAGCAGATTTATATCAAGGTCAATCAAAAAATGCCTTCCATTCTTTAAGACATTGAAACAAATCAAAGATTTTAAATGGACAGAGGAGTGCCAAGCCACTTTTGATGAGCTCAAAGCATATCTTGGCTTGGTTTTCTTACTATCGAAGCTTATCGAAGGTGAGGATTTATTCATATATTTATCTATTTCACCTAATACTGTCAGCTCATTTCTAGTCCGAGAGGATGCAGGAACATATGGACCTATCTATTACACTAGTAGATTACTGCAAGACTCAGAAACTCAATATTCTAAAATTAAAAGGATGATTTACTTCCTGATCACGATGGCCAAATGGCATCGACCCTATTTTCAAGCTCATTCTATCACTATTCTGATAAATTAACCACTGAGATCGATCCTTCGACGACCTGACATTTTCGATCGATTAGCTAGATGGACTATTAAACTTAGTGAATTTGATATCTCTTATCGACCAAGACCATCTATGAAAGCTCAAGTGCTAGCCAATTTTTTGGTAGAATGTTCAATACCTTGAAGAAAATTCAATCTCAAAAATTCAAGCAGGAGCCATAGAAGAATCTTATTGGCTCTTACATGTGGATGGAGACTCCAATGCCCTAGGGAGTCATGCTGGTATTAGACCCAGAAGGAGTCATCATGGAACATGCTTTGAGATTCAATTTTAAAACTTTCAATAATGGAGCCAAATATGAAGCCCTCATTGTAGGACTCAAGATGGCAAAAGACCTCAATATCAAGAAACTCAAGTTTTTCAATAACTCCCAACTTGTCATCGAACAGATATGAGGTCATTATGAGATCAAAGATCCCATCATATCTCAATATCTACATAACGTGAAAGAATTATCTGAAAATTTTGATGATCTTCAAATTATTTAAATACCAAGATTGGAGAATGTCCAAGTTGATATACTTTTGCATTTAGCGACATCAAAATTTTTCGATCTCAATTAGAAAGTATATATTAAAGTCCTTAAGAAACCCAACACATAGGTCCAAGTGATTGTCCAAGTTAATCATGAACCAAGCTAGATAGATCCTTTGATATAATATTTGGATAAAGAAATACTGTCCGATAATCCTACAAGTACAAGAAAAATCAAGAGACAAGCTTTCCGGTATGTCATTCTATACGAAAAATTTTATAAAAGATTATTCTCTCTTCCCTTACTTCGATGCTTAAGACCTTTGGAAGCAGATTGTGCTCTTCGAGAGGTTCATGAGAGAATTTATGGCAACCATCTAAGGGCAGATCTTTGGCATATAAGATCATTCGATAGGGCTATTATTGGCCCACTATACAAAATGATGTAGCTGATCTTATTAATAAGTATGACTAATATCAAAGGTACATAAATATTCAACATCAACCATCTACTGAACTCATTTCTATAACTGTCCTGTGGCCTTTCGCTATTTAGGGGATGGAATTCTAGGATCATTCTCCATGGTAATAGGATAGAGAAAGTTTCTGATGGTTACTATAGATTACTTTACCAAATAGATGGAGACTGAACCACTAGCACAATCATAGAGAAAAAGATATAAGACTTCATCTAAAAGTCAATCATTAACTATTTGGACTTACCCTGAATAATTATTACTGATAAAGGAAAGCAATTTGATAATGAGAAATTCAAAAAATTCTATTCTGAACTACACATCAACCATCGATTAACTTTAGTAGAACATCCATAGTCTAATGAAGAAGCTGAAGTTACAAATTGGACAATCCTTTAAGGTCTCAAAATCAGGCTCATTGAAGCCTAAGATCTCTGGACTGATGAACTGTACAACATTCTTTGAGCCTATAGAACCACTTTCAGATGACCAACTAGAGAAACGTCCTTCAAACTCATGTTTGGATCAGAGGCAGTAATACTTGTAGAAATTGATCTTCCAAAGTCGAGAACAGAGTAACTTTCATGAATAAAGCAATTCAGATTGGTTGAGAATCGATCTCGATTTATTAGAAGAAACTCGAGAAAGTGCTCAAATCTGGATGACAACCTATACATAAAAGGTAGCCAAAAATTACAATGCCAAGGTGAAGCCAAAAATCTTTTGAGCAGGTGATTTGGTCCTTTGTCGAGTAGAAGTTTCAAAACCTTTGGAATAGAGGAAGCTTATCCCAAACTAGAAAGGACCATATTGAATTGTTGAAGTAATTCGACCGAAAGCTTACAGGATTGAGAACCTAGATGATTCAAGTATTCCTAGACATAGAATGTTGAAAACCTCAGAATGTATTATCAGTGAATTCTAAATAAAGGCTCTGAAATTTTTCTCACCAAAAGGCTTTCTTGAAAGTATGAAAATTCTTCTGATCATCTCATCTTAAATCCGATCTCTAGACCGATAGAGCCCTGAAGGGCACAAGAGATAAGATCTTTAATTTTTTAAAATATAATTTTCAAATTGGTAGAGTTTTGAAGGGCACAGGAGATAAGATCTCCAACTTTCTAAAATATGATTTTCAGATCGATAGAGCTCCAAAGGGCAGAGGAGATAAGATCTCCAACTTTCTAAAATCTGATCTCCAGATTGGTAGAGCCCTGAAGGGCATAGAAGATAAGATCTTCAACTTTCTAAAATCCGATCTTTGGATCGATAGAGCCCCGAAGGGCACAGAAGATAAAAACTCTATTTTTCCAAATCTAATCTCTAGATCAGTAGAGCCCCAAAGGGCACAAGAGATGAGAACTCCATTTTCCTGAATTCGATCTCTAGATTGGTAAAACCCCAAAAGCCGCTAGAGATAAGATCTCCACCTCTGATTATTACCGATCTATAGGTCGAGGAGATATGAGACTTTTGATTAGTACCAATCGATGGATCGATGTTATATTAGACCTCTGATTATTATCGATTTATGGATCGATGTTACATGAAATTTTTATTAATTATTAGTCGATGGATCGTCAATATGATTAAACTTTCATCAGATATCGATCTTGAGATCGAAGTTATTATGGAGCTTGTTAAATATTGATCTCTAAATCAATGTTATTCTGGACTTCTGTTAAATAATGACTCCAAAATGGATGGATTTTTATCTAATACCAGTTGTTAGACCGATCACTTTCAGGGCACATATGTTAGGATACTATCAAGATGAAGTTATTTCTTATTTCTTAAAAAATTTTTGAGTAAAAAGTATTATAGCAAATAATACCATAATCCAAGAAGCTAAAGATCTGAATATTTTATCCTTGGAGGAGCTTCTAGGATCACTAATGACGCATGAGCTAAGCATGAAATAGTATCAAGAAGAAGATGTCAAGAAGAAGAAGACAATAGCCCTCAAATCTACCTTCCAACAAGATGAAAAATCCGATGAAATGGAAGATAAAGAACAAGATAAAGAAATAGCCCTCATCACAAGAAAGTTCAAGAGATTTTTAAAGAAAAAATAAGAGATGATGAAGAGGCTACCTACCAAAAGGGAGCATAGCAAGAAAAAGGATAGGGAGCAGCCCCTTATTTACTATGAACGTAAGAAGCTGGAGCACTTTAGGTCTAAATGACCTCAACTTAAAAAAAATTTTAAGAAATACAAGAAAAATGCTATGGTGGCAACATAGAGTGATAGTAACAACTCAAGCTCGAAAAAGGAAGAAGCTCATGAATATGCTAACCTGTGCCTTATGACATATGAAAATAAGGTAAATATTGAAATCTCAAATGAATTTACATTCGAAAAACTTCAAGAAGTCTTCTATGATTTAGTAGATGATTTAAAGAAATTAGAAACTAAAAACAAAGATCTAAAATTTAAGAATCAAGTCTTGCTAAAAGAAAATGAAATTATCCTAAGTGAAAAACTAGTCTTAACTCAAGAGAACCTAAATTTAAAAAATAAAATTGATAAGCTAAAATCGATAGTTGAAAAATTTATTTTAAGTTCAAATAAAATTTATATGATTCTTAAAAATCAAAAACCCATTTATGATAAGGCCGGTCTAGGCTATAACCCCGTAAGAAAAAAAAATTTTGAAAAATATTTTTGTAGATTCACAAAGCAATAAATTTTCAAATGTTACTTACTTTAAATATGGTAAACTAGGACACAAATCTTATACATGTTTCTCTAATAATTTAAATGTATAAAAAAATATGGATTTCAAAAGAAATCATTGTGACTAATCTTAAAGGACCCAAAAAAACTTGGGTACCTAGAGTAAGGACTTGATTTTGCATGTAGATGTATCTTGCATCCAAAGGAGAAAATCGAAGATGGTATCTTGATAGCGGATGCTCAAGACACATGACTAGTGACGAATCCCAATTCATCACGCTTGATGATAAAAATGGAGGAATGGTCACCTTTGGAGATAATGACAAAGAAAAGATTATCGATATAGGTAATATTGGTATCACTCCCTCCAAGTATATTGAAAATATTTTATTAGTAGATGGTATAAAACACAATCTCTTAAGCATTAGTCAACTTTGTGACAAGGGTTACAAAGTTATTTTTGAATCTCTATTATGCATTGTAACTAGTCCCAATGATGATGGCATAAGTTTGTTGGATATAGACATGATAATGTTTATATGATAGATTTGAATGATCTTTCTTTGATAAACATTTAATGTCTAGTAGCTATGAATACCAAAATTAATGAGACTAGTTGGCTTTGGCACCGTAGGCTTGTACACATTAGTATGCATTCACTTTCAAAGCTTATCAAAAAAGAATTAGTTACCGATTTATCAAAATTAAACTTTGAAAAAGATAAAATTTATGATGCATGCCAACTAGCTAAATAAAATAGAGTTTCATTCAAATCTAAGAATATTATTTCAACTTCTAGGCCATTGAAACTATTGCACATGGATTTATTTGGTCCTACAAGAATAACAAGCTTAGGTGGAAAATATTATAATTTTGTAATTATCAATGACTACTCACGTTTTACATGAATTTTTTTTTGGTACACAAAGATGAAATATTTCATGTTTTCTCAAAATTTTATCGAAAAATTACAAATCAAATAGTTTTTAATTTAAAACATTCGAAGTGATCATGAAATCGAATTTGAAAACCAAGACTTTAAAAAATTTTATGATGAAAAAGAAATAAGTCATAATTTTTCAGCACCTAGGACACCCCAACAAAATGGGATGGTAGAAAAAAATAGGACTCTAGAAGAAATGGCCCATACCATGCTATATGAAAGCAACCTTCCAAGATACTTTTCTTAAATCGTGCCCTAATTAGACCAACTTTAAAGAAAACATCTTATGAGCTTTGGAAAGGAAGAAAACCTAACATTGCATATTTTCATGTTTTTGGTTGTCAATATTTTATTTTGAATAATGGTAAAGAAAAACTAGATAAATTTGATGCAAAATCTATTGAAGCTATTTTTCTTGGTTATTCCTCCTCTAGTAAAGCTTTTAGAGTTGTTGCTCAGGTATGGCTATCCAAGAGGGGGGGTGAATTAGGTATTTTAAAAACTTTTTGACTAATGTATAGATTTGAATGATTTAAATTAAGTGATGTACATATAATAAGTAATGAAACAAGCTTTGTAATGTGTAGTGAATGAAAGCAATAAAGTAAAGAATACACAATCACAAACACACAAATTTTATAGTGGTTTGGTGCCAAACTCAGTACTTACGTCCACTCTCCAAGTATATCCCTTGGGAATTCAACTATAATTCTTAACAAGAATTACAGTCTGATTATTTTTTATGCTCACAATCAAACCCAGTTAATTTTTTCTGGCTCACCAACCAAAATTGTACATGATTATTTTTTGGACTCATGATCCATCTAGTTGGTTTTTCCCGAATCACCAACCAAAATCTCACAAATGATTGTTTTCTCTGGGCTAACAATCAATCCTGATTGGTTTTATTCTTGGCTCATCAATCAAACCAATACATCGTCCAACTCAAAGCTTGGACCAATCTAAGTTTCTCACCCTAAGAAATTTAAAATAAAATATAAAAAAAATATAATTTAAAACAAACTTCTCTCAATCTAAGAGAAAAAAAATCTGGATTGCTTTGCTTGTAGGATTGATTTCTTCTTTTTGAATGCTTGAGAAAGTAGGAGATGATCTTCAATAATGATGGCCTAACTTCTCTCAAATTTGAGGATGTTGGAAGGATAAAGAATGTCTGAAAATCACTCCTTTCTTACTCTTTTCAGCTCACTCTTCTTGCTTTCTTAATGGATCCTCAATAAACTCTCTAAAAGCTTATTTTTAATGCTCCAAGTATTTTCTTATATATTTCTAAGGTTTTCCAATATTATAAATCACCAACATGGGCTTCTGAAAGTGATCTAGCTATTGGAGAAGAAAAAATAGCCGTTGGAGAAGCTCTTTGGATGAAATACTGTAGTTATGAAAACTAGCCATTACAGGCACTGGGTCGGCTCAGTTTTAAACTGGGTCGGCTCGGTTTTCAGCTGGGTTGGCTCAGTCTCAAAAATTCTGAAATATTATTTATGTCTTCTTCTATTGTCTGAGACTAGGATGGCTCACTTTTTGACTAGGTCGACCTAGTTCTACTGGGTTGGCTCAGTTTTCAGCTGAATCGGCTCAGTCCCCTGGATCACAAAAATTCAACTTTCTACCTTTTTTGTCTTCTGCTTTCACTAAGACTAGGATGGCTCAGTCTCAGACTGGATCGGCCCAGTTTGTGTGCCAAAGACTGTTTCTAGCCTTTTCTTCTCCAAATTACTTTATAGGCTAGACTTGTCCTTTATATCTTGATTTACTCTTTATTTTGACCTCTAGAAAGCTATATCCATTCTAGTACTTCTTCTCTAAAATCTTGAGTGGTGATTCTTTACTTAGATATTGGAAAACATTTGGAATTTGCAAGCATTTGACTTCTACAACTCAAAAGAAGGTAATCAATAAAATCAATAGAGTAATTTTTTTTTTTAACAATCCAAAATCAGTAAGCTCCCTCTTAATATTATAATTAATTAAGTTTAAATTTTATTCAAAATTTGCTCCCCCTTACTATATGCCAAATTTCTTAATTTCATTTCTTGCCCTTAATAAATTTTATTTCTCGTAACCAAATTTATATCACATTATAAAAAATATCATAAGATTTTGAGTAATATGTTAAATTCACTTTCTTTATTTACCAAATTTTTTCTCATTTTTTGTTATTTAACTGGAATTTAGATTTCATAATTTCTTTTTCTCTTTTTTGAAAGAATCAAAAATTTGTATAGAATTAAGATAAAATAATATTTCTTATCATTTTAAATTTAAATCAAACTTGGCTAGTTTCAGAAAATATATTTCAGTTAGATTTTTGAATAATATAAATCTAATGGCACTTCTCTCCATACACAAAAATATAAATCCATATACAATCATGTTTATTTCATTTTAAGTTTTCCAAATGATAACATGATATGAGGAGTTAGAGAAGTATGCTGAATTTAAAGTAAAACTTATGCTTATAATAATCAACATGATACATAGATAAGAATATATAGATTTTAGAAATTGAAGTAAAATCAATATATCCAAACATTCAAATCATAAATTATGATCATCGTAAGCAGTGATAACTCATCAAAATTAATCAAATATACTCTATAATTATAGTAGTTAGTAATGGTACGATGAGAGAGATATTTTTCTTTTACCAAACATCATCATCTATTTTCTCAGGTTCAAGCCATCCATCCATAATAATTAGCTCCTTTTGCTTCATTGGATGCTTGAAAAATCTGCAAAATTATTTTCTAGCTTTTGGTACCCAAGCCATCTTGGGTCCATTGAGGTTAGAGCTTATGGTTCCTTTTGGAATCCATATTTGCTTAACTAAAGCATGACCAATTTTCTTAACATTACATTCAAAAATTTTATGGCCTACTTTGTTACATTTAAAATATATAATTGAATGATTTTCAAATGAAGCTTTGCTAAATATGTTTTTGATAAATTTCTATTTTTTCAATGAATTATAACCAATTCTTGCTTTATCAAAAATGGCCTTTTAATTATCTAAAATTGCTTGAAGCTTTTGAGATCCAATTGTAAATTTATGAAGTATGGGATTCAAGTTTTCAATCTCTTTTCTTAATTTTTTATTTTCTTCCATAAGAGATTTCTTTTCTTCTAATAATTTTTTTTTCTCTTCAATGTAAAGTTTTGATTTTGTTAATTTCTCTTTCAACTTAATATTTTCTTCAACTAAAGATTTTTCATATTTAAAAAGTACATTCTTTTCTTTAGCCAAAGAATTTATTTCTTTTAAAAGATCTTCTTTTTCACTCAAAAGATTATTCTTTTCATCATCTAAAAGAAGATTTGATCTTTTAAGCTCTTTATTTTTCAGTCTCAAATTTTTGTATTCATTCATTAAATCATTAAAGGCTTTAATTCATCAAATATAAATTAAAAAAAGTTCTCAAAATTTACCTCATCTTTATTGACCATGAGGCAAAGATTTGTAACATATTCTTTTTCTTTCTCATTTCTTTTTTCTTTGCTTTGCTCTTTCTTAATTAATGCTTTCTTTTTCTTTTGTTTCCTCTTTTTCTTCTTCTTTTCATCCTCATAAGCCATGAGGCATAAGTTGTTATGAGCTTTCTTTTCTTCTTGGAAGCTTGATTCCTCCTTTTGATTTGCTCTTCTAAAAGATATTTTTAATTTCTTCTATATTTATTTTACTGAAATACATGAAAAAATTATCTTAAACTCATTACTATCTAAAGAATAATAAAGCATGTTCATGTTCTTGGCATTTAGTTAGGCCATCTCTTTATCATGCTTGATCAATGCATTGTGGGTGTGTGAGCCATCAACAATAATTTTTCATAAATTATATTCATGTGCTTGTATGAATATTTTCATTCTAGCTTTTCAATAGGTAAAATTTGAGGCATTAAAAAATGAGGGTCTATCTATGGAATGACCTTCATTAAAAAAAGATTTTATTTTAGATTGCCAATATCTTTACTTGATCATTAGGTCAACAACCAATAACAGAGCACCTGCTCTGATATCATTTATTGTCCAGGTATGGCTACCCAAGAGGGGAGTGAATTGGATATTTTAAAATCTTTTTGACTAATATACAGATTTGAATGATTTAAACTAAGTGATGTGCACACAATAGATAATAAAATAAGCTTTGTAATATACAGTAAATGAAAGCAATGAAGTAAAAAATACATAATCATAAATATATAAATTTTATAGTGGTTTGGTGTTAAACTCAGCACCTATGTCCACTTGCTAAGTATATCCCTTAGGAATTCGACTATAATTCTTAACAAGAATTATAGTCTAATTATTTTTCAGGCTCATAATTAAATCGAATTGATTTTTTCTATCTCACCAACCAAAATCATAAATGATTATTTTTCGGACACATAATCAATCCAGTTGATTTTTTTTGGATCACCAACCAAAATATCATAAGTGATTATTTTTTTTAGGGCTAACAATCAACCCCGATTGATTTTATTCTTGGCTCACTAATCAAATCAATACAACATCCAACTTAAGGCTTGGACCAACCCAAGTTTCTCATCGTAAGAAATTTGAAATAAAATATAAAAAAATATAATTTAAAACAAACTCTATAAAACCCAAGAGAAGAAAATTTGGATTGCTTTGCTTGTAGGATTGATTTCTTCTCTTTGAATGCTTGAGAACGTAGGAGATGATCTTCAATAATGATGGCCTAACTTCTGTCAAATTTGAGGATGTTGGAAGGATAAAGAATATCTAAAAATCACTTCTTTCTTACTCTTTTCAGCTTACTCTTCTTGCTTTCTTAATGGATACTCAGTAAGCTCTCCAAAAGCTTATTTTTAATGCTCCAAGTATTTTCTTATATATTTCAAAAGTTTTTCACTATTACAAGTCACCAACATGGACTTCTGAAAGTGATCTAATCATTGGAGAAGAGAAAATAACCATTGGAAAGCTCTTGGGATGAAAAAGCTACGGTTATAAAAACTAGCCATTATAGGCACCGAGTCGGCTCAGTTTTAAATTGGGTCGGCTCAGTCTTAAAAATCCTGAAATATAGTTTCTATCTTTTTCTGTTGTCTGAGACTAGGATGGCTCACTTTCTGACTGGATTGGCTCAGTCTCCTAGATCACAAAAATTTAGTCTTTTGTCCTTTCTATCTTCTACTTCCACTAAGTATTAACTTATACTCAAAACTCTTTATCATCATCAAAATCAATCTTTGGGTCAACAAGAGTTTTTAAAAAAAGAACTTTAGTCATAGAGGAGTCAATACATGTTATCTTTGATGAGACTAATGATCTTTCATCAAGAAAAAGTGAGGATATTGATGATGCAGATCTTCTTATAGAAGAGATGAAGTAGATCATCCTAAAGGATTCAATAATTCAAAATGTAGAGCATCATGAAGACAAGCAAGAAAATGAAAGTGAAGGATAACGAGAACAACCTCAAGATATAAATGATCTTCCAAAAGAATAGAGCTATATTTACAATCACTCCAAAGAACTAATTACTGATGATCCTACACATGGGGTAAGAACTCGCTCTTCACTTAGAGATGCATATAATCATTTTACTTTTATTTCTCATTTTGAACCTATTGGTGCGAAATCTAGTCATCGCCAGAGAAGCACTGGAGTTGAAGAACACGAGGTCTTCACTGATGACCTATAAAATAAGTCTCGTCCAGAGCTTGGGGGTGGCTCCAGTAAGATCCTCCAATAGAAATGGAGTACTCAATAGAGAAAATTGCAGAGTATTGAGAAAAAGAAGAGAGCCTAAAGAAAACGTATCTGGAGAATTTCTTTTTATAGTCTGGAGCCTGTAGCAAACTGATAGTGACAGCAACAACCACTTGGTAGTGGGTCGTTCGCAGCCACGTGGGGTATGTTATAGAGAGTAGTGTCTATTGTCATAACGTCCAAATCCATTGGGATTTAATAATTAAAGTTCAGAGGGGTAGATATCGGTTGATGATGACTTTTGAGCTATATCAATTCTAGAGGAGTTCGAACTCCGCTAAAGTAGTCTGTATGTGGGTTGGTTCATGCCGTGTATGTGGCCAAATTCATGTAGATGAGGAGACCTTATGGGCAACTGCTGAAGGTTCAGTCGGAAGGGATTCAGAAAAAATACGACCTGAGAAATCTTGAAGGAAGTCTGTCGAAGATGTCTAAGAGTGGATTCATCGGGAGAATCAGAAAGTAGGTCTACTGGAGGGATCTGTGCGTAGCTCTACTAAAAGAAGAATTTGTCTGATGGAGGAATCCAATTACTGGAGTCCAAAAGGAGTTCGACTGCTGAAGGAATCTAAAAGAAGTTTGACTGCTGGAGGAGTCTGGAAGGAGTTCGACTGCTGGACGAAGCCACGCGGGTTACTGAAAGGAGTTTGACCGAATAGGATGTGCAGGAGTTGGGGACTTAGCCAAATCTCTAGGGTAGAAGCATTCTGTTCAAGTTCATTTGGAGAAGAAATCTGCAACATCCTATCGAATCTGAAATCGATCTTCCCAGCCAATCGGATTATCTGATTGCAATGTTGGAGGTCGGCCATCTCAGAATGATTCAGAATTCGAATACTCCCATGGGTTGAGATTTAGTTGTTATAGCTACAACTGGACAGAATTGAACAAAAGTCAGAGTCTCAACCAAACTTCGGTAGGCATGGATTTATCCCCAACACTAGTCCTCCTAAACTCTCGAGTTCAAAGTTCGAAGGATGGGAGTAAAATGGAGACTATCGAAGTTCGAAGGATTTTTCAATCCTATTGGATTTTCTGTGTCTGGGTTGGATGGAGAGTTTTGGCTTTTACCAGACTGCATCGAAGCTTTGTAAATGTATGATGATCTGAAGAGATATTTTTCAAATTTTTCATTAGAAGCCTGCTCGAAATACAGCGCTATTAAGGATCTGCCCGTTTGAAGCTTTCTGCCACGATGAGTGGGACATGTGATAAGTATCATAAATTTATCAATAAAAATATTAATTTATTAATTAATTTATATTAATTTTTAAAAATTATTAATCAATTTATATATAATTTTTGAGAAATTCATATTTTTATTAATTAAAAAATTAATTAAAAAATAATAAAAATTAAAAAATAGAATTTTATTATCAATAGAAAGAGCTCATTTTTTTGATCATAATGAAATAAATTTTAAGTAAAATAAAGCTAAAACAAAAAAGATATGAATTTTTAAAGAAATAAAATAAATAAAAATTAAATAAAAAAAGAAAATGGCTCAGCCGGCTCCACAAGCCAAGCCACCAAGCTAAGCCAAGCCATCAAAGCTGACTTAGCCATTGAAGCCATCAGTCGGTCCATGATCCAGGTATAGACCACCAGCTCGGCAGCAACCGACGAATCACAGAGCGACACGTGGCAGACCTAGACCTTTAAAGGATCTACAGAAATTTATCATGGCTCATAGGATATTTTAGTCTTTTCACTCAATGACAAGAGCGTTGATTGGCTGCAGTGTGTGGTGCGGCCGATCCACGTGGTCCATGGGAATAGTAATTATGCAATCGGATGACTGTGGTTGCTTGCGGTCAAGATCGGACGGTCAGGGTTTATTCCAACTCTAATTTGATTTTTGATTTCACCCGAATCGCCATCGGACGACAGCACTCGATCTAGGGGATGATCCGACGATCCAAAACACTCCTGGTGGTGATCAGGACTCCCGAAGCATGATTTGCCGCCAGATTTCCTTCATCAAAGCATGATCGGATGGCCAAAATTTAATCTGACCTGACCTGGGCTGATACACATCCGATTTTGATGATTTTTGATTCGTTGGATTTCTATCAATGACCAGATTTTATCTAGAATAGCAAAATTCATTCAAAACTCTTTTAAATCCAATTTTTACTCAAATTTCTCTATATTTTGACCATCAAAGAGCTCTTTAGTCCCACATTGCCTAGAAGAAAACTATCCAACCTTTCTAGCTCTATAAAAAGAACCTCAGGCCTCCAAAAATCAACATCTCCGATCAAGGTGAAGCTTTGGTACAGGGCGAAGCTAAGCTATGGGTTAAAGGCTACTTCAAAATAATGGATGCCGAGAAGAAGAGCTGAGCTTCTACACCATCTTTTTGCCAATGTCGATCCAAAATTAGAGATAAGCTTATTTTAATTTCTTCTTTTTATATATTTAAATTATAAAATTTTAATTAATATAATATTTATTTTTTATATTCTTTAATTTTATGCTCTTTATTTTTATTATAATTTAATTTTTATATTTTAATTATTATTTTTTATTTTTTCTACAAGTAGATGCTAAGATCTAACTAGTAGATCTTAGTATAAAAGTTTACTTTTCTACATAATTTAATTTTTACTTTATAATTTTAATTTCTAACTTCAAAATCTATTTTTAAAATTTTTTTTTCTTTTAAAAAAAATTAAAGATTTTAAATCTAAAAATACTATCTTTTCTATGGATTCGACATGACTCACTACTATCTATGTATTTTTAATTATTTTAAGAAGTCAAATTAAACTGATAAATATAGTGTCTTAACGACAACATCGTATTTCTATCAAGTTTTTAGCATCGTTATCGAAGAAGGCATGGATATTAAATTTTTTATCTCTTTGATTTTTCTATAAATAAATTATAAATAAAATTTTAATTTTTTTATAAATATTGCTTGCTAATTTTTTTATTATTTTACAAAAAAAGAGATTAAAGAACAAAAAGAACCAGGAGTTTTGCTTGGTGAGATCAATCCTAACCCTAGTCTTTTTTATTTATTTATTTATTTTATTTTAAAATTAATTTTTTTAAAAAAGTATATCCACTTAAATCTAATTAAAAAATTTCATGATAAGATTAAAAACCAAACTATTTAGAGCATGCATCATATTAGTTTTATTTTTATTTTTATTTTTTTTTATTTTATTATTATTTTTTTTGATGATTGCTGGAGGCAAGGTAAGCCTTTTAAATTCAATTAGTTGCATGCATCTAGTTTAAATTGCATAGAACCCTTTGATTGAAAATTTTTTATGCATATTCATATTAAACCAAATTAAGGGCACAACCCAATTAAACAAGATAAGATGGAGATTTGATCATCCTTTCTTAGTCCACAAATAATCAACCGGCATCCTGTATTGACCTAAACCTTCAATTTTAAAATCAATTAGATATCAACCCTAGGAACTCGAGCTCAATAGGACAAAGAATCCTAAGAGTTTAACCAGGTTAGGGTTAGTCAATTTGACTGGTGTCTAGAAAAGTGGTTCAGGATGACTGGACTCGAAGGAAGATGATTTTTAATTGATTCCGTTCGCTTATCTGGCCAAGCACAATTGGTGTCTAAGGCAAGCAACGGGGGGACTCCCACCAACCTTATAGTTACCTAGCTAGTTGATTGGCTAATCCTATATTGAAGGGCTTGAAGGTGACCTTGATAGTTAGGAGCTGTCTAGATCAAGGATAACCCCTAGTCAGGATTGATTGACCAACTTGATTGCTAACCAACATCAAACCTAATTAAACTTAATTCTTTTCTCTCTTCTTAGTTCTAGAACTCCTTAGGACATCTTCTTTAGAACTTTTCTTTCTTTCTTCTCCTTTCTCCTTTAAAAATAAAATAAAATAAAAATTAAATTAAACTAACTAAAAAAATATTAACAATAATAATTTAATTTAATTAATAAATAAAATAATTAATTTTTAATATAATAAAATAATAAAAAAATATAAAAAGAAAATATAAATTTTTTTTTAATAATACGTTAGGGTTACACTAATACATGCACGGTAGGAAATTATTTTTTTTTTAATTTAGTTGAATTTAATTGAATGGTTGATTCACATTAAATTCGATAATCAAAAGGCTGAAAATTTTAAAGAACCACCTAAGCAGATGAAGAAATACTTTATTCCTTCCACCTATAACCCATCGACTTGTATTCAATTACCTAAAATTCATGCTACCCACTATGAGATCAAACCGATTACAATCCAGATGCTTCCATCTTTTTATGGGAATACCAATGAAGATCCTTATAAACATCTGGATGAATTCTTAAAAATCTGCTTTACGGTGAGAATTAAAAATTTAACTAATGATGCCCTTAGACTAATTTTATTTTTCTTATCATTAAAAGACAAAGCCAAGTACTGGCTTGAGATAATAGGGAGACCAATTAAAACTTGGGCTGACTTGCAAAGTGAATTTCTTAAAAAAATTTACCCCATAGGCCGAACCAATACTATGAAGCGAGCTATCACTGGATTTGCTCAGCTTCCAGGAGAATAGATTCACGAGTCATGGGAGAGACTTAAGAAACTTCTTAGAAAATGCCCACACCATGGTCTGTCTAAGTGGCAAATAGTTCAAGCTTTCTATATGAGTTTAGAAGACCAATACAAATAGATAGTAGGTGCATCCTGTGGAGGCGCATTCATGAATAAGAGTGAGGATGAAGCCTATACCTTAGTTGAAATCTTGAGTGAAAACTCAATTAATCATGCTTCATTGTCTTTCCACCAAACCTGGATAGGAATCCATGAATTTAAACATCTAGAATCTAGTCATAAGACTGATTTAAATTTGATAAATAAAGTAGACTTTCTTGCTCAGAAATTAGATCAAGTCCTAACCCTAGGTCAACAATCTTCTGCATAATTCACATCATCTTCTAATTATCAAAAGATTTGTTCAATCTGTGCTAGCCCAACCTATCATGTGAGTGAATGTCCTATAACTACACAGTTTCTATCTTTTATTCAAGAATAAGTCCAAGCTGCTAAAGACTACTCCAAGCTGGTTAATTATCCATTTTTAAATTCATATAATTCAGATTGGAGTAACCATCCTAATTTTTTCTTGGAAAATCATCAACAGACTCAGGCTCAAGACCCAAATTTCCATCAGAGCAAAATTATCAAATAGATTCAATACCAAAACTATACTTATAACAGAGGTCAGCCTAGTCAGCCTTTTCAGCCACCATATTCATAATCAGCCCTCATACCCACCTCCTCAATAGACCAATCTAGCTGATGATAGATTTAACCAACTTCAACAATTAATTCTAAGCCAACAATAATCAATCACCAAGCTAGAAGCTCAAATAAGATAATTAGTTGAGTCTAACATGAGGAGAGAACTAGATCAACTACCGAACCTATCAATTTCAAACAACCCACCTAATGTCCACCAACCACCTGGACCAAATTATCAATTTAATGTTTCACTTAAGAATCCCCAATTTGAGAATACCAAAGTAATTTCTGAACTTAAAAGCTATAGGATTCTTATGGACCCATACCAAGATCAGGTGAGAGAGGCTAGTACTGATGCTAGCCAAAATAAAAATTTAGAGGAACTGGTTAGTACTGAGACTAACCACATAGAAGAACCCAAGCCAGGAATTAGTACTGATGCTAGTTCCAGTTTAAATGAGATAGAAATAGGAAAAAAGAGAATAGATGATTTACCCGAGACTTATAAACCTAATGTCCTATTCTCTTCAACCCTAGAAGCTGGTTCTTCTTATAAAAATCAAGAGGCATGTAATGAAATGTCAATGGAGTTATTTAAGCAAGATCACATTAATTTACCTCCAGAATTAAAATCGCCTTTAGTCACCATTCCAGCACCCATTGAATCAAACTTAACTCCTAATACAAAAACTCCATTCATGAGCATTTTAGAAGAACAAATAGGAGAAATTCTTAATAAACATGGGTCTGAGAATGGAATCATAAATTATATCCCTAAAATTAATAATGAATATATCAATAATGGGATTATAAATCAACTTTCTGAGATTGGCAATCCAAAACCATTGGAAATTTGTCAATCCAATATTCGACACAGGATAGTGAGCTGCATTGTGTCTGGCTGAAGACGGTAAACTTAGCGCTTGTTGGGAGGCAACCCAATATTTAGTTTTTATCTAATTTATCTTTTTAATTTATTTTTTTTAGGATAATTTGAATAAGTTGGAGGGAGAGCTCAAATTTTCAAAGGCATGTGCTGGACCAAAAATATACTGAGTTAGGTGTATTCTTTCATGTTCTTTATTACACCCTTTTTTTTTCTTCTCCATTGAGGACAATGTCGATTAAGTTGGGGAGGAAAAAAAATAAAAATTTTAAAATTTTAAGTCCTCAAAAAAGTTAGTATTTAGTATTTAGATACCTGATTATGCTTAAGAATCGAATTAAACTAAGCATTTTTAAAAAAAAATTGATGCACAGATTAGAGAATCTATGAGATATTGAGGAATCAAGTATTAAGAAAATTCAATAAAGAGTTAAGTCTAGAACATAAAAATTTTTTTTTCTTGGAGCATTTCTAATTATTTCTACTAGCATCAAAGAAAAGTCTACTTTTTATAGGCTTGTGTAGGGTAACTATACGTTTCTTCATATAAAAAATTTATTTTAATAAAATAGTTTCCAAGTACTTCTCACTGAGTAACCGGGCCTCTTTGCCTAAGCAAGCATTGAGTTTCGCATCAAAAGGTGGGAAGGGCAAAGAAGCTCGTTGTAAAGCTAGTCTTAACTCGTAGCCTATTTGATTCGAGCTAGTAAGCCCGAGGGGTATTCTATACCTAGTGCCCTAAAGCCAACTGGTTTGGGAGTCATTGGCCCAAGACTCGCTACATGGATCAAATAGAAAGCTTAAGGAGTTAAGACACTCAATAGTGGTACAACGTTAAAAAAAAAAAAAAAAAAATAAAAAAAATTATTGATTTTTCCCACCGAGTAACCGGGTCCCGTTGCCTAAGTAAGCAATGATATTCGTGTCAAAAAGTGGGCAATGTAAAAATAAAAAAATTAATAAATGAAGGATGGAAGTAGCAATACACTTGCCTATATGAAAGTTTAGACAAATCAGAGATAAAGATGGAATAATTTAGAAAAAGTTCTAAAAAATTTAATATTCTTTACTTAATTTTTCTATTGATAAGTATTAATACCCCAATGATATATCTCATTTAAGCTCTACTGAATATCAATGGCCATTTTGAAAATTGCTTAGGTAAAATTCGAAACTCTAAAGTTAAAAGGTATTTAAAACTAAATTCTTTCTTTACTCGAGGACGAGCAAAGCTTAAGTTGGGGGGTGTGATAAGCATCATAAATTCATCAATAAAAGTATTAATTTATTAATTAATTTATATTAATTTTTAAGAATTATTAATCAATTTATATATAATTTTTGAAAAATTCATATTTTTATTAATTAAAAAATTAATTAAAAAAATAATAAAAATTAAAAAATAAAATTTTATTATCAATAGAAAGAGCTCATTTTTTTGATCATAACAAAATAAATTTTAAGTAAAATGGAGCTAAAATGGAAAAGATATGAATTTTTAAAGAAATAAAATAAATAAAAATTAAATAAAAAAAAAGGCTTAGTCGGCTCCGCAAGTCAATCCATCAAAGCCGATTTAGCCATTGAAGCCATCAGCCGATCCACGATCCAGGCGTAGATCGCCAACTCAGCAGCAACCGACGAATCATAGAGCGACACGTGGTGGACCATAGACCCTCATAAGGGTCTACAGAAATTTATCGCGGCTCACAAGGGTAATTTCAGTCTTTTCACTCAGCGACAAAAGCACTGATTGGCTACGGTGTGTGGTGCGATCGGTCCACGTAGTCCATGGGAATAGTAATTGTATGATCGGATGGCTATGGTTGCTTGCGGTCAAGATCAGACAGTCAGGATTTATTCCAAGTTTGATTTGATTTCTAATTTCACCCGGATCATTATCGAACGACAGCACTCAATTCAGGGGATGATCCAACGGTCCAAAACACTCTCGACGGTGATCAGGACTCCCAAAACATGATTTGCGGTCAGATTTCCTCTATCAAAGCATGATCAGACGGCTAGAATTTAATCCGACATGATCTGAGCTGATACACATCCGATTTTGATGATTTTTGATCCGTTGGATTTCTATCAATGGTCAGATTTTATCCAAAGTACCAAAATTTATTCAAAACTCTTTTAAATCTAATTTTTACTCAGATTTCTCCATATTTTGATCATCAAAGAGCTCTTTAGTCCCACATTGCCTAGAAGAAAACTATCCAACCTTTTTAGCTCTATAAAAAGGACCTCAGACCTCTAGAAATCAACATCTCCGATCAAGGTGAAGCTTTGGTACAGGATGAAGTCAAGCTATAGGTTAAAAGCTGCTTCAAAGCAATGGGTGTCGAGAAGAAGAGTGGTCTTCTACACCATCTTTCTACCAATGTCGATCCAAAATTAGAGATCAGCTTATTTTAATTTCTACTTTTTATATATTTAAATTATAAAATTTTAATTAATGTAATATTTATTTTTATATTCTTTAATTTTATACTCTTTATTTTTATTATAATTTAATTTTTGTATTTTAATTATTGTTTTTTATTTTTTCTGCAAGTAGATGCTAAGATCTAACTAGTAGATCTTAGTACAAAAGTTTACTTTTCTATATAATTTAATTTTTACTTTGCAATTTTAATTTCCGACTTCAAAATCTATTTTTAAATTTTTTTCTTTTTCTTTTAAAAAAATCAAAGATTTTAAATTTAAAAACACTATCTTTTCTGTGGATTCGACCCGACTCACTACTATCTATGCATTTTTAATTATTTTAAGAAGTTAGATTAAACTGATAAACATGGTGTCTTAACGACAACATCACGTTTCTATCAACATGCATTGATCAGAGATCGACTAGAGGAAATTTGCAATCATAACTATCTTGAAATTCTAGGGGCTACTCAAACCCATTCTCCTCCTTCGAGCCTTTACTTCTTCTGAAATCCTCATCTCCTTCCACCAATTTTCTTTTCCATCCCATGCGAGAGTTCAAGCTTCTTCCTCCATTTTTCTTGGTTCTAGGTGCACCTCTATTCGATTTTCATTTCGTTCATCATCTTCTTGTTCTTTCCAACCGATTTAGGTTAGCTCTCCGATATTTTTTCGAATTATCTCTGTATTCTTTGCTTTTTCACTCTTTCTGTTCTTGTCGAAGTTTGAACATCTTATTTTTTCTGATTTTTAGATGATTTCTTGATTTTAACTTGATCCAAATGTCTACCGAGGGATCTTGGTCAACTTGCTCTGAGAGCTTGACCCTTTTAACCTTGGTGAACCCACCTCCTGAAGAGGCTGAACCCTTGGGATCGACCCATCCTTTTGTGCCTGTGACCATTCCCTACAGACTTCAGCTCGATGACCTTTCCCTAGCTAGAATTTAGTTTAGAATTTCTTCTGAATACAAGCTCAAAATTTTTGGACCCGATGACTGAGCTTGCTCACCCCCTTCCGACCGAATCTGTCTATATGTCAAAATCTTTCGGAACGGACTTAAGCCACCCTGCCTCCTTTCATAGCTAACCTATTCAGATTTCTCAATATTTTTCTTGTTGCTATGGCACCAAACTTCTTTAGATTCATCATAGGATTTTTCTCTCTGTGCACCATGGCAGGCATTCGACCTACCATTTTTTTTATTCCATAATTTTTTTATCTTTAAACATCAATCCACCGCCAAAGATTGGTGATACGTATCTCCGTAATTTGGTAAGAAGGGACTACTTAAAGGTGCTCCTTCCTCCATTCACGACTAGAAGGAGAAATTCTTCTTCATTTTCCATCCCTCCTTAGGGCTAAGGCTTCCTTCGTGGGGTGAGGTAAGGAAATTGGTCCGCTGAGCTCCCAC
The DNA here is from genome assembly GCA_006176705.1 of Cocos nucifera. Classification (NCBI taxonomy): domain Eukaryota; kingdom Viridiplantae; phylum Streptophyta; class Magnoliopsida; order Arecales; family Arecaceae; genus Cocos; species Cocos nucifera. The sequence continues at coordinate 69,610 of QRFJ01000393.1, read as the reverse complement.
ACTAGAAAGCAAGGATTGGAGTTCGATCGATAAGCTGAAGTTCTTTGATGCTCCACCAATTCTTAGACTTCTGGATGAGCAGATCTTGTTCAATTTTGGTCTCAGTCCTCTTAACCCAACAAGTAGTTCTTCATATTCAGTCAACTAGATGGTATGCTTTCTTCTGACCTACTAACTTTATCTTCTTTGCAGAAATAACTCCAGAGGAATGAAACCGCTTAACGAAGAGAATCCAGACCCTTAAGAGGAAGGGTGGTTCTTTCAGTGAACCATAGAAGAAGGCTCAGACTGGAGAGTCGAGCTAGGCCATGCTAATTTGGTCTGTGCTAGCCCTTGAGCCCGTCGTTATCGCACCAAGCCCAGCCCTGTCTGATGAAGCCTCCCCTCTTGCTCCTATTCAGCAAGAAGAAATTGAGAGAAAGAAGAAGAAGGTCATCGGCAAGAAAGTCAGATGGAAGGCTAAGAGCTCCGAGGGAGAGGATCTTAGCCAAGAGCAGGATTTCCTAGACGATCGAGAGGTCGTCCAGATGCTGATGGAGGGGAGCATCCTTTCTCATGTTGTAGAGAGGATGCGCCAGAAGGACGACATTGAGAGGTTTGACGAGTCCTTCACTGCCTTCCTGGAGGTAAGTGGCTTCTTCTCATTTTGGCTTCATGCTCTTCAGGCTATCTTTTAGGATTCTGACTCATTTTTTATTTTGCAGTTGGGACACTACCTTTTTGACCACTCTAAAGCGGCAAATCAAAATCAGGCCGAAGCTTCCAAAGCCCTAGAGGAAGCCCATGTAGAAGCCGAGAAGGCTTGGGCTGAGGCCGACGTTCTGAAGGTTACCTCGGAGACCCACTCATCTAAAGTTGAATGCCTTCAGAAGGAGTTGAGAGAGGAGCATGGAGACATGGTGAAACTGAGGGCTGAGCTAGCTCTGGAGAAGGAGGAGAAAAGAAAGATGCAGGAGGAGGTTAACACCGCTATGGAAAGGGTCGTGCAAGACTTCAAGTCCTCCAAGAATATGGAGGATATCAAAATAGCCTTCGCCCAGGAAACCTTCTTGGAAGAATTTCAAGTCTGCTTGGGGCGAGTCGTCGAGAACTTTCCTGACATCGATCTGAACCTTCTCATAGAGGAGCCAGAGAATAGGGCTAGCTCCTCGCACACTAATGCCGAGGTTGCTCCTGTTGCCTATGTCGTTGATGCTGCTCCAGAAATTTTAGAATCTATAGGTATAGCATCTGAGCCTACCCATAGGCTGGAGGTGGCTAAGAGTGTCCCGACCTCTCTAGTAGGCAAGCCACCTGAGGTCTAAACTTTTAATATTAATATACTTTTCTTCTTTTTCTTTTTTTTTGATGTACCAAACATATTTGAAGTAATGAAAGCAAATATTTCTTTTTCTTTACACTCTGCATTGCATGTGATTTAGAACGCCTCTGACAACTAGGGCCATGATCCCCTTTCTCTGATTGACGCCGACCCCTTACCTCAGGAAGTTTTGTTCAAGCTTTTGATAAAGGGTTTGAAGAAGGAAGTCTATCAATTAAGAAAAAGGTTGAGGCCAACCTTCAGGCCTTTCGAAAGAATACTTCGGAGGTGACTAAAGAAGTCACCCACCTTCGAAGCTTACACAAGAAAGATTCCACGAGCTTCAGCATCCGAAAAGAAAATTTTGAGAAGGAGCTTGCTGAACTCTGGAAGAACGTGAGTGATAAGTCTTGGGCGCTGACGGTGAAGATCAACTCTCTTGAAGTTGATCTCAAGAAGGTGAAAGAAAAGATCCATCTCTTGGAAGGGAGTTTGTCGTGGTCCACCGATGAAGTCCAATATAATTGGGATTGATCGAAAAAGTTCTCCCAGCTGTAGAAGCAGCTGCAGGATGCTGAAGACCGGCATAATAACTACTGGGCAACCTGGGCATGGAAGATGTTCAGGCTTGAAGACGAGCTAAAGACTGTCAAAAATGAGGCAATCTATTTTTGGAGGAAGTTTTATAGCATTCAGTAGGCTGGATCCAGCAACGAATCTGAGAAGCTCGTCTTTTTGAGGAGGACTATTGGTGAACTCTTGGAGGCTGTTGGGATGGAAAAAATTGAAGTTCAACAGTTGAAGCTCCGGTTAACCTACGAGCATTAAGCCGTCAAGGATGCTGAAGCTGAATCCAAAGTTTTGAGGAAGCAGCAGCGAGAGCTCGAGGCCAAGTTTGAGTACTCCAACAAAATGTACATCGATGGCCTATACAAGAAGAAGGAGCTCAAGGAGAAGATCTTCAGACTGAAGGAAGCTTTGGTGATGGCTGAAGCCGATAGCCCGAAGTCTGAAAAGCTCGGACCATCTTAGGACTTCACCTCCCTTCTTTTTCTTTTATGTAATCGATTTCACCGATCTTCATTTCGTCTATAATGCCTTTATTCTTTTGCATGGTTGGTCCCTACCGATGTTTATTTTACTTTAGTGCGCCCACTATGTAATCAATTTTATTTATAATGAATACAACTTCATGACGACATGGTACCTCTTTTTTTTTCTTTCTTTCTTCTTCTTTTTTTTTTTGTTGTCATCTCTTATAGACGTGATTCTGGATGCCTCATTTTTCTTTTGTTTCTAATGAGATGCTCATCATGGACGTCGGGCTAGAGGTCCGCTCCATGGATCAGGATGGGGTTTTACCTTTAGCATTTGATGTGGCCATAGTGGGATGCGTATAACAGTCATTAGGAGGGCCTTGGCCTTTTCCATGCTTTAGATTAGTGAGGCCTCGGCCTTCCACCTTTTGCACGATCATAGAGATTCGTTGGGTCATCAATGGGATCTCTCCCCTCATCTCATCTTGATTTAATGAGACCCTCAATTTTGCTCACGTTAGGACAAGATTTTTCTTCTATTCCTAATGGACTGTAGGGGCATATTAGGGCCATTGGTAGGATCTCTTCTCTCATCTTGTCTTAGTTCAACGAGGCCTTTGGCTTTGCTCATGTTAGGATGAGATTTTTTTCTTATTCCTAACGTACTATAGCGGCACATTAGGATCGTTGATAGGGCCTCTCTCCTCATTTCGTCTTAGTTCAACGAGATCTTCGACCTTGCTCACGTTAGGATGAGGTTCTCCTCCTATTCCTAATGAGCTGTAGAGGCACATTAGGGCCGTTGGTAGAGCCTCTTTCCTCATCTCGTCTTAGTTCAATGAGACCTTCGATCTTGCACACGTTAGAATGAGGTTCTCCTCATGTTTCTAACAGACTGTAGGGGTACATTAGGACCGTTGGTAGGGCCTCTCCCCTCATCTCATCTTAGTTCAATGAGATCTTCGATCTTGCTCATATTAGAAAGAGGTTCTCCTCCTATTTCTAATGGGCCACTTTAGATTGATTCAGAGAGTTATTAGTCATTACATAATTTTTGTGCCAAAAAATAATGATATTAAAATAGAAAAATTTTATTGAAGAAAAGTTATTGGTAGTATATTTTTAAGTTTTTTGAATTTCAGGACCGCGGGAGTGTTGCTCCTCCGAACTCCTTCAAATGATAAGTATCGGACTGGACGACCTCCTCTACTCTATATGGACCTTTCCAATTCAAGATGAGCTTTTCTTGATCTTGAGGCTACGAAATGGATGCTCATCGGAGAACCAAGCCCTTCTTCTAGCATCAATTCTGTTGGTACGAAATCTGATCATCACTGAAGAAGCATTGGAGTCGAAGAAGATGAGGTCGCCACTGATGACCTACAAAATAAGTCTTATCTAGAGCTTGGGGGTGGCTCCGGCAAGACCCTCTGATGATCAAGTCAGCTCTTTCGACCAACAGAAATAGAGTACTCAGTAGAGAAAGTTGCAGAGTATTGAGAAGAAGAAGAGAGCCTGGAGAAAATATATCTAGAGAATTTTTTTTATAACTTAGAGTCTATAACAAACTGATAGTGACAGTCGCAACCACTTGATAGTGGATCATTCGGGGCCACGTGAAGTTTGTTATAGAGAGTAGTGTCTGTTGTCATGACGTGCAAATCCGTGGAGATTTAATAGTTGAAGTTCAGAGGGATAGACATCGATTGGTGATAATCTTTGAGCTATATCAATTCTAGAGGAGTTCAGACTCCTCTAAAGTAGTCTGTATGTGGGTTGGTTCATGCCGTATATGGGGTCGAATTCATGTAGGTGAGAAGATCTTTATAGGCGACTGTTAGAGGTTTGGCCGGAGGGGATTTAGAAGCTCTGCGATCTGAGAAATCTTGAAGAAAGTCTACCGAAGATGTCTGAGAGTGGATTCATTGGGGGGAATCAGGAAGTAGGTCTGCTGGAGGGATCCGTGCATAGCTTTATTGAAGGAGAAATCCAAAGGAGAATTCGCCTGATGGAGGAACCCAACTACTAAAATCCGAAAGGAGTTTGATTGTTGGAGAAATCTGAAAGAAGTTTAGCTGCTGGAGAAGTTCGAAAGGAGTTCGACCGAATAGGATGCATCGGAGCTGGGGACTTAGCTGGTTCTCTGGGGCAGAAGCATTCTATTCAAGTTCATCTGGAGAAAGAATCCACAATGTCCTATCGAATCTAAAATTGATCTTCCCAGCCAGTCGGATTATGTAACTGCAATGTTGGAGGTCAGCCATCTCAAAATGATTCAGAGTTTGAATACTTTCATGGATTGAGGTTCAGTTATTATAGCTGCAACCGAATGGAACTGAACAAGAGTCGGAGTCTTAACCAAACTTCGGCAAGCATGAATTTATCCCCAATAGAACCTAAAACCATAGATGAAGCTGAAAAAGATTATAATTGGTGTTGGGGATAAATCCATGCCTGTCGAAGTTCGGTTAAGACTCCAACTCTTATTCAGTTCCATCCGATTGCAACTACAACAACTGAACCTCAATCCACGAGAGTATTTGAACTCTAAATCATTCTAAGATGGCCGACCTCCAACATTGCAGTTAGATAATCCAACTGGTTGGAAAGACCAATTTTGGATTTGATAGGATGTTGCGGATTTCTTCTCCAAACGAACTTGAATTGAATGCTTCTACCCTAGAGAACTGGCTAAGTCCCCGACTCCTGCACATCCTATTCGATCGAACTCCTTTCAGTAACCTGTGTGGCTCCGTCCAGCAGTCGAACTTCTTTCGGACTCCTCCAGCAGTCGAACTTTTTTTGGACTCCTCTAGCAGTCAAACTTCTTCCAGAATTTTCTAGCAGTCGAACTCCTTTCGGACTTCGATAGTTGGATTCCTCCATTAGGTGAATTCTCCTTTGGATTTCTCCTCCAATAGAGCTGCACATGGATCCCTCCAGCAGACCTACTTCCTGATTTCATTGGTGAATTCGTTCTTGGATATCTTTGGCAGACTTTCTTCAAGATTTCTCAGATTGCAGAGCTTCTGAATCCCTTCCGATCGAACCTTCAACAGTCGCCCATAAGTCTCCTCATCTACATGAATTCGGCTCCATACATGGCATGAACCAACCTACATACAGACTACTTTAGAGGAGTCCAAACTTCTCTAGAATTGATATAGATCAAAGGTCATCACCAACCGACATCTATCCCTCCAAACTTCAACTATTAAATTCCAATGGATTTGCATGTCGTGACAACAGACATTACTCTCCATAACAAATCCCACATAGCTCCGAATGATCTACTACCAAGCGGTTGCAGCTGTCACTATCAGTTTGTTATAGGCTCTAGGCTATAAAAGGGATCCTCCAAATATATTTTCTTCAGACTCTCTTCTCCTTCTCAATACTCTACAACTTTTTCTATTGAGTACTTCATTTTTGTTGGCCGAAAGAGCTAATTTAATTGTCAGAGGGTCTTGCTGAAGCCACCCCCCAGGCTCTAGACGAGACTTATTTTGCAGGTCATTAGTGACGACCTCATCTTCTCCGACTCCAGTACTTCTCCGACGATGATCATATTTCGCACCAACAGAATTGGCGCTAGAGGAAGGACCCTTTGTTTCTAAGGTTCTCTTATTCTTAAAGGAGTGCTCAGTAGAGAACTCTCTTCTTCTCCTTTAGAGTCCTCCTTTTTGGAAAAGATGCCTCCCAAGAAAGCTTCAATCTGATGGTCAATGGCCTCCATGGTCAGATCCCATCTAGATTTTCCCGCCCCTATTTCATTCCTGATAACTCAAGCTCCATCTACAACAATGATGGATGCAGAGCAATTCAACCTGCTAGTTTTGCAGGTTTGCGGCCTCATGAAAGCAGTGCAGACATACAGCAGCAACAGCCTTCGATGCTAATTCGATCGGAGCAGGCTTCTCCGGAGCCCCATGATCCGATCTAAGGATGGTCGACTTAGGCTAGCCGATCGATGACCTCCAAAAATGGGAAGCAGAGGGCTGAGAGCCCCTGCTCTGATCCTGATTCTATCCTTGGGGGGACTTTGCCCCCATTCAATCAGAAGACCTTGGAGATCCGTAATCGAAAGGATCTTCTGAGTCAAAAACTGCAAGAGATGAATCGATGGATCGAGGAACTCTGCCATGCACTCTCTTCCTTGGTAATGATATCTATACCGACCCTCCTTTCTCTCACCGCATCATGCAGGAACCTATCTCACCAAACTTCAAGCTCCCATAATTTGAGAGCTACGATGGGACCTCCGATCCAGTTGACCATCTAAAGGTCTTTTGGATAATGATGTTATCCATGGTGTGCTCGATGCCATCCCGTGTCAAGCTTTTTCATCTACCTTGAAAGGAGTAGTCAGAAATTGATATTTGGCCCTTAAGTCGGATGCCATCTTTTCTTTTGATCAAATGAGCCATTAGTTTGTAGCTCATTTTGTCAGCAATCGACGTTCTAGGCAAGGTTCGGAATCTCTCATCAACATCAAGCAGCAGGAGAAAGAATCCATCCGAGCTTATGTCAATTGCTTCAATGCTGCTACGCTGGAGGTCTGAAACCTGGATCAATTTGTTGCGATGGTTACACTAAAGGATAGCATTCAGAAGAATAATTTATTATTCTTCCTGAAGAAGAAGTATCCCAGAAATTTTATCGATATGCTGGCTAGGGCTAAAGGATATGCTCGAGCGGAAGAGGCCTTCATGGCTAAGGATAATAAAGCCATTGAAGAGCGGCGAATAAGAGAGCTAGGCAGACCCACTGAGGAAGAAAAGTCGAGTGAAGCTCAGCTGCGCTTCCAAACTCTCCTTGAGAGAAAGCGATAGAAGGACGCGGTGGGGCTTAGAAGTAGGGAAGCCCTGATAGAAGGACGCGGTGGGGCTCCCTCCTCCGAAGGTTCCACAACTATGCCTCTCTCAAAGCTCCAAAAATTCTAGTACTGATGGAGATTTAGGAGCAGCTGCCAAGGTTGAAAAGAATGCACTCTCATCCTAATAGATGCAATCCAAATAAGTTCTACCTCTATCATCATGACCACGGTCATGACATAGAAGAGTGTATCCAACTCCAAGACGAGATCGAGAAGCTCATCAGGCGAGGCAGGCTTGGTCGATTCCTACGACATCGGCCTGAAGGGCAGAAAGATCGGCCAAGGGCACTACCATAATTAGAACCGTCAAGACAAGAGGAGCAGCAGGCAGATCGACCACCCCTCAACATCATCAACACCATCTTTGGGAGACTTCGATGAGGAAAGGCTGTCGGATCAACAGAGCCTAGAAAGAGGCAGAGAATTAAGGAGTCCATCGCTTTCACCAATGAGGATATCTAAGGAGTCCAGTTCTCGCACAATGACATGGTTGTAATCTCTTTAAACATTGCTGACTATGATGTGTGCCACATTTTAGTAGATAATGAAAGCTCTATTGATGTTTTGTTTTATGATGCTTTCTCAAAAATGTCTTTAACTAAAAATCACTTGGGACCTATGAACTCTCCGTTGGTAGGCTTCATTGGCAATGCTATGCTAGTCGAGGGCATAATAACTTTGACTGTGTCTGCTGGACAACGTCCGAAGCTGGCTAAAACATAGATCGATTTTCTAGTCATAAAAGCTCCATTTGCCTATAATGCCATTTTTGGCCGACTAGGTTTGAACACACTTCGAGCTGTAGTCTCAACTTATTATTTAAAGATGAAGTTCCTAACGAGCTGCGAAATTGGAGAGATCATGGGAGACCAAGCCTTAGCAAGGCACTATTACTCCATCACCCTACAGAAAAATATCCAGCTCGATCTTTGTCCTGTTGATGGGCTAGATGTCCACGATGACCTTACGGAGGAGCGGGGCGAGTCTATAGAAGATCTCATTTCCATCCCATTGAATGATGAAAATGTGGGACACACCGTGTAGATCGGCTCCAACTTGGGGGATGAGGTTTGAGAGCAACTCATCATCTTCCTTCGAAAGAACACGAACGTCTTCACTTGGGTCCCAATCGATATGCCAAGGATTCATGCCGAGATCATAGAACATCGATTGTCTGCTAATCCCAAGTGCCAGCAAGTAAAGAAGAAGATGCGCAACCATATTCTGAAGAGGCAGAAAGCAATTGCAGAAGAAGTCGATAAGATCCTTAAGACTGGATTCATCCAAAAAGTTAACTACCTGAGCTGGGTCTCAAACATGGTGCTCATCAAAAGGGCAAACGGCAAGTGGAGGATGTGTATAGATTTCAAAAAATTAAACCAAGCTTGTCTAAGAGATAGCTACCCCCTATTCAGAATTGATCAACTAGTGGATGCAACCTCAGACCACGAGCTTCTCACCTTCATGGACGTCTTTTCTAGCTATGACAAAATTCGGATGGTGCCAGAGGATGAGGAGAAAATCACTTTTGTTACTGATCATGGTCTTTACTGTTATATGGTTATACCTTTTGGACTCAAGAATGAAGGGACAACATACCAGTGCCTGGTCAATAAAATCTTTAAGAAGCAAATTGATTGAAATATGAAGGTATATGTAGATGACATGCTCATCAAAAGCTGAGCCTCAATAAATCACATTATCGATCTTGAAGAGACCTTTAGCACACTTAAGAAGTACAAGATGAAGCTGAACCCGATCAAGTGCACCTTCGGTGTGACCTTGAAAAAATTTTTAGGATTTATGGTATCGAGGCACGGGATTAAGATGAATTCAGAGAAAATTCAGACTATTCAGGAGATAACCACTCCAAAAATAATCAAAGAAATTCAGCGTTTGACTAAAAAAATGGCATTCCTAAACCGCTTCGTCTCAAGATCGACCAAGCGATACATGCCCTTCTTTCAAATTTTCAAGCAGCCAAAGAACTTCTGTTAGATGACAGAATGCCAATGGATGTTCGAGCAGCTTAAAAACTACCTCGGATCATCTTCACTACTGACAAAGCTTGAGTCCAGAGAAGAATTATTCTTGTACCTAGCAGTCTCTCCAGCAGCCCTAGCAGCAATTCTGGTCAAGGAGGAAGCGAAAGTGCAGCAATCAGTCTACTACATAAATCGGATCCTAAGAGATGCAGAGATCCGGTACTCTAAATTAAAAAAATTAACTTACTCTTTTCTAATTACTGTCAGAAGACTCCGATCTTACTTCTAGGGGCACACCATAACTATCCTCATGGACCAACCAATTAAAGCAATCCTTCACCAAGCGGATGCCTCTAGAAGAATCGCAAAATGGACAATCGAGCTCATGAAGTTTGGCATTAATTACCGACCTCGATCATCGATTATAGCTTAGATATTAGCAGATTTTATTGTAGAATGCACAATTTCAGATGAAGTTGAGCCTGAATAGAATAAAATCGGCATTCCGTGGTTGCAGCCGAGCTCCCCCGAAGAGAGTGCTGACCTTTTCGAAGGCTTTTGGATCTTGTACATGGATGGTTCATTCAATACTGCTGGGGCAAGCGCAGGGTTGGTCTTGGTTAACCCTAAGGGAGTTATTGCCAAATATGCACTATGCTTCGAATTTTCTGCAACTAATAATAGGGCCGAATATGAAGCTTTAATCACTAGGTTAAAAATAGCAAAGGAGTTAGAGGCAGACCGGCTCCAAGTTTTCAATGATTCCTAGCTGGTGGTCGGACAAGTTAGCAACAACTATGAAGCCCGAGAGGAAAGCATGATGAAGTATCTTAAGAAAGTAAATAACTTGGTTTCGACCTTCAACAATTTCAACATCCAATAGATTTCGAGGATGAAAAATACAAGAGCCGATCTTCTCTCTAAATTGACCACTTTAGCCCCAGCCAAACTATCCAAAGAAGTATTTTTTGAAATTCTCAAGTGCCTAAGCTCGAAGGAGTCGCAGCCTGTTCTGCAAGTTTAGCATGAGCTGAGCTGGATCGACCTACTAGTTGCCTACCTCAAGGATGGAGCTCTTCCTCGATCCGAAAGAGGCTCAAAAACTCAAGAATCAAGCTTTTCGATATGTTCTATACGAAGGCAAGCTATACAAAAGGTCGTACTCTCTACCGCTTTTGAGATATCTCCGACCTTCAGAGGTTGATTTCGCATTATGGAAAGTGCATGAGGGAATTTGCGAAAGTCATATAGGAGCCAGATCCCTATCACAAAGACTACTTTGGCAGGAGTACTATTGGTCGACCTTGTACCATGACTCTATAGAGTATGTCAAAAAATGTTACTACTGTCAGAGAAATACAAACATACAAAGACAATCGGCCTCCAAGCTTACTCCACTAAGTGCACCTTGGCCATTCGCACAGTGGGGAATGGATATACTTGGCTCTTTTCTAATAGCATCTGGGCAACAAAAGTTTCTCATGGTTGCGATCGACTACTTCACTAAATGGGTCGAGGTCAAACCATTGGCAAAAATTACTGAGGCCAAGGTACAAAACTTCATCTGAAAGTCAATCGTCTGTCGATTTGGTTTGCTCCGAACTCTCATAACAGATAATGGGCGATAGTTTGTTGGAATGAGGTTCGCTGAGTTCTATGAAGATCTAAACATCTTCCATCACTTCACGTCAGTGGTCCATCTACAGACAAATGATGAAGCAGAGGTGACCAACAGAATTTTATTGTAGGACATCAAGACAAAGCTTGAAAGAGCAAGAGGGACTTGGGTGGACAAACTCTACCACATCCTCTAGGAATACCAAACTACTCAAAGGCTATCAACTAGGAAATCACCGTTCACCCTGGCATTTGGAATGGAGGCAGTCATCCCAATCGAGCTTAAACTTCTATCAGTATGGGTCATGGCCTTCAATGAGCAGTGTAACTCATAGGATCTCAGAGTCAACTTCAATCTACTGAAGGAAAAAAGAGAAGAAGCCTAAGTTCGGATGGTAGCCTATAGATGAAGAGTAACCAGATACCATAACTCCAGAGTAAAAAATAAAGAATTTAGAGTAGAGGACTTGGTGCTCCGACGAGCGTCCATTTCGTAGCCTTAAGATCAAAGAAAGCTCATCCTGAATTGGGAAGGTCCATATAGAATAGAGAAGGTCATTCGACTTGAAACTTATCACTTGAAGGAGCTTGGAGGAGCGACACTCCTGCGGCTTTGAAATTCAAAAAACTTAAAAATGTACTATCAGTAACTTTTCTTCAATAAAATTTTTCTATTTTAATATCATTACTTCTTGGCACAAAAATTATGTAATAACTAATAACTCTCTGAAGCAACCTAAAGTGACTCGTTAGGAGCAGGAGGAGAACCTTGTCCTAACGTGAGCAAGATCGAAGGCTTCATTGAAATAAGATGAGTTGAGAGGAGAGGCCCTATCAACAGTCTTAATGTATCCCTACAGCTCGTTAGAAATAGAAGAAGAACCTCATCCTAACGTGAGCAAGATCGAAGGCCTCGTTGAACTAAGGGAAGATAAGGGGAGAGGTCCTAACAATGGTCCTCATGTGACCCTACAGTCCATTAGAAATAGGAGAAGAACCTCATCCTAACGTGAACAAGATCAAAGTCCTCATTCAATTAAGACGAGATGAGGAAAGAGGCCCTACCAATGGCCCTAATGTGCCCCTATAGTCCATAAGAAACAGGAGAAAAACCTCATCCTAACATGAGCAAAGCCAAAGATCTCGTTGAACTAAGATGAGATGAGGGAAGAGGCTCTACCAACAGTCCTAATGTGCTTCTACAATCTATTAGGAACAGAAGAAAAATCTTATCCTAATGTGAGCAAAGTTGAGGACCTCGTTAAATCAAGACGAGATGAGGAAGAGATCCCACCAATGGACCTGATGAACCTCTACGATCGTGCAAAAGATGGAAGGCCGAGGCCTCATCAATCTAAAGCATGGAAAAGGCCAAGGCCCTCCTAACAATTATCGTATGCATCCTACTACAGCCACACCAAATGCTAAAGATAAAATCCCATCCTGATCCACGGAGCGGACCTCTAGCCTGACGTCCATGACGAGCATCTCATTAGAAATAAAAGAAAAATGAGGCATCCAAAATCGCATCTACAAGAGATGACAGCAAAAAAAAAGAGAAGAAGAAAAAAGAAAGAAAAAAAAAGAGGTACTATATCGTCATGAAGTTGTGTTCATTATAAATAAAATTGATTACATAGTGGGTGCATTAAAGTAAAATGAACATCGGTAGGGACCAACCGTGCGAAAGAACAAAGTCATTGTAGATGAAATGAAGATTGGTGAAACCGATTACATAAAAGAAAAAGAAGGGAGGTGAAGTCCTAAGGTGGTCCGAGCTTTTCAGACTTTGGGCTATGGGCTCCAGCCATCACCAAAGCTTCCTTCAGTTTGAAGATTTTCTCCTCGAGCTCCTTCTTCTTGTATAGGCGGTCGATGTACATTCTGTTGGAGTACTTAAACTTGATCTCGAGCTCTCACCGCTGCTTCCTCAAACCTTTGGATTCAGCTTCAGCATCCTCGATGGCTTGACGCTCTAGGTCAATTGGAGCTTCAACTATTGAACTTCAGTTTTCTCCACCCCAACAGTCTTCGAGAGTTCACCAATAATCCTCTTCAAAAAGACGAGCTCCTCAGATTCACCGCTTGATCCAGGCTTCTGAATGCTATAAAACTTCCTTTGAAAATAGGTCACCTCATTCCTGGCAGCCTTTAGCTCATCTTCAAGCCTGGACATCTTCCCTACCTTGATCGCCCGGTAGTTGTTGTGCTAGTCTTCAGCATCATGCAGCTACTTCTGCAGCTGGGAGAAATTTTTTGACTAATCCCAATTATGCTGGGCTTCATTGATGGACCACGATGAACTTCCTTCCAAGAAATGGATCTTTTATTTCACCTTCTTAAGATCAACTTCAAGAGAGCCAATCTTCACCGTCAGTGCTCAAGACTTGTTGCGTTCTTCTAGAGTTCAGCAAGCTCCTTCTTAAAATTTTGTTTTTGGATGCTGAAGCTTGCGGAATCTTTCATGTGTAAGCTTCAGAGGTGGGTGACTTCTTTAGTCACCTCCGAAGCATTCTTCTGAGAGGCCTGAAGGTCGGCCTCAACCTTCTTCAATTTTTTTCTCAATTGGTGGACTTCCTTCATAAAATCCTTTCTCAAAGGCTTGAACAAAACTCCCTGAGGTAGGGGGTCGACGTCAACTAGAGAAAGGGGGTTGTGGCTCTGGTTTGCGGAGGCATTCTGAATCATATGCAACACAGAGTATAAAGAAAAAGAAAGATTTGCTTTCATTACTTCAAATATATTTGGTACATCAAAAAAAAGAAAAAAAAGAAAAGTACATAAATGTCAAAAGTTTAGACCTCGGATGGCTCACCCACTAGAGAGGTCGGGACATTCTCAACCACCTCCGATCTGCGGGCAGGCTCGGATGCTGCATCTACAGATTTTGGAATTTTTGGAGCAGCATCGACGACATGGGCAGTAGGGACAACCTCGGCATCAGCACACGAGGAGCCAGCCCTATTGTCTAGCTCCTCTATGAGAAGGTTCAGATCGATGTCGAGAAAGTTCTCGATGACCCATCCCAAGCAGATCTGGAATCCTTCCAAGAAGGCTTCCTAGGCAAAGACTATTTTGATATCCTTCATATTCTTGGAGGACTTGAAGTCTTGCACGACCCTCTCTATGGCGGTGTTAACCTTCTCCTGTGCCTTCCTTTTCTCCGCCTTCTCCAGAGCTAGCTCAGCCCTCAATTTTGCCATCTCTCTGTGCTCCTCTCTCAACTCCTTTTGAAGGCGTTCAACTTCAGATGAGTGGATCTTCGAGGCAACCTTCAAAACGTCGGCCTCAGCCCGAGCCTTCTCAGCTTCTGCACAGACTTCCTCTAGGGCTCTGGAAGCTTTGGCCCAATTTTGGTTTGCCACCTCGAAGTAGGCAAAAAGATAGTATCCCAATTGTAAAATAAAAAGCGAGTCAGAATCCTAAAAGATCCCAACTTTAAAGCCTGAAGAGCATGAAGCCAAAATCAGAAGAAGCCACTTACCTCCAGGAAGGCAGCAAAGGACTCGTCGAACCTCTCAACATCATCCATATGGTGCATCCTCTCTATAATGTGGAGAAGGATGCTCCCCTCTATCAGCGTCTGGATGACCTCTCGATCATCTAGGGAACCCTGCTCTTGGCTAAAATCCTCTCCCTCGAAGCTCTTAGCCTTTCATCTGACTTTCTTACTGACGGCCTTCTTCTTCTTTCTCTCAATTTTTTCTTGCTGAACAAGAGTAGGAGGGGTGGCTTCATCAGATACGGCCGGGCTCAACGTGATAACGGTAGGCTCAAGGGCTGGCATAGACCAAATTGGCACAGCCTGACTCGACTCTTTAGTCCAAGCCTTCTTCTGCGATTCATCGAAAGAACCATCCTTCCTCTTAAGGGTATGGATTTCCTTCGTCAAGCAGTTCCATTCATCTGGAGTTATTTCTACAAAGAAGATAAAGTTAGAAGGTCAGAAGAAAGAATACCATCCAATTGATTGAATATGAAGAACTACCTGTTGGGTTAAGAGGACTGAGACCAAAATTAAACAAGATCTGCTCATCCAAAAGTCTAGAAATTGATGGAGCATCAAAGGACTTCAGCTTATTGGCTGAACTTCGATCCTCACTTTCTAGCCCGGGAGCTCGATGGACCAATTTTCTTACCTCATCCCACGGAGGAAGCCCTAGCCATAAGGAGGGATAGAAAATGAAGAAGAATTTTTTCTTTCAACCATGAACGGAGGAAGGAGCACCTTTAAGCAGTCCCTTCTTGCCGAATTATGAAGATACATACCACCAATTCTTGGTTGTGGGATGATGTTTAAAGGTAAAAAAATTATGGAATAAGAAAATGGTAGGTCGAATGCCTACGATGGTGCATAAAGAGAGAAATCCTATGATGAATCTAAAAAATTTGGTGCCATAGCAATAAGAAAAATATTAAGAAACCTGAATAGGTTAGCTACGAAAGGAGGCAAGGATAGCCTATGTTCGGCCCAAAAAGTTTCGACATACAGATAGATTCGGTCAGGAGGGGGTGAGCAAGCTCGGTCGTCGGGTCCAGGAAGTTTGAGCTCATATTCAGAAGGAATCTCGAACTAAATCCTAGCTAAAAAAAGGTCATTGGGCCGAAGTCTGCAGGGAATGGTCGCAGGCACAAAAGGATGGGCTGATCCTAAGGGTTCAGCCTCCTTAGGAGGTGGGTTCACCAAGGTTAAAGGGGTCAGACTCCTAGAGCAAATTGACCAGGATCCCTTGGTAGACATTTGATCAAGGTAAAATCGAGGAATCACCCAAAAATCAAAAAAAAAATATATATTCAAACTTCGATAAGAATAGAAAGAGCGAGAAAGCAAAGAATATAGAGATAATCCAAAAAAATATCGAAAAGCTGATCTAAATCGACTAGAAAGAACAATGAGATGACGAATGAAACAAAAATCGAATGGAGGTGCGCCTGGAACCAAGAATAACGGAGGAAGAAGCTTGAACTCTCACATGGGATAGAGAAGGAAACCGGAAGAAGGAGATGAGGATTTTAGAAGAAGTAAAGGCTCGGAGGAGGAGGATGGGTTTAAGTAGCCCCTGAAATTCCAAGATGGTTATGATTATGGATTTTCTCCAATCGATCTCTGATCGACGCGTGTCCCACTCATCATGGCAGAAAGCTTCCAACAGGCAGATCCTTAATAGCACTGTACTTCAAGCAGGCTTCTGACGAAAAATTCGAAAAACATCTCTTCAGGTCACCCTGCATTTACGAAGCTTCAACGCCAGCCCGGTAAAAGCCAAAACTCTCCATCCAACCCAGATGTGGGAAACCCAATAGGATTGAAAAATACTTCAGACTTCGACAGTCTTCATTTTACTCCCATCCTTCGAACTTCAAACTTGGGAGTAGGAAGACTAACGTTGGGGATAAATCCACGTCTGCCGAAGTTCGGTTAAGACTCTGACTCTTGTTTAGCTTCGTCTGGTTGCAGCTATAACAACTGAACCTTAACCTACGAGAGTATTCGAACTGAATCATTCTAAGATGGCCGACCTCCAAAATTGTAGTTAGATAATCCGACTGGTTGAGAAGACCGATTTCGGATTTGATAGGGCATTATGGATTTCTTCTCCAAATGAACTTGAACAGAATGCTTCTGCCCCAGAGAACCATCTAAGTCTCTGACTCCTGCGCATCCTATTCTGTCGAACTCCTTCCAGTAACCTACGTAGCTCTGTCCAGCAGCTAAACTCCTCCAGCAATCGAACTTTTTTCGGACTCCTCCAGTAGCCGAACTCCTTCTGAATTCTTCTAGCAGCCAAACTTCTTTCGAACTCCAGCAGTTGGGTTCCTCCATCAGGCAAATTTCCCTTTGGGTTTCTCCTCCAATAGAGCTGCGCATGGATCCCTCCGGTAGACCTACTTCCTGATTCCCTTAGTGAATCCGCTCTCAGACATCTTCGATAGATTTTCTTCAAGATTTCTCAGATCATAGAGCTTCTGAATCTCTTCCGACCGAACCTCCAATAGTTGCCCATAAAGGTCTCCTCGTCTACACACATCCGACCCCATATACAGCATGAACCAACCCACATATAGACTACTTTAGAGGAGTCCAAACTCCTCTAGAATTGATATAGCTCAAAGGTCATCACCAACCGATATCTATCCCTCCGAACTTCAACTATTAAATCTCAACGGATTTGCACATCGTAACAATAGACACTACTCTCTGTAATAAACCTCACGTGGCCCCGAACAATCCACTATCAAGAGGTTGCGGCTGTCACTATCAGTTTGTTATAGACTCCGGGCTATAAAAGAGATTCTTCATATACATTTTCTTCAGGCTCTCTTCTCCTTCTCAATACTCTACAACTTTCTCTATTAAGTACTTCATTTTTGTTGGCCGAAAGAGCTAACTTGATCGTTGGAAGGTCTTACCGGAGCCATCCCCCAGGCTCTGGATGAAACTTATTTTACAGGTCACCGGTGGCGACCTCATCTTCTCCGACTCCAGCACTTCTCCAACGATGATCAGATTTTGCACCAATAATTGGATAAATGCAATACAAGAGGAACTTAACTAATTTGAAAGAAATAATGTATGGACCTTAGTATCAAGACCTAAAAATCATCCAATAATTGGCACAAAATGGGTATATAGAAATAAATTAAATGAAAATAAAAATATAATTAGAAATAAAGCAAGATTAGTTGCAAAGAATTATAATTAAAAAGAGAAAATTGATTTTGATAACATCTTTATACTTGTTGCTAGATTAGAAGTAATTAGATTTTTACTCGCTTATGCATGCTTTATAAATTTCAAGTTATTTCAAATAGATGTTAAAAGTGCTTTTCTAAATGATTATATTGTCAAAGAAGTTTATGTAGAACAACCTTCCGATTTTGATAATCATGCTTTTTCAAATCATGTTTTCAAATTAAACAAAGCATTATATGGTTTAAAACAAGAACTTGGAGCTTGGTATAAAAGATTAAATAAATTCTTACTTAATAATAAATTTTCAAAAGAAAATATAGATAACCCTTTTCTTTAAAAGAGATCATGATGACATCTTAGTAAGAGAAATATATGTTGATGATATTATATTTGAATCTACTAATGAAATTTTATGAGAAAATTTTGCTAAGCTCATGTAGGAGGAGTTCGAGATGAGCATGATGGATGAACTAACGTTCTTTCTCAGACTTTAAATTAAACAAACAAAGAAAGGGATCTCCATCATTCAAAGCAAGTATACAAGAAAGCTACTTAAAAAATTTGGGATGGAGAGCTCCAAAGCCATTGGTACACCCATGAGTTCATCATGTAAGCTTGACAAGGATGAAGAAGGTAAAAGTGTTGATACAAAAGTCTATAGAGACATGATAGGTTCTTTATTATATTTAATTGCTAGTAGATCAGATATCATGTGTAGTATTTATTTATATATACGATTTTAATCTAATCCAAAAGAATCATATTTAAATATTATAAAAATAATATTTAAATATCTAAAAAAACTCAATCCATAGGTTTATGATATTCTAAAATTTCATCAATCGATTTAATTAGATATTCAGATGTAGTCTTTGTTGGATGTAAATTAGACAGAAAAAGCACTAATGAAACTTGCAAATTTTTAGGAGTTAACTTAATCTCTTGATTTAGCAAGAAGCAAAATTCGGTAGCATTATCTACGATCGAGACCGAATACATTACAGTCGAAAGTTGATGTGCACAAATCTTATGGATTAAGCAACAACTTGAGGACTTTGATATTATAAACAAAACTTTCATAAGATGTGATAATACTAGTGTCATAAATATATTTAAGAATCCAATCCAACACTCTAGGTTAAAATACATTAAAATAAGACATCATTTCATAAGAGAGCATGTCTAAAATAATGACATAATTCTTGATTATGTTTGTACTAAAAAATAATTGGCTGATATTTTTACTAAGGCCTTGAGTGAAGATAAATTTTATAAAATTAGGAGAGAATTAAGAATTCTAAATCTTTTTGCTTAAATATCCTTCTTTTGAACCCAACTCATCCTCTACTAATATTTTTGGATCAATCCTTGAGACTTAATTTTATTATTTTAAGTTAAAAATTATCCATCCTTCTTATCTTTTTCTTGACTATAAGAAGAAAAATTATTTTTGAATTTAATAAGAAAAATTATGGATAAATAATTATACTTTACTTATCTCATAAATTTATTTGAGCATTCTAATGATTTTGATCATTTGATTTATTTTAAGCAACTATTTATATTTTACATATTTTGATCATATTATTATTTTTTTTAAAAATTAATTAGTATCAAGAAATTATTTTTGATCTTAAAAGAGGATTATTGATGAATATTCATATTTTGTTCAGATTGATTAATTTTAAAAAATAAATTTAAGAAAAATATTTTTTTAAAATCTTTTGATATTGATGTCAAGTAAAATATTTAAAAAAAATATTAAAATTAAATATTTAAAAAAAAAATTAGTTTTTAATCAATTGATATCAGACAGCTTAATATTTATCTTATATTTATTAATCTTAATATATATAATAATAATAAAAAAAGAAGAGATGATCCCTAAAAAATTAAATATATCTTATAATTCGCTTTAAATGATCTATTTAAAATCTTTAATCTTTGAAATGTTCTATCTCTCTTGAATCCTTGAAGTTTATAATAATTTTATTTAATGCATTTATATTATTTAGAAAGAGGAAGAGGTATTTTTAATCCATGTTTTTCATAAATAATTTTTTTTAAAAAAAGAGAATATTCATTCTAAATTTATTGTATTCTTTCAAAATGGGAAAGAAAAGCTAAAAGATAAATTTAATCAATAATAATTATAAAAAAAAGAAAAAGAAAATATTATGTGATGATTTTTCTAGTATTTATTGGTATCAGATGTTTGTTTGTTAAATAAGGAGAAAGATGTTTATTTGTTAAATATTATCTAGTTAGCCTTGACTGAATATTCTAATTAATTTGAGTTAAGCATAATAAACTTTGATTATTTTATGATTCTTTTAACTTAAGCCTTCATGTGATTATTTAGTTTAAATTCAATTGATTTGATTGCTAAATCATTTTTGATAACTAATTGGAGTTAAAACTAATTAAAAATATATTCTACTTCAAGCAAATTAATTTTGACACATACTTCTAATTTTGAAACTTATTTAAAAATATGAATATAATACATAATTTTTAATGTACCTTTAGAAATCTTTGTAAAATCATTTTTGTTCTGATACTATCTTTATTTTTCTCGATACATTTCTGATATATATCTTTTTTGAGCTTAATTGATTAAAATTTATTTTTAAAAAAAGAATAAATAATAAATTAAATATTGTGCTTGATTCTACTATTTAAATCTTTGAAAAGCTCTAATCCTCTTAAAGCTTAAAAGTACATACTTGAAAATTTGTTCAAAAAATCATATTCATTCAAAAAAGAGGAAAGCCTTTGATATTTGAGGAAAGCTGATTCATTTGATTTGATTCAATTTTCTTAATTTAATATATTTATTATTTGATATATTTCATCACATCTCTGATTTCTCATCTAATTCAGATGCTTCCAGCTGTGATCTCTACTAGATCTAGTTTAGTCATCTTTGTATTAGGCTATGATCTAGTATCTCTTAGTTATTTCTATGAGTTGTTGATCAAGTCATGGTTGGTTATATTTTTTTTGGATCTAACTTATGGCATTGGTACTATTGGCTGCTTGGGTCATGGATAGTTGTATTCATGAATTTTGTATGTTTTGATGGCCTAACTCTCATGAATGCTTTTGATACCTTTAGTACTTATATATTTTGATGACTTGATGTTATAATTTATTATATGTGGAATGATTTTATTTGAATGTAAATATATATATATATAAATATGATGATGTCATTTGAATGATGTGAAATATAACCTCTATGAATTAGCTAAAATTTTATTATGATATGCTGTAAATACTATGTTGTATATAAGCAAATTGAAAGTTTTGTTATAAACTCTTGTTTTAATAGAAAAATATATGGAATAATTTAAGAAAGAGGCTTTTTAAATTTTAAAATCTCTTAAGATCTTACTTGATGATGTCAAAAAGGAGGAGTAAAGTAAATAAAATTGGGCTATAAGTAAAATTGAAGTAAAATTGACAAAAGAAATAAGTAAGTCAAACTCTTTTGTAAATAATTTGAATATCTAACCATAAGTAATCTTCAAAGTGCTCTTTATGCAATATTTATCAAATAACTAAACATGAAATTCTAGTAAGTGATGTAGGCTTCTACATGCTTTATTATTTTGCTTATGCTCAAATATTTTGTCATCATCAAGAAGAAAGAGATTGTTGCTCCAAGAATTAATTTTTATGATTACAAAGCATTTGAGGGGATTACTAATGAATTTGGCTTGAAAAAGAAACTTTTTGTATTTCAGAAGCAAAATCATAATTTTATCAAATTTTGATCTGAGAGCCTCAAGAGCAAGAAAATAAATTTTTTGATCCTTTGGAGGTAGTTTCATGATTTTTGGATACATATTTTTGGAGAAAATCAAGTTTGAAGCAAAAGAATCGACCCCTAGGTCATCCTCTGCTGAAATAGGTTGTTTAGCATGCTGTCTCTATGCTAAGGGTTGACTCTAGGGTTGACTTCTACTATTTCGAAGGTCAAAAATATAGAACAATTGATTTTCTAGATTCTGTCTCAGAGGTCGACCTCGAGGTTGACCCCTATGCCAAAGGTCGACCCATGAGTCGATCCTGTAATGGAAATCTTCTGCAACGACTAGTTTTATCCCATTTTGGCAGCATTTAATGATTTCTTTAAAGTCTTCAATGGCTACAAATCTTGCCCAGGATTCTCTCCTCTACCCATTGAATATTTAAAAGGCTATAAAAAAAGGAAAAAATATAAGAGATTTTATGATTCAATTTAGTCCTAAGCAAAAAGTCCTCTTTAAGAAAAGAAGCTTTCATTTTCAAGTTCACCAACCTCTTAAGAGCTCATTCAAGTCTCCGACAATCTTAAGAAAAATCAAAAAAGCTTCCTCCATTATTGTGAAAAATGTTCTTAAGATTTTATTTGCTCATTAAGAAAGCTAAATTTATATTTGATTGTCATTATCTCTTATACTCTGCTTTATTATTTTGATTCAAGTTTTAAAAGTTTCAAAACTCGGAAAAGATTGATCCGAGTCTTAAATCAGAGTGTGTAGAGTTGGTTTGTATCCGAGAAATAAGTATGCTAGATTGGGATAGCTAGGATCAGAGGTACCGATATTGTATTTTAGTTGAATACGTTTAGTGATTTTGAATTTCTAAGTAGGAGCTTGGGGAGTGGATGTAGGTGTAAGAAAAGCACTGAACCACTATAAATTATTATTATTTATGGTGTGCTTACTATTTTTCTTTTCTTAGTTTATTAAATTCTTACTTTTTAATCTTTTATATATTTATCTAACCTAAATTGCTTCACACACACTACTTGCATATCATCATTTAATCTTGACAACTTTAAATTAGTATTAAAATTTTAAAAATCTAATTCATCCCTTCCTCTTGGGTTGCATAGCTGGGCAACATATGGTTCGTTCCATAATGGGCTTTGCTGGTCTGCCAATCTTCTTTTAGAGATATGCACTCAAATTGGTATGTTTGTTCTTAATAGGGTTCTAAGGAAGTCCGTATTTAAAACACTATATAAGATATGGATAGAGCATAAGCCACTCTCACACTTTAAGATTTGGGGGTGTCCAGCTTATGTCAAATATTTAATGACAGACAAGCTCGGATCTAGGTCTGACAAATATCTTTTTATTAGATATCCAAAAAAAAATAAAGGATATTATTTCCACTTTACTAATGAACAAAAGACGTTCGTCGATCTTAAGGCAGATTTTTTAGAAAAAAAGTTTCTTGGTGAAAGAAGTAATGCCTCTAAGATCAAGCTTGATGAAGTTTGACAGGTAGAAGAACTGATATAAGTGTTGAACTCAAACTAGATTTGATTAGATCAAGCTTAAAGTCTAATATACCTGCATCCTTAAGGTGATCCGATAGAGTACCACATCAACTAAATAGATACTATGATTTCTTGATCCGAGATAGTAATCCTATCGAGCTCGATGAGAATGATGAGGATCCAATCACCTACATAGATGCAATATAGAGATTCGACTCTGATAAATGACTTAAAATCATGAAATCTGAAATAGAATCCATGAAGGTCAATGATGTATGGTTATTAGTTGATCCACCTGAAGGAATAAAATCCATAAGATATAAGTGGATCTTCAAAAGAAAAAGGGATGAGATGAAAAGATGAAGATCTATAAAGTCTGTCTGGTTACCAAGGGATATCATCAGCGTTATGATATAGGATATGACGAGACGTTCTCTTCTATGGCAATACTCAAGTCTATTTGGATCATGCTTATGATAGCAGCATATCTGGACTATAAAATCTAACAGATGAATGTAAAGACAGCTTTTCTAAATAGAGAGCTAGATAAAGAGGTGTATATGATACAATCTAAAGAATTCACATCCATAGATAAGTCTATGGTGTGCAAGCTTTAGAGATCCATTTATGAATTGAAGTAAGTATCTAGGAGTTAGAACATACATTTTGATAAAATAATTAGAACATATGGCTTTATTAAGAATGGAGAAGACCCCTACATTTATAAGTAGGCTAACAATTTTATGATTATATTTCTTGTATTGTATATGAATGATATTCTTCTAATCAGAAATGACGTTCCTGTATTATAGAAAATAAAGATTTGGCTCTCGTCATAATTCTCCATGAAGGATTTGAAAAAAAATATCCTACATCTTAGGGATAAAGATCTAGAAATAGATCTAAGAGGTTGCTTGAATTATCTCAATCCACATACATTAATCTGTGCTGAAGCGGTTCAGCATGAAAAATTTTAAGAAAGGCTATCTTCTAATAGGCCATGAAATTTCTCTCTTAAAAAAGAATTATCTGACAATCCCTCAAGAAATAGAATGTATGAGTAGAATTTTATATATCTTGATAGTGGATTCTATAATGTATGCCATGATACGTACGAGATTGGATGTGATATACTCACTAGAGATAGTGAGTAGATACCAATCTGTTCTGGAAGAGAACTACTAAAAGATTGTGAAAATCATTCTTAAGTACTTGAAAAATACTAAGAATCAATGGCTTATTTATGGTGTGTCAGATTTAAAATTTATGAGATTTATAGACTCCAATTTTCAATCTGATCATGATGATGGTAAGAGTATATCAAGATACATATTTATCTAGAATGGTGGAACGATCTGCTAGAAAAATTTCAAGCAGCATACTATGGCTAATTCAATTTATCAGACGGAGTATATTTTGGCATCCGATACTGCAAAAGAAGCTATGTAGCTGAAAAAATTCATCACCAAGCTCAGAGTGGCATCCTTCCTTGATGGTCAAGTTCTGCTCTACTGCGATAATACTAAAGCCATTGCACAGGCAAAAAAATCAATAGTACATCAGCGAACAAAATATATTCTATATCGCTACCATCTTATTTGGAAAATAATGGATCGCAGTGATATTGATCTTTAGAAGATTGACAAAAAAGAAAATCTAGCTGATCTATTCACTAAAGCCCTTACGGTCAAGGAGTTCGATGATCACAAGTTGAAGATAGGTATACGATACTATATCAATTAGCTTTAGTCCAAGTGGGAGTTGTTGAAAATTATATTCCAAATTATCAGTCTATTGATGATCGAGCTTATTTATGTAAATATATATGAATTAATCATTAATAAATATTATTTAGCTTTTTCATCATAAATTATGCATCTTCTTTTAACGAACTCCTATGTTGTGATGAAGTTCTTAAAACTATTTAAAATTAATAAAGAAGAATTTATTATTTAATCCTTAAATCAATTCACGACCAAATGATATTCTATTATAAGGATGATGCAATATGAAGTATAAGTTATTATGTGCCATGTTAGTTGGTTGTTCTCATAACCAAAAAGTATGTGATACTGGTAAGACATACTGGTGAGATGTAGGAGTACATTATCATTGAATATTAACTCACCTGTTGAGTACTCTACTATTAAGAGCAGCTTGCAAAGAGTATAGGCATGAGTGTCCTTCAAACCTGAGATCATCATGGTGACTTGCAAGCAACTCATTGTGCTTTAGTACTGGACTATCTGCATTTCTAATGCAGTGATGGAAGATTCTGGGTATAGTCAAATACTTACAAAGTCTGTGTGTGAGTCAAGATGAAATTGACCCCTCCGAACTACTGAAGATAATGTATCACTATATTTTAATTTAGTAAAGCCTTGATCAGGATATTCCATGTGATGGATTTGAAAGATTGAAATATAATATGGATGACTCATTCCGATCTGAATATTTAGAATCAAAGGGATGGGTCATGCAGTAATCATACATCAAGATTCTTGAATATTGCTTTGCAAATATTTGACTTATCTGAATGTTGGAAACCATTGCTAGATGGTAACTTTGATTAGTATAGAAAACTGTTTCCATGCTACCGGCTTAATGTTCGAACCTACGGAGTCACGTACTTAGTCGAACAAAGTAGCAAGGAATTGACTTAAAGTCTATGTATTTAATTTGAAAGTATAAGACTTGATTGAGCATATAGATTTACTTAATTAAAAATTAAGTTATAGGTAATACAAAATAAAATATTGACTATATCAAGCTAGCACTTGATATGAGGTGTAGGTCTAATTCCGGGGATGAATTTTATCGGATCAATAATCCAATGATTTTTGAAGAATATTTCAAGTTCTAATTATTTTAGATCAAATCTAATCTGATTGAACTTGATTTAATTATGGCTAATTGGATTAATTGGCCAAGTTAGACTTGCATTTAAATCCTAATTAGATTAGGTTCAACAGATTTTTGAATTTGATTCAAATTGGATTCGAATTAGATTCGGATTGGATCCAAACTTGAACCTAATTAAATTAGGCTCACTTAGCCACATTATTCAAAGCATCTCTCTTATCATGGCCAACCAAGATGGTGTAGGGGGCATTGGGTTTGGCGCCCATCCCCTAGGGCATGTGGCAAGTGGATAGGATCCATGAGTTGGCCTTTTCCTAATTAATTTTATTTAAAGAAATATGAGTCCTAACCAAAATAGGATTTTTGACCAAACCTAGGACTCTTTGTCTATAAAAGAAAGAGACCCCTAGGCATGTGAGACACGTAACCTAGAGGCAATCAAGAGAGAAAGAGAGAGCAAGAGAGTTTGGGTGGGCCTGAGCAAGGTTTGGGCCTCCTCCTCTTGGCCTCCCCTTCCTTGGCATCTCTTCCTCTAGTGTGGTGATCCCTTGGTATGGAGCGTTATCTCTTGGCTTGAGATCTGATCTCAAGGCTCCCATTTGACAGAGATTTTCATTCCTCCTTCCTACTGAGTTTGGCATATGCACGAAGTAGAGGATCTGCATATCTAGATCTCGCGAAGCATCAGACTTAAGAAGTCTTGATTGTTGATTTTATTTTGTGTTGCAAAATCAAGGTATGCCTTTCATATTTGATATGAAAATTTTTTAAAAGAAATCTATCCACTTTTTTCTAGCTTTTGGTTGCGAACCAAAGTTATATTTTCTCGCCTCCCTTGACTACCTCCTGCCTCCCTAAGCCCTCATCCTCAATTGCCTTCTTCCTCTTAGCCTCTAGTAAGTCTTTCTTTTCCACTTTTCATGTTTATTTCTTATTATACCTTGGAGAAAGGGGGATTAGGGCTTGGTTCCATTGTTTAAGAATCCATGTTGGGATCTTCTTCCTTTTTTTGGTGTTGGTCAGCTACTGCACCATGGGTGGTGGCTGTTCTGTCATTGGCAATGGCTTGAGGCCGTGCTACAGGTGGTGGCTAAGTGAAGAGCCAACCCATGTTTTCCTGTATATTCAGATGGACGAGAAAGAAAGAAAAGAAAAGAAAAAAAGAAAAGAAAAAAAAAAGAAAATGAGGGTTATGACAATGATGCCATTAGTTGTGCTAATGTCAATGGAATAATAGCCAAGGAAAGACTTTTAGAACTTTAGAATTCTAAAAAAATTATTGAATTATTTTGAATTATGAGCAAAGCCCTAATTTGATATATTGTCATTTTTGGGGTAACTTTGTCCTAAAGGATCTTTGTAAATAGAGTAAGCTAGCTATCGAAACATTGTCTATTATGAGGTAAGCAACATTTGCACGTTTTATTAATTAATTGAAACTAATTAAAAATTACTTTATTTTTTAAGATAGTATAAATTGTTATGATTAATTTAGATTTAATTATGCATGACATCTTTATAAATATGGATAACTTATTGATGATTTCAATATGAAAATTAAACTGGATAATGATACATGTTATGACTAGGTTAGGCATGTAAGATTTTTGAGTAATGCCTATCTGATTGTAATTTGAGTAATGCTTATCATTATATTCTTGCTATTTCTTTTTTTATGAATTAATTGAATCCCGTTCTTCCTCCCTTCTTCTTCCCCCCGTTGCCACCGTCCGCCTGTCAAATTCCTTGCACTATGTCCCCTCTTGGTTCCTTAGCTCACGCCCTCTCCATCTTTTCTCTTCTTTGTATGCCTCTTTCTCCTCCTCTATCGATATGGTGAGACAGCTTTGGAAGGTCTGTGGTTCCATAGACAACCGGCATGCAACCATCATTAGATGGAAAGGAGAAGAAGATAATGCAGAAGGGATCTTTTCCCTAGGTTGGCTTCTAAATTTCTTTCTCAAGATTGGTTGGGTTCTCTTTCTTGTTCTTCTTCTTGTCCTAGGTCTTTCAGGTGGGTAATGGCGGTGATGTTATGCTTCCTGCATGCGATCTTTTGTATATCTTCTTTTCTTGCTTCTTATTCATCTTCTTTGTATGGCGCTAAATAAGAAGGCTGTGATGATTTTTGGATGAGGATTTCGCTAATTATTGAGTGAAAAATAATTACTTTTCTTAATGGCAAGGCAATCTTGGATGGTCTGCTGCTCTGCAGGCAACCATTTGTAGCCGCTTGATTTTTTAGTTGTAGGAAGAATGGTAAAGCTGAGCCTTTTTTTTTGTCCTTCTTTTTTTTTCTAATTTTTAGATTTTTTAAAGATATTATATTTTTAAGGTATCTTTAATTACTTTGCTATGATCAGTGGTGTTGCTGTTGAAAAATTCATGGCAAATTAAAGTTTCAAATTTACTATTTTAACTATTGAATGCTAGAAAATCATATACTCGCATTAAGGCTAATGGTCAGCTGACTATGGTGGAGCACATCACTTGATTAGGAAGGGGCTAGAGAGAGGGGCCCAATGGCTGGTCGGCATTAGCCCTCGAGAATAGTTGGCTATCAAAGAAGGCCATAAGAGTGTAAGGGGCTCATCCATGGGGAGAGGGTTCCGATGGCAAAGAGAGAGAAGAGGAAGCAAGGGAGAGGGAGAAAGGGCGAAGACAGCTTGCCGTCGGATATGGCCTTGCCAGACCTCGAGAGAGCAGCCGGTGAGAGGAGAGAATGAGAGGATAGGGGAAGAACGGGAGAGAGAGAGAGAAGAGGGGAAGAGGAAGAGAGGGAGATAAAGAGTGAAGAAGTGAAGGGGAAGAGAAAGGGGCCCAATAGCTGATCGATGGCCGACCACTGGAGAGAGGGATCCGCCAGAGGAGGCCTCCATGCTTGAATTTTTAAAATTATCATTTTTTTCATGCTAAGTTAAGGAAATATTTTTTTTAAAAAATAATTATTTATTACTATGATTAAAATATATTTTAAAATATTTAATTATAAATTTAAAAAAATTAAAAAAATTATTAGCGATGGCATTAGTGGTGGAGAATACCATCGCTAATAGAATTTTAAAATTTTAATTAAAAAAATAAAATAAAAAAGTATTAATGATGGTAACTTCCGTCGCTAATACCATCGCTAATTATCATTATTAGTGATGAAATTTTTATCATTACTAAAAATAGTAATTAGCAATGAGATTATTTTCATCAGCCTTTTAGCGATGGAAACCATCGCTAATAGTATTAGCAACGACAAACTGATTATTAGTGATGGTATTTTATCGTCACTAACATCCTTTTTTTTTTATAGTATTCTAAAATCGGGTATTCTTTCAAAGTCTACAGCTTTAGGCCAAACCTCTAGGGGATTTAATTGGATTGAAATTTAATCGTTTGGGCCTTGAAATAGATTGGTCAAAATGAAACTTTTCTTTTTGAGAAAACTTTTGACCAAGTATTATCTTCCAATCCATGAAGAATTAGATGGAGTGATAGAGACAAAGTTGATGTACAAATCAATACCTATTTCTTATAATTTTAGTATTTTTTTATAATTATTTATATTAATCATGTATTTTTAGCAACTAATTCTATTTGAACTAGCAAGAGAAATTGATCCAAATTGTGCAAGTGAGGATATCCTTCCAAAAACTAGGAAGAGGAATTCTACTTAAATTTAAGAAAAAGAAAGGACCTCACTACTATTATAAATAAGGGCTATATACCCCAATTTATATGGTGTGGAGAGTCAATCAATCAAAGAAAAGGAGAATTAAGTGCTACTTTCAAAAATCTTCTCTTCTAGTTTTCTTTTGTGAGATTCGAATTAAGCAGGTTGAGAAAAATCTTCTTTCTTTCTGATCAGATCAAATTAATATTAGAGCCATACTCTTACCTAGTGAAATTCTAACTTGATCTAATTGGATCAAATTAGTATTAGAGTTTCAGTCCTCTACAATTATAGAAGTCTTAATGCATGGTCCAGTTGTGCGAGCAGTCCAAGTAGATAGGAGAAAGGCTATCCATGCGTGAAATATATTAAAGGATAAATACAAGTATGGCTACTAATTCTACCTCAATGAATGATGAGATGAAGAAATATCTCATATAACTAGAGGAGAAAATTGTCCAACTCATCAAGATCATCTTTTGATCGATGATGTCTTCAGTACAAGCACAAGCAACTCCTACAGCAAAGTTGTCTCTTACATCTAGAGATCAAGATCTACTATCTAATAAGGAAGACCAAAGCCACAAACTATTTTCGAGCAAAACCAAGTGGTTCAGCTATGATATGGGGAAGCAGGTATTGTCACACATTCAGTTCTGATTTATACAAGTAGATAGGAGAAAGGCTATCCATGCGTGAAATATATTAAAGGATAAATACAAGTATGGCTACTAATTCTACCTCAATGAATGATGAGATGAAGAAATATCTCATATAACTAGAGGAGAAAATTATCCAACTCACCAAGATCATCTTTTGATCGGTGATGTCTTCAGTACAAGCACAAGCAACTTCTATAGCAAAGTTGTCTCTTACATCTAGAGATCAAAATCGACTATCTAATAAGGAAGACCAAAGCCACAAACTATTTTCAAGCAAAACCAAGTGGTTCAGCTATGATATGGGGAAGCAAGTATTGTCCCACATTTAGTTCTGATTTAGCAGGAACTAGAATTCTCTAAACAAGAGAAATTTTGATTTAGGTTGATCATTTTTGCTACTATGGGTATTCATGAGGCTCATCAAATTTGATATGAAATCTCTTACCGCTATGACTATTCAAGAGGATAACTAAACTCGATGTAGATTATTTTAACCACTACATGTATCTATGAGAATCCCCCCAACTTGATATGGACTACTTTCGCTACTATGAATAGAGCTAAATATTATCCAAGAGCTAGATCTACCATATTAAGAAGCCGAATTATATGTCAAGCTTCCGAATGCTCTATAATTTGGTCATACGATGTTCGATTGAGATAATTTTTTTTTTAAAATCAGATATCTTTTTAAGATCTATAACTTTAAGGCAAACCCCTAAAGGGTTAAATTGGATCAAAATTTAATCATTTGGACCTTTAAAGGAGTTGGTCAAACTAAAACTTTTCCTTTCGAGAAAAACTTTATTAATTGAGTATTATCTTTTAATTTGTAAAGAATTAGATAGAGCAATGAAAGCAAAATTGATGTACAAGTCAACATCTAGCTCCTATAAAATTTTAATATTTTTATAACTATTTATATTAGTCATTTTTTAGAGATCTAGTCCTTTTCAAACTAGGAAAAGAAATCTAATTCGAATTATGGAAGAACAAATATTCTTCTAAAAACTAGAAAGAGAATTTTACTTAAATTATTAAAATGGAGGACCAAGCCAATATTATAAATAGGGACCATATGCATTAATTTATTTGGGATAGAAAATTAGTCAATAAAAGAAAATGGGACTTAAGTTTGTCTTTGAAAATCTTCTTTTTTTTTTTATTTTTTTTTGTGAGATTTGAGCTAAGTGAGCTAAGAAAAAATTTTCTTTTTCTTGATTGGATAAGAGATGCAGCGCTAGACCATGATAAGGATATGGCACTAGGCTATAATAGTAAAAATAAGTTACTTCTACTCCTAAGATGAAGATCATGATAGGCAAAGATTTGAATTAATTATCAAAGAATCCTCAACATAGAGTATAAATTCATCATTTGTACTAAAATAAAATAATTGTCACTTTTGATGGCCACTATCGATATCCACTTTTATTGATAGTGGTGATAATTGACACTACTGGTTGTTTCGTACTACTCCACATTTTGACCTGATACCACCTATGAAACCAATAGGCATTGTACCATCTTTCAGGATGACAATCATGCTCAATAATCCTCCACCTTATCTCCATTCGACCTGCGCTTATCAGCATATTGTCATTCCTTATATTTGGCCTCTAATAGGATCCTCCTCTACCGGAATGCTTTTGGCTTGCTCTTATATGATGTTCATTTGGTCTCTCTCTCTCTCTCTCTCTCTCTCTCTCTATATATATATATATATATATATATATATATATATATAAAAAGAAACAACACGTGGGTCTACTTGTCGGCAACTCTTCTTAGTGCTTGCCTCGTGAAGAGGTCCTAGGCACAAATAAGTCATGATGATGCAAAGTAGTTGTGACTTGACACTTGTGACAAGGCAGCTTTTCTTTCGAAGTTCATCCTAAAATGAGAAGAATTGAAAACTTTAAAGATTAATATAATGAATTAAGTAGTTCCATGTGCCAAACTAAAGCCAAGTGTTGAAACGAGCCAGTGTGATACCGCTGTTTTGAGTAGTTTTACTGGTGCTGTTCTCTATTTTAGAGACCAAACTGTTAAGCATGGTGAAACATTTCTCTTAAAACCAATAAACTTGTCATGCATTGCTGGTCATCTTTATCATCTCATTTACTTGGCATATTCTTATCCTGAAAAGAAATGTTTACCATCACTAGTTTCCCCCTTGGAGAATTTGCAAATATATTATGGTTGGCTCACACCTTGGTACATGTCAAATCCAAAGATAAAGGAAGTGTCTAATTCTGGCAAGCTTAATGACATTATGATACATAATTTATAAGGCTAAAAGAATGATGATACATAATTTGATCAAAATGGCAAAAGAGAGACTACGAATGCACGCCATGACCCAACCAATCCATCAGGGATGGAAGTCGAAAGCAGATAGGGCTCCCTCAGGAAATTGCCGCCAACTCATACAAGCATAAGCCAGCTCTATGTTAAGCTTGATCACCATGAGACTGCGATAGATGGATGCACAGCATAGATCGTGCATGAACTTCTGAGCGATGATAGAGAATGAAGCACATGACCACAACTATTTATAGAATATACGATGCTAAATAACCACGTATGGGACATACTATCATACTAAATCATCATCATTGATATTAACCTCTTTCTTTATCTCTAGGATCTTAACTATCTAGCATTCCCACATACACCTAGGATAACTCTTTGACAAGTGCAACTTCCACTTGCAATGAAAAAAGCAAACTCAAAATGGTGGTATTTCAACTATAGCTAATAACTTTGTCTTTTCTAAGTAGATAGGTTTCTCTCACCATGCTCGAGCTTTTGCCAGTCACCCTCAATGGATGCTTCTTTTTCTTTTTTTTTTAGTACCAAGAATAGTAGAACATAAGGGGTACCATAAATTGGTCAAACTTTAATTAAAAAGTGGTAATTCACATTGATCGTTCAATTATGTTGATTGGGATGGATATTTAATTGCGAGCATGCTTAGCGTTGATTGTGATGAGATTATACCATTAGATTTTTGAATTAGTAGCTAAATTTGTATTACATATTGAGCAATTAAAGTTAATGAAAGGTGAGCAAAAACTTCCATCATTTATACTGACCGGCATCATTAAGATATAGTGAATGGAAAATTTTGCATGGGCTGAGCTTTCATGAACTTTTTTTTTATATTAATACTGCAACATCGTGGTTGGTCACACGAGGGTGGTTAGTTCGCTTGTATTTTAGGATATAGAAGGCCATATAGATCATTAACTTCGATAGCGGATGCTCTGGCACAAGGCACAAATTTGTTCTACTAAGTCGATAATGACCTATAAATTATAAAATATCTAGTTGATAAATAAATAAACCACACCAATAATGCTCTCATGTCAAAATAGATCATATCAAAAATAAAGTCCAGATTGATATCGCTGATTATGATTTACACAAAAAAAAAAAATGCATGAAGCAAAATTTACTTTCTAAACTATTAATTTTACCAAAACATTGTATCCAACCATTAAAAACTTTTGTTAAGTTACTTATGGATGCTTTTGCACAACAGCAATCAAGTTCTAATCCTACCGAAAGAAAATCTATATTTATGTCTGTGTGGTACCTATCATCCAACGGGTAGCCCATGCATCAACTTAAGAAAATTAAGTGGTATTATTCTTAATAACGACAAAAACTGCACCAACTAAAAGTAGAAGGATATTTATCAATTCAAGCAAATAGAAAAAAAAATCATGAAAAAAGGATGATTACATTCTAATCAAACATATTGTTTGTAACGAGAGAAAGAGAGCACTTGGAGGAAGACCTCATGATAAGCACCCATACAATCACTTTTTATTTTTTCTTTCTGTTGCCATGAGGTAGAACAAACGATGGCAATTCCCCATCTAACGCTAGAGTACTTTTTTTTTCTAGTTCCAGCGTGTCCATATCAATCATAATTTTTTTTTTTTTTCTTTCCGGTCCCAGCATGTCATTGTCAACTCTCTAGCTATGCAAAGAGTTTATAGTTGGGTTCCAACGAGGAGGACCACCCATTCATAAACCTAACATCAAGCTCCCAGCAGTGTAGGGTCCCAAAAGACACCGAGACCACCCAATTGCCTCCCAAAAAGCTTGGGAATAAAATAACGGTTAGCTTGGGCTCATGATTTTATAAAATACGTGTTTTAGATTAATACAAAAAGTAAAATCTGACTAAGTTAAACATATCAAGATATTTTTATTTTTTTTTTATTGGATTCAAACCGATGCACTCTAAAGATACTCTGGATCTTCATAAATATAAACCTAATTCAATATGATTTTGTTGGTTATATGGATCTAACTTATGAATCCTATAAAATTTTGGATTCAATCGTCCAACGGGCGTTTAAAAAGGAAAACAAGCTAGGCACTGGTTTGGTTTATTGGTTGGGCGAAGGTGTCGAATTAGGTGTCATGCGTGCGTAGTTTTTTATATAATTACTTAAAGAGATGTGAATAAGGAATCATGTTTTGAAAAAGGGAGGAGTTGACGAAGGCTTTTCAAATTTCCAAAAGGTCCTAATCCTAAACTGCTGCTGCTGCTGCTGCTGCAGGAATCTTTGAAAAAAATCTTCCAAAAAAAAAAAGTATATGATGATTGATGTTGAGAGCTCATCTCATGAGATCATTTTACTCGTATCGACCAACCGAAACTCCTTTCACAATCACACAACATGTGTCTTTTCGTCGGCATGAATTTATAATGCAAACTTTGATTCTAATATTGCCTGCTAGATACCATTATCGATTCTTTTAGGAGACACCATGGCTTCAGCTTTGTTAAGTTGACCAGCAAATGGAGCCAACGAACTGTTGAAGAGGCTAAGACCATGTTAACAAAAATGTGTCGCCAAAACCTCCTTGTACTCTGACCAGAATCAAATGCCGGCCTGGTCCACTTTAAAAGCAATAGAATGTCTAACCAACCGTCCTAAGCGTAAGTGCACGGTCAAAATTGCAGATCCAATTTTTTTATCAAGATCTCAAAATATCTATTGATCTAATATATTATATCATATTTATTAATTTATATATAGAGGGAGATAAACTGAGCTCCGCTCGATCGAATCTCAGTTCATATTCGATCGGATCTCTGATCGTTCGATTAGCACGCATCTCCGAAAATAGACATATAAAAAGACATGCCTTCGGGACTGAAAAAAATAGGCACGTGCTTACGTATGAGAAACAAAATCAAAAATAAAAACCTACAAGCCTATTGAAAAAAAATTGTAAAAAAAAAATGACTACTAGAAAAGAAAAAGAAGAAAGATGCCTGAAGGTGCCTATAGGCGTCTTTCCTTTTTTTCTCAGGCATAGATTTTTTTTGTTACAGTTTTTTTTTCAATAGGCTTGTAGGCCTATTTTTTTTCTAATTTTTTTCACGCCTAGATGTGCTTCTGGTTTTTTCAACAAGCACATCTTTTCAGGTGCATATTTTCGAAGATGCTCCCTGATCGAATGGTTGAAAATCCAATTGAATATGGATTGAAATCCGATCGAATGGAGCCCAAATTGAAAACAATAATTAATTTTCAATATAATGATTAAGAGTAATAAGATCGTCTATTATTTTGAGCAATAATGCACCTATATCGACCTCATATAGATTTGTAAATCATATCGGAAATTCAGAAAAGAGAAAGAAACGAAAGCCCAACAAAATCATTAAGATTAGTCAAGAAATAACGCATTTGATTCTTAGAATAATGCCAAAAACCATGAGCCATGGGGACCATTAAGGATGGATATTTGTTGCCTTTCAAGGTTTCTTTGGTCTGAAATGAGGTCATAGGATTAGACTTTTGGTGCGTAATGCCAAGCTATCAATCAAGTTTATGATGTGCCACATCAATTTGACATTGCAGAGATGAACAAGCAATAGTTTAGCTCAATTCTATAGCTTGATGAGTTTCACATTTGGTTAAAGAAGCACAGAAGTAGGGATTGGATGATGGGAGGAGATCTTGTGGGCCATCCGGCTTGTGGAACATGGAGACCCACGTGTATCTTATGCTCTTCTTAGGTGCCCATGTCAAAGCTCCATATCTAATGATGTTAGTTTTAAGATTTGACATCCAAATTTTAAAGTCATTAATGACCACCATTCCGACTATAATTTATTGGGTTATTTGATAGTTTGGTCGAATGTGACATGAAATTTGAAATGGAAGAATCCAATTCTAAAGCTTATGGAGTTCCGTATGAGTATGATCTAAGTTTAAAGTCAAGAATAACGAAAAAAGAATCTCAAAACAGAATGTGCGAGGATCCTTTGACGAAATTGATTTCTCACCGATAAAGTTGATGCAATGTTAAAAAAAGATTATATAAATCAACTAGATGTGCATGTGCGAGGATCCAAGTCAGACAAGACAACATATTGTTGAGCTTTTGACTAATGTAATTATTGGCGATAAATCAATCTCCGCCGAAAACCTTGAAGAAGAGAAGCGACAATGAGGCATTTAATGGCCATTTCAGCAAAATTCGAGGTATTATCAACTTTTTTCGACCAATCTTCGATCTGTCCGACCCGCGTTAGCCTTGATAAATCACTACATTTAGCAAACCTATCCCAACCGATCCATCATCGGCACTTCTCGACCCCTCTAACATAGCGATCTATCTGGTCGCTCAATAAGGTGGTATCATTGATTCCATTTTGGAATTATCCGACTTGTCATCTACTTACTTCATCCAGAGCAAGCCTCGAATCATTGCTTGATAATCCACTATTTTCACCAATTAATTTAAGCTTCTCCATCAATTATATGTTTCCACTATAAGTGGACGGCACTTCAACTATCCATATCATGCATGATCTCCATCTTCTATCCAATTCTCATCAGATTCTGATCTATTTTTGGTTAATTACTTGTAACAGGCCAACTCGCTATTCCAACTCTTTATTGATCCGTCCCCAGATGATATCGATCTTTCCTTGGTGCATACCAATCCTACTTCGACTTATTGTCCAAATCGACAGTCTCGACTAATCCAAATTTTGCTCTCAAATAACAACTATCCTTAGACAGTTATGATTCAAATAAGATACTCATGATCATCCAATTCTATGAACATCGGCTGCCAACATAGTGCATTACGCCCGATTCGGATGGAACCGCCTGATCCCTGCACATAAATGGCTCTAAACCTTCGTTATAAATAAAGCTCTCGATAGAACCCTCATGTATGATTTTTTCTAATTCGCATGCTTCATTTCTATTGCTAGAATTCTGACTTAAGCATCGGAGGATTTTCACCGAAGCCATCTTCGATTAGGACTTCATTAAAGGACTCATCACTAGGACTGTCACCATCGCCAACTCCAACCCCCTCCAACAAAAGTCGAGATCAAACTGCAATAGTAATAATACCATATTTGATAGTTAATATGACTGCGGAGTCAATAAATGCAATCACAAGAAAATCTTTGGCGAAATTGGTTGCTTATTAATAACATCAATGCAATTTTAAAACTCTCTCTCTCTTTCTCTCTCTCTCTCTCTCTCTATATATATATATATATATAATAGATCACATCCAACAACTCAAATAAGGAAGATTCCTATAATTCAATTTAGATCCAATTGAAAATGAGTGGAGATCCACTTGAATATTAATGTGTATATGGTTATGATCATGCGGACTAGTAGTATGATTTTCTATAGCCACAAGAAGGATACTTTTTGATATAGCAAGATGTGTGCTCATATAATACATGTATCTTACATATGCAACGTAGTGTTTAACGAGCTCTACAAGTATGTCATATGATAGTAATTTGTGTGCACCTAAAGGGGGAGTGCAATGAGGTGGTCCAATGCCCCTTATACTATAATGTATGGCCAGCCTAAAGATACAAACTAATCGATATAATATTGGCCCATAGACTAGCCCATTTGCATCTCTCGTAGACCCATTCACAAGCTAAGCATCTTTGCTCAGCCAGCTCATTCTCGAAGTCGAACCCTCTGGGGAGAGAATGGATAGAGGCTCAAGGCCGAAATTGAAAAATAGGCCTATTTTGATAAACAAGCTAGGCTCATGCTTGTAGATTTTTTCTTATATTGTTTATATTTGATATGTTTATATACTTAAGTGACGAGCATTATTGATATTTTAAGTTAATGAGATAATTTACATATCGTAGATTATTGAAAAAAATTTTTTATCTATGTTCAGCATTTTTAAAGTATGTTTAAGTTTTTTCAGACAAATTAAAGAATGATGAGAAAGCTCAAGGCCGGCCCAAAGCCCAAAGCCCAATTAAGAGCCATGCTTGAGCTTGGAAGCCGAGCCAAAGTAAGTTGCGTTGACCTTTGGGCAAACCCGACCCGATCCTAGCCTTTGAGCAGATTGAACAATATCAAGGTGCGCATAAAGCCAAGCAAAAGTTGGGTATCCTTATGCAAGCTTCTACGCCAATGGATCGAGCTGAACTAAAGGCTAAAGCTAGCTTACATCAATGCAAATGCAAGCTTGGTCCTTACATTATCCAAACCCACGAAGGCTAATTTGATATGATTGGAAAAAGAATTATTGGAAAGAGAATATTATTGACATCTCAATCTAGACAATTTTGATTTGCTTGTTGTGTTGTCAGGGACAATCCACTGAAGGAATACTAAAGCCACTGAAGGAAAAAAAAAACGAATTTAAATTCATTTTAATTAGTTATAAATTAGAATGCAACAAGCCTTACATTAACTAAGAAATTAAGTAATTTTATAATAATGATCACTAATTCTTTTGATGGGCATTAGAAAACCTTTTGCATTTTCCTCGAGTATTATTAGATGGTATATAGTTTTTCTTATTTTTCTCACCGAAAGACCTTATTTTATTTTTATTTTTATTTATTCATATTTTATATTTTAAATTTAATATTTTAGGATTTTATCTTATTTATTTCTATTTCTTTTATAATTTTATCTCCATTTTTATTCACATTTTAATTATGAATAAAAATTAACTTTTGGTTTTAATTTAATACATTCTAATATTTTCTATTTAATATTATTTAATAATTTATTTTATATGGATATTATTTCTTCTTTAACATGCATTGCATAATCCGTCTTTGCTGGTATATAAAATATATATATAGTAAATCCATAAGTAACAATTCATATAATAATAGAACACATGTTACTTCATATTTTTACTATTTTTTAAATTATATTACTCAGTCTTATTTTATGTGACCATTTATCCCATGTCATGGCGGCACCATCATTCCTTAAAATGAAGGAATCATTGTTCATTTGTGCTCATTCTAGTGAACCAAATGTTGTATAAGAGTATTGCTTGTCACCACTGACAACCCTGGTCATGATCGAGAATGTGGGTTGTTCACAGGAGACCAGATCCAACCAACGCCCATTTTTCCCAATTACATATTAAGCTCTATTATTGATCTTAATATTTTACTTATGGGTGTAACGTGCATCTATTTTATATTACACATTGATAAATAGATTGGATTGATTGCTTACAAATGCTATATCTCATATCATTTTAACTTACAATCATGATTTTGATATAAAAAGAGAATTCTTATAATTGCAATATTTGTGATATATCGAATGGAAAGTCTGAAAAATTAGGCCTAAATTGTTGACCAATGATTGCCCGAAGCATGCAAAGAAAATAAGGCTTTCGAATAGAGAAATTATTTCCTACACTATATGCATCACGTGACCATATATACCATCAATCATAACTACTTATTACTATAATAATACATCGAAATGCATGTGGAGCCCATTAAAACGAGCTGCGTTAATTGGTGGCATGCACAGTGATGTGGTGCCCTTAGAGTAAGGAATAAATTTTTCTTGGAATGAAGTGGGATGCATAATTTTTCTCATCTTTTTTTTTCTTTTTTTTGGGTTGGGGGGGGCCCTCGTGATGATTGGCTCTCGTGTAGGATTAGAGTGAAAAAAAATTTGAAACTCCACGCTCTGTTCCCATGCAAGAGCCAATCACCATGGGCGGTGTCTGCGAAGCTACACACCGCCTGGGGTGTAGAAAGAATTTTTCTCCATGCAATTAATCTTGGGCTTCTAGAATGTACCACATTTCATCCAAATTAAGCCCCAACCCAAGTTCTTGGACTTGGACTTCGGCTTGGGCCACGGTTTTGCTTATGAACTTATAAGCATTATCTTGGGCTTAATCTAGGAGTAGGCTTGGCATTTATCATCCAAGTAATTTTTTCTATACCGTACATGGTGTAGAAAAATTTATGTGGAGTGCACCGAGTGATTCCATTAAAATATGTAGCCATGCTTCCCAATATGCATTTAATGCCCTATAGTACTTAAAATTTTGAATGATGAAAATATCTTTTTCTAAAAATTATGTTCACAAAAATTATGGCATTCCTTCATAAAAATTATGATACTCTTGCAGAAAATATAGCATTTTATTCAGGTTGTCATAATTTTCGTGAATGGATGTCATAATTTTTGTAAAAGGATATTATAATATGGCATAAAAGAAAAGAAAAAATAATAAATATATGAAGAAAAAGCATTATGACATTTTTTCACGAAAATTATGATATCTTTTCATAAAAATTATGATACCATGAATAAAATGCTATATTTTTTGCAAGAATATTATAATTTGATGAAGGGGTGTCATAATTTTTATAAATGAAGATCATAATTTTTAGAAAGAGATATTTTCATCATTCAAAATTTCAAGCGCTGTGGTGTATTAAATACATGTTAGGAAGCATGGCTACGTGTTCCAATGGGATCATCTGGTGCACTCCATGTCAATTTATTTACACCAAATGCAGTATAGAAAGAATTACTCTTTGTCATCCAAAGATGATTTCCCTATCGACCAAATATTTTGTGGTCTTGCAGTCAGATTCCGATGGAGTTCAAGTTTTTTCTTCTTCTTTTCTTTTGTTATTTTTATTTTTTTGCTTATATATTTTTTATGGTGGGTTTTTGCGCATGCAAATGTCTGCATGTAAATAACTATATTGTCAGTCACAAAAATGTAAAGGATGATAAAATAGGAATTAAAATGTGTGTATATATGCATGCATGCATGTATTACCGAAGGATGGCCAAATTCTTTTCTTCTCTCCAACCAAAAGCTAGGATTTTGTAAGGATGGCATAACCTCATATATCTTATGATGCATCTTATGATCTAACTTTATAAATTATAAATTGTTGCTAAACCATAGAAAGTCTAATATCAAATATTTTTATTATTTAACATATATAAAGCATATACTACATAATTCAAATAATTATGAAAATAAAATATTTTTGATATTTAATCTCAAAAATTTACAACTACATATATATCACATATTTAGGTGAGCCTCTCATCTGTCCTCAAGGTTCCCTCCTTAGCCATCTATATGAGATTGAACAGTTAAATTAGAAAATTAGATTAGTTGAATGC
Organism: Cocos nucifera; assembly: GCA_006176705.1. NCBI lineage: Eukaryota > Viridiplantae > Streptophyta > Magnoliopsida > Arecales > Arecaceae > Cocos > Cocos nucifera. The sequence continues at coordinate 28,173 of QRFJ01000393.1, read as the reverse complement.
CACCCTCAAATGATTTTACCAGCTTATAGAATAATAATCGAAAAAAATATAATGGACAAAAATTAATAGCATACTTGATTCATATATGTCTAAATCACAAGATATGCCAATATGATTGCCATTTCTAATATATTTAATATTTAAATTTTAAATTTCAAACAATAGCCATATGAAATATGCAATCATAAGATATGCCAACATGATTATATTTTTGGTGCATTTCAAATTTGAATTTGAATTTTAAGTATCGGACAGCAGGTTTGATTCATACAATCATCAAATATACTAACATGATTACCATTTCTTCTATAATTTAAATTTAAATTTAGATTTTAAATTTTATAATCTGAATCCAAATCAATTATGTTAAAATTTTCATTTGTATTTTCATGTAATCATGAGTTCATATATATAATGCTGGCAAGACAAGACCGCTATTCTTATTCTTCAAAAGAATCTTTCTTTATTTTTTTGGTACCAAAGCTCTCATCCCCACCCGTGCCTAGGATCGAATACCTCAATATTATAGAGAAATCATCTTCTTCAACCACTATGTTAGAAACTTCATCACCTCCTCCGATGGTCGCTAACATTGCCAGTCTTGGACTTCTTGAACGTACCCCATTTCACCCAAATTAAGCCCCAACCCAAGTTCTTGGACTTGGACTTCGGCTTGGGTCTTGGTTTTGCTGATAAACTTATAAGCATTATCTTGGGCTTAATCTAGGAGTAGACTTGGAATTTGTCATCCAAGTAATTTTTTCTACACCGTACATGGTGTAGAAAAATTTATGTGAAGTGCACCGAATAATCCCATTGGAACATATAGCCATGCTTCCCAACATGCATTTAATGCCCTATAGTACTTAAAATTTTGAATGACAAAAATATCTTTTTTTCAAAAATTATGACATCAATTCACAAAAATTATGATATTTCTTCATAAAAATTATAACACTTCCATAAATAATATAGCATCTTATTCAGGTTATCATAATTTTTGTGAATGAATATAATAATTTTTGTAAAAGATTGTTATAATACGTTATGAAAGAAAAAAAAATAATGAATATGTGTGAAAAGAGCATTATGACACTCTTTCACAAAAATTATGACATCTCTTCATAAAAATTATGATACAATGAATAAAATGCTATATTTTCTATACGAATATTATAATTTGGTGAAGGGGTGTCATAATTTCTATGAATGGATATCGTAATTTTTAGAAAGAAGTATTTTAATCATTCAAAATTTCAAGCACTATGGTGCATTAAATACATGTTGGAAAGTATGGCTACATGTTCTAATGGAGTCATCTGGTGCACTCCATGCCAATTTATTTACACAGCATGCGGTGTAGAAAGAATTACTTTTTGTCATCCAAAGATGATTTTCCTATCGACCAAATATTTTGTGGTCTTGCACTCTTGGTCAGGTTCCGATGGAGTCCAAGTTTCTTCTTCTTATTCTTTTCTTTTTTTATTTTTGTTTTCTTGCTTATATATTTTTTATGGTGGGTTTTTGCGCAGGCATGTAAATAACTATATTGCCAAGATCGGTCACAAAAATGTAAAGGATGATAAAATAAGGATTAAAGTGTGTGTGTGTGCATGCATGCATGTATTACTGTGAGAACTGAAGGATGGCCAAATTCTTTTCTTCTCTGCAACCAAAAGCTTGATAGGGAGTAGCTTTAAGATTTTGTAAGCATGGAATAACTTGATAAATCTTATGATGCATCTTATGATCTAATTTTATAAATTATAATTGTTGCTAAACCATAGAAAGTCTAATATCAAATATTTTTATTATTTAACATATATAAAGCATATACTACATAATTCAAATAATTATGAAAATAAAATATTTTTGATATTTAATCTCAAAAATTTATAACTACATATATATATTAGATATATATTTAGATGAGCCTCTCATCTATCCTCAAGATTCCTTCCTTAGCCATCTATGTGAGATTGAACAGTTAAATTAGAAAATTAGATTAGTTGAATGCCACCCTCCAATGATTTTACCGACTTATAGAATAATAATTGAGAAGAATATAATGGGCAAAAATTGATAGCATACTTGATTCATATATGCCTAAATCACAAGATATGCCAATATGATTGCCATTTCTAATGTATTTGATATATGAATTTTAAAATTCAAACAATAGCCATATGAAATATGCAATAATAAGATACGCTAACATGATTGGCTCTTGAACCGCATCGTGTAAAGTTTAGAAAGGACGTTATTACAAATAATAAAGAGATCATGGAGTAGAAAAAAGATGACATCATCTTGCTGATCAAAATGGCAAAAGAGAGACTATGAATGCACGCCATAATCCAACCAATTTAGTAGGGATGGAAGTCGAAAGCTAACAAGGCTTTCTCAAGAAATCGTTGCCAACTCATACGATCATAAGCATGATCTATGTCAAGCTTGATCATCATGAGACTATGATGAATGAACGCACAGCATAGGTCATGCATAAACTTTGGAGCGATGATAGAGAATGAAGCATATGACCACAACTATTTTTAGAATATACTATGCTAAACAATCCCCTATGGGATATACTATCGATCTAAATCATCATCGATATTAATCTTTTTTTTTTTTATCTCTAGGATCTTAACTATCTAGCATTCCCACATACACCTAGGATAACTCTTTGATAAGTGCAACTTCCACTTGCAATGGAAAAAGAAAACTCAAAATTATGGTATTTCAATTATAGCTAATAACTTTATCTTGTCCAAGTGGATAGGCTTCTCTCACCATCTTACCTGCTCTAGATGCTTTTTTTTTTTTTTTTTTTTAAAGTACCAAGAATAGTAGAACATAAGGGCCGAGCATAAATTGGTCAAACTTTAATTAAGAAACGGTAATTCACATTGATCGCTCAAATCTCTTGATAGAGATGACATCAGTGGATATTTAATTGCGAACACGCTTAGCAGTGATTGTGATAAGATTATATCATTAGATTTTTAAATTAGTAGCTAAATTTGTATTACATATTGAGCAATTAAAATTGATGATAAGTGAGCAAAAACCTTCATCATTTATACTGGCTGGCATCATTAAGATGTAGTGAATGGAAAATTTTGCATGAGCTCAACTTTCATGAATTTTTTTCTTTTTATATTAATACTGCAACATCGTGGTTGGTCACACGAGAGTGGTTAGTTTACATGTATTTTAGAATGTAGAAGGCCATATAGATCATTGACTTCGATGGTAGATGCTCTGGCACAAGGCACCAATTTGTTCTACTAAGTTGATAATGACCTATAATTGTAAAATATCTAGTTGACAAATAAATAAACCACACCAATAATACTCTCATGTCAAAATAGATCATATCAAAAATAAAATTCAGATTTATATTATTGATTATGATTTACATAAAAAAAAAAGCATGAAGCAAAATTTTCTTTCTAAACTATTAATTTTACCAAAACATTGTATCCAACCATTAAAAATTTTGGTTAAATTACCTATAAATGCTTTTGCATGATAACAATCAAGTTCTAATCCTACCGACAGAAAAACTGTATTTATGTGTTTATATGGTACCTATCATCCAATAGCTAGCCCATGCATCAATGCAACTTAAGAAAATAAAATGATATTATTTTTAATAATAATAAAAATTGCACAAACTAAAAGTAGGAGGATATTTATCAATTCAGGTAAATAAAAAAAATTATGAAAAAAAATGATTATATTCACCTATCAGATTAATCAAATATATTGTTTGCAACGAGAGAAAGAAAGCACTTGGGGGAAGCATGATAAGTATCCATACAATCACTTTTTTTTTTTTTTTCCTTTTGCCATAAGGTACAAACGATGGCAATTCCCCATCCAACGCTAGGGTACTTTTTGACCGGTCATTCAACTGTCCCTCCTGAACCCGCATGTAGTCCACCAATGGCAATTGGGAAATTTTTTTGCGCACCATAGGTGTAGCTATGCATGTATTGCCCATAATGATTGATTTATTTATAAAATTAGAATATAATATTTTAAATTTTTTTCTAATAATATATGTGAGTCATCTACAGTGTACAAAATATTTTTATGATAATTTATTTTATTCTTCCGGTTTCAATAAGTCCATGTCAATTTTTTTTTTTTTCTAATTCCAGCGTGTCCATATCAATCATATATATATATATTTTTTTTTCTTCCGGTCCCAGCATGTCACTGTCAACTCTCAAGCTATGCAAGTAGTTTATAGTAGGGTTCCAACGAGGAGGACCACCCATTCATAAACCTAACATCAAGCTCCCAGCAGCGTAGGGTCCCAAAAGACACCGAGACCACCCAGTTGCCTCCCAAAAGCGTGGGAATAAAATAACGGTTAGCTTGGGCTCAAGATTTTATAAAATACGTGTTTTAGATTAATACAAACAGTAAAATCTGACTAAGTTAAACATATTGAGATATTTTTATTTTTTTACTGAATTCAAACTAATCCACTCCAAAGATACTCTGGATCTTCATAAATATAAACCTAATTGAATCTGATTTTGTTGGTTATATTGATCTAATTTATGAATCCTACAAAATTTTGGATCCAACCGTCCCACAGGCCTTTAAAAAGGAAAACAATCTAGGCATTAGGCATTAGTTTGGTTTATTAGTTGGGTGAAGGTGTCAAATTAGGTGTTATTTGTGCTGTGGCTTTTTATATAATTACTTAAAGAGATGAGAATAAGGAATCATGTTTTCAATAAGGGAGGAGTGGACCAAGGCTTTGCAAATTTTCAGCATAAGAATCTATTGGTACAGAGAACCCCTGCTAGCCACATGGCATCATCAGAAGGATCATCATCCGAGATGAGCGCTAAAAATGATAAGTATCGCTCCTAGGTCGGTAAATGATCGATCGACTTGGTACCCAGACTGACAGCTAGCTTATCACTGTGATCAAGACCAGATCGGTAATACACCAACCACATCAAGGTTCAGATCGAAAATTTACTGTCCATGAGTAGAGGCCAAACATGGTCCAAGATTGGCATTTAACCAACCTAATAACAAAATCACATCAATACTTTGGCGACCTAAAGACTAGTGGCTGGCGAGATCTGCAAGAGCTCGGGTCTATATTTGACCTACACAACAAATTAAGATCAGTGATGTACTGATGTCACAATCCTGCAACAACGACCCATCCATTGATGCCGATTATCAAGATCGATAGAATACCAATCTCACCAGGCTAACCAGATCGATGAATTATCGATCTCCGCATCTTTCGAAAGCCAGCTAAGCGCCACTTACACTCCAATCAAGCTGCGGCCCTCCTCCAGCTGTATTACAACTAATTGCACCAAGGCAAAATGGCCAACGGCTTTCATCCAGCTGGCTTTAACAAACTAACGTCCTAACAAACTCTTCTTAAAGCCTAAGCAATTTTCTCTATAAATAGAGGGATAGGTTACTCCTCCATGTAAGCAAAAAAATCTAAGATTCATAAAGTCAAAATTCTACCGAAATCAACACTCAAACTTTTTTACTGAAAGGAGATCGAATCCTCTTTATATCTAAAGCCTCATCCTATTTTTCAATTCCTCATTTTCATTATCTGCTCTCAAGGCTTTAGCTGACTTAAGTATCGGAGAATCCTACATCAGAGGGTACCTAACCAGTTCTTGGACTTTTCTTGCAGGTCGTCTTACGATCAGCATCGATCCTACCCAATCAACTTTCTAGTGTGATTTCTTCTCGATCATCTGAAGCCTTGCAGCAATAGATTGACACTAGAGGAAGAGCTATTCTAGAGATTTTATGAAAAATAGGCAAGAAAGCATAAAATTCTACTCCATCTTTTCCTGAAGCTCCCCTGAAGATAGTCCAATCCCATTCTCCGACGATGATCGATCCACAATAATTCAATCTCCTAGTATAGCAATTCCAGGCCCTCACCAATGTTGTGCAACAGCTCCAGTAAACTCTGCTCCCGTGAAGCTGCATCATGAATCAGCCATTTTTCAATTCCCCAAGAACCTCATCAGGAGCACTTTCTTGATCAAGAGGAGTACTTCTCTAAAGCTGAATCAACTTTCTGCATTAGAAAGCAACTGCGAGAGGTAGATCTTGAACAGAAGCTTCAAGATCTCAAGAAGAAACTAAAAGAAGTACAACTCAAAAGACCTTCCCAAAATTTTAAAAAAAAAAAATTCACCTCACTTCTTCCTTTTTTGTTGAAATCCTGAGCGAATCGATTCCGTCCCAATTCAAAATGCCTCTCCTCGAACCATTTGAAGTTTCTACGGATCCTCAAGATCATCTTGAGGGATACAGGGATATTATGAGGCTTCAAGATGCATCTGACGTCCTTTTGCGTATGACTTTTTTCATTATCCTCAAGAAATTTGAAAGGGTATGATTCTCTGGACTCTATTATGAGTTCATTAGTTCTTTCGATTAGTTGAGTAGGCTCTTCGTAGCCTATTTTGGGAACAAGTGCCTCCATTTAAAGCATTCGGACAGCCTGTTCTCCGTGGTGCAGTAGAAAAATGAATCCCTTTCAGAGTACATGGCCCATTTCAATGCGGCCATTTTTGAGATAAAAGACTTCAATGAGTTAGTCGCGATGTCAGTCTTAAAGCGAGGACTTAGGAGTTACCATCTGACCTTCTCCCTCAATAAATTTTTTTTAGAAAACTATGAAGCAATACTGGACTGAATCCAGAAGTATGCTCATGCTAAGAAAGAAGAAAAGTTGGGCAAGAATGAGAAGAAGAAGGATAAAGAGGGAAAGAAGTGATCCTACGAGGGAAAACGTGGAAATCTGGGAAGCAGCAGTGAACCACCTCGAAAAAATTCAAGATCCCAAAGTCCTTCTCAAAAATTCGACAGCTACACTTCTCTGTTTCCTCCTCGGATGCAGCTTCTGATGGAGATAGAGAATTAGAGATATCTCCATCGCACGAATTTCATGAAGGCCCCTACTGACAAAAAAATCAAAAGCAAATTTTGTCGCTTCCATTAGGACCATGGATATGACATTGAAGAATGCTGTCAATTAAAAGATGAGATTGAAGCTCTGATTCGATGAGGCTATCTTGATAAATATGTCGAAATCAGGCAAACCAAGTCCTGAAACCGTGCTAGAGACCTGATGAAGCTACTGAGTATAATCAGCCAACTACGAGAGTCATCAATATGATTTCATAAGACAGTAGCCTTCGAAGAGCATCCAGGAGTCCCTCTCTAAAGAGATAGTGCACTAAGAATGTTATATTTTTTTTGCTGATAATAATATTTGGGGGGTCCAGACATCGGACAATGATGCTATTATCATTTCTATGATAATAGCAAACTATGATGTAAACAAAATTTTAGTTGATAATGAAAGCTCAGCGGATGTATTATTTTATGATACCCTCTCAAGAATAAATATATGCAATAAATTGAGGTAGATTGGTGGCCTTTTGATTGGATTTTTGAGTAATCCTGTGGTAGTTGAAGGAGAAATTATTCTACAGTCACTATCGAAAAAGAGTCCTATCAATCAATAGTACAACTTACATTCCTAGTTATCAAAATATTGTCTGTATACAATGCCATTCTTGGCCAACCTGGACTCAATGCCCTTAGAGCGATAGTTTCAACTTATGATCTGTTAGTCCAATTTCTGATCAGATTAAGAGTTGGAATAATGCGTGGAGACCAGACAATGGCCAAACAATATTTTCTGATAGCCTCCAAAATGAAGGAACTAGCCAAAATTCCACCAATGGAAATTCTCGATCAAGTTCTTGAAAATGAGGTCGAAAAAAATCGAGGTGAGTCAGCGGAACCACTTATCACCATTCCATTAGGAAAAGATCCAAAAAAAACCATTCAGATAGGAGCTCGGTTAAATACCGACCTCAAAAAAAAATTAATTTCATTTCTTCAAAAAAATATTGATGTGTTCGCATGATCTGCATCAAATATGCCCGTCATCCCTGGCAACATTATCGTGCATAAACTGAATGTTGATCCCAAGCACAAATCTGTAAAACAAAAAAAAGAAAAGTTTTGCTTTGAAGACATAAAAGGCAATAGATAAGGAAGTCGACAAACTTTTGAAGGTAGGATTCATCAGAGAAGCATAATATCCGAATTGGATAGCCAACGTAGTGATGGTTAAGAAAGCAAATAAAAAATGGAGGATCTAAATTGATTTTATCGATCTCAATAAGGCTTGCCCAAAGAATAGCTTTTCTCTACCAAAAATTGATCAACTGGTTGATGCAACATTAGGACATCAGCTATTGAGCTTTATGAATGCTTTCTCTAGCTATAATCAAATCAGGATGGCCCCTGAAGATGAGAAAAATATGATATTCAGCATCGATAAAGGTTTGTACTGTTATAAAATAATGCCTTTTGGTTTGAAAAATGTAGGTGCTACCTACCAGCGATTGGTTAACAAGATTTTAAAGCATCAGATCAGTTGTAATATAAAAGTCTATGTAGATGACATACTAGTCAAAAGTGTAGAAGAAGATCAGCATATTACTGACATGGAGGAAACCTTCGGAGAGCTCCGTAAACATCAAATGAAGCTCAACCCCAACAAGTACACTTTTGAAGTTATGGTTGAAAATTTTTTTGATTTTCTCATAATCCAATGAAAAATAGAAGCCAACCCTGAGAAGATTCAGACACTACTCGAGATGAAGCCTCCTAGCTCCTTAAAAAAGGTACAGCAGCTCACTGAACGAGTAGCATCCCTCAACAGATTTATATCTAGGTCAACCAAAAAATGCCTTCCATTCCTTAAGACATTGAAACAAATCAAAGATTTTAAATGGACAGAGGAGTGCCAAGCCACTTTTGATGAGCTCAAAGCATATCTCGGCTCGATTTTCCTACTATCGAAGCCTATCGAAGGTGAGGATTTATTCATATATTTATCTATTTCGCCTAATGTTGTTAGCTCATTTTTAGTTCGAGATGATGTAGGAACACATGGACCTATCTATTATACCAGCAGATTGCTGCGAGACTCAGAAACTCGATACTCTAAAATTGAAAAGATGATTTACTCCCTGATCACGATGGCCAAATGGCTTTAATCCTATTTTCAGGCTCATTCTATCACTATTCTAACAAATTAACCACTAAGATCGATCCTTCAATGACCTAATATTTTTGATCGATTAGCCAGATGGACTATTAAACTTAGTGAATTTAATATCTCTTATCGGCCAAGAACATCTAAGAAAGCTCAAGTGCTAGCCAATTTTTTGGTAGAATGTTCGATAGCTAATGAAAATCCAATCTCAGAAATTCAAGCAGGAGCCACAGGAGAATCTTATTGGCTCTTGCATGTGGATGGAGCCTCCAATGCCCTAGGAAGTGGTGCTGGTCTAATATTAGTAGACCCAGAAGGAGTCATCATGGAACATGCTTTGAGATTCAATTTTAAAACTTTCAATAATGGAGCTAAATATGAAGCCCTCATTGTAGGACTCAAGATGGCAAAAGACCTCAATATCAAGAAACTCAAGATTTTCAATAACTCCCAACTTGTCGTCGAACAGATATGAGGTCATTATGAGACCAAAGATCCTATCATATCTTAATATCTACAAAATATGAAAGAATTATCTGACAATTTTGATGATCTTGAAATTATTTAAATACCAAGATTGGAGAATGCCCGAGCTGATGTACTTTTGCATTTAGCGACATCAAAATTTTTTGATCTCAATTAGAAAGTATATATTGAAGTCCTTGAGAAACCCAGCACAGAGGTCCAAGTGATTGTCCAAGTTAATCATGAACCAAGCTGGATAGATCCTCTGATACAATATTTAGACAAAGAAATACTGCTCGATAATCCTACAAGTACAAGAAAAATCAAGAGACAAGCTTCCTAGTACGTCATTTTATACGAAAAACTTTATAAAAGATTATTCTCTCTTCCCTTACTTCGATGCTTAAGACCTTTGGAAGCAGATTATGCTGTTCGAGAGGTTCATGAGAGAATTTATGGCAACCATCTAAGGGCAGATCTTTGGCATATAAGATCATTCGATAGAGCTATTATTGGCCCACTATACAAAAAGATATAGCTGATCTTGTAAATAAGTATGACTAATATCAAAGGTACTTAAATATTCAACATCAACCATCTATTGAACTCATTTTTATAACTATCCTGTGGCCTTTCGCTATTTAGGGGATGGAATTCTAGGATCATTCCCCATGGTAACAGGACAGAGAAAGTTTTTGATGGTTGCTATAGATTACTTTACCAAATGGATGGAGACTGAACCACTAGCACAATCATAGAGAAAAAGATATGGAACTTTATCTGAAAGTCAATCATTTACTATTTTGACTTGCCCTGAATAATTATCACTAATAAGAAAAAGCAATTTGATAATGAGAAATTCAAGAAATTCTATTTTAAACTACACATCAACCATCGATTAACTTCAGTAGAACATCCATAGTCTAATGCAGAAGCTACAGTTACAAATCGGACAATCCTTTAAGGTCTCAAAATTAGGCTCATTGAAGCCTAAGATCTCTTGACTGATGAACTGTACAACATTCTTTGGGCTTATAGAACCACTTTCAGATGATCAACTGGAGAAACGTCCTTCAAACTCATGTTTGGATCGGAGGCAGTAATACTTATAGAATTTGATTTTCCAATGTCGAGAACAGAGAACTTCCATGAATAAAATAATTCAGATTGGTTGAGAATCGATCTCGATTTATTAGAAGAAACTCAAGAAAGAGCTTAAATCTGGATATGACAACCTATACATAAAAGGTAGCCAGAAATTACAATGCCAAGGTGAAGCCAAAAATCTTTTGAGCAGGTGATTTGGTTCTTCATCGAGCAGAAATTTCAAAACCTCTGGAACAAAAGAAGCTTATCCCAAATTGGAAAGGACCATATTGAATTGCTGAAGTAATTCAGTCGGAAGCTTACAGGATTGAGAACCTAGATGGTTCAAGTATCCTAGAACATAGAATGCTGAAAACCTCAGAATGTATTATCAATGAATTCTAAATAAAGGCTCTGAAAATTTTCTCACCAAAAGACTTTCTTGAAAGTATGAAAATTCTTCTGATCATCTCATCTTAAATTCGATCTCCAGATCGGTAGAGCCCTGAAGAACACAAAAGATAAGATCTTCAATATTTTAAAATATAATTTTTAAATCGATAGAGTCCCAAAGGGCATAGGAGATAAGATCTCCAACTTTCTAAAATCTGATCTTCAAATCGATAGACCTCCGAAGGACTAAGAAGATAGGATTTCCAACTTTCTAAAATCCGATCTCCAGATTCGTAAAGCCCCAAAGGGCATAAGAGATAAGATCTTCAACTTTCTAAAATCCGATCTTTGGATCGATAGAGCTCCGAAGGGCACAGGAGATAAGAACTCCATTTTCCTGAATCTAATCTCCAGATCAGTAGAGCCCTAAAGGGCACAAGAGATGAGAACTCCATTTTCCTAAATCTGATCTCTAGATTGGTAAAACCCCAAAAGCCGCAAGAGATAAGATCTCCACCTTAGATTCTTACCAATCTATAGGTCGAGGAGATATAAGACTTCTGATTAGTACCAATCTATGGATCGATGTTATATTAGACCTTTGATTATTATCGATTTATGGATCGATGTTACATGAAATTTTTACTAATTATTAGTCGATGGATCGTCGATATGATTAAACTTTCATCAGATACCAATCTCAAGATCGAAGTTATTATGGAGCTTGTTAAATATTGATCTCTAAATCAATGTTATTCTAGACTTTTGTTAAATAATGACTCCAAAATGGATGGATTTTTATCTAATACCAATTGTTAGACCAATCACTTTCAGAGCACATATGTTAGGATACTATCGAGATGAAGTTATTTCTTATTTCTTAAAAAATTTCTGAGTAAAAAGTATTACAACAAATAATACCATATCGAAAAAAGTTGGTGTCAAACATGCACAATTATTGAGGAAAAAAATTTTATTTCATTAAAGAAGAGTTCTTACATAAGACCCACATTGGGCCAATACAAAGAGCATGAAAGCAAAAGAAAATAAAAAAAATACAAAATTAGACTTTCGCCTGAGGAGCTTCAACAAGGGTGGCAACCATTTCATTCTCCAATGAGATGACCTCGATGGGAGCTAGGAACTTGGCAGGCGCAGGGTCGAGATAAGAAACCATAGTGGAAGCAGCTGCTGGGGCTTCAGATGGAGCTGAACGCTCGACCTTGGGCTCGACCAGGATAGTGGATGCCTCTAGTGTAGCTAGGGAGCCTCTGTAGGAAAATCCACCTTTAGCGTCGGTTGGGCCTCCAACTCTGAAGTCAGGGCGAGGTCGACCTCTTGGGTGATGCTGCTCAGGTCTTGGTCGGGAAAGAGCTCCCCAACTAGATCCTTGCAGCTACTGAAGCCACTATCGAAGGCCTCCTCTGATGCTTCCATGACTTCCTCCATGAAATCCTTGGAGGACTTGTACTCTTCCAGGGCGCTAGTGGCGGCCAACTTTTAGTGGTCTAAGTCCCTCTGGTAAGTCAGCAGTGTCATACTTCGAGCGGCCAATATTTTCTCCTACTCTTTTATTTTGGCCTCCAAGCCTGGTATCTTGGAGATCTCCTGCAGCAGATACAATAGCTTCTTCTCTTCTTCATTGGCTCTCCTCTAAAAATCTAGCAAGGCCTTATTCTTCTCTGATATCTCATTAAGTTTCTCCTGGAGCTGCTTCTTCAGCCCCATAGAAAGCTTTTCTTCCTTGGTAGCCTTCTCCTCCACCGTCTTTTGGCAGTCCTTCATGGATTACAGAGTCTCCTCTAGTGACTTTTTATTCTCATCAAGCCAACTCACATGCTCGGTGAATAACCTAAAGAAAGAAACAAACTAAATAGAGAAAGAAAGAAAAATATTAGATCGGTAAAAAACCAACATAAAAAAAAAAGAAAGAGAAGAGAGAGGGACAATAGAACTTTCTTACATCAAGAAAGTGGTTGAATCCCTAGTTCAGCAATTCATCAGGCCCCATGTCCCTCCTCCGAGCATGCAGGTCGTGCTGCGGCATCACGGTGTAGAGAAGATTCTTACCGAGAGTCAAAGTGTCCCACATGGAGGCCTGGGATTTGTTGATCCGATCGATGGAGGTTGATGGCAGATCAACCAGTGTAACTTTCGGTCGCTCGAAAGGACGAGTCTGGCAGGCAGAAGTCGAGGCCGATGCAACTGGTGGATTAGGCCTCGATGGTATGGTTGTAGAGCTCGACCTTTCGCAGCTAGCTGGCTCCTTCTAGGGTGGATGGCCCACTGATAAGTGATAAAAATATACTAATAAAAGTATTAAATTATAAAATAAATTAAACTATTTCTTTAGAAATTGATACTTTTATTAATCTTGTGCAGGAAAGAAGGCCACCAATATGAAGATCTTATTTTTCTGGCTCAGATGAAATAAATTTCAGACAAAATGGACTTCAAACGAATCAAAAATTAAATTTCAAAAAAAAAATGGTTCGATTCAAACCGATTCAGAAAATTGGTTCAACGGTTTGGCCCGATTCGATCGCAACATCAAACCAATCCGCCGACGCAATGCTGATGTCAGCATTTTTTGCGGTGCATGGTGGACCATCTGGAGGATATTTTGAACATTTCACATCAGAAAAAGCACTCCGATTGGCTGAAGAACGCAGCGGTCCGTGCAACATCGAAGTCGCGCATGGTCCATGGAGGGCAATTTGAGAATTTTGGCTGATCCAATGGGCGATTTTTACTGAAACTCGATCGGACGATCGAAACGAAGGCGCTGATGGACAGCATCCACAGCTCCCGATCGAGATCCAACGACTGAGATTCATCCCGACGTTAAACTATAGATCAGAAGCCTTCTTTTTGCACGATCGAACGATCTAGATTCGATTCAATGGTTGATCCAACAGCTGGCATTAAATCCGACTTGATCTGGGTTATTTTAAGAGATTTTTGAGTGGTTTTTGGACCGTTTGATCAACATCTAATGGGCAGAATTACCCAGATCTTAATTTGAGTTGTTTTGAGAGTCTTAAACCTAATTTTGATGGATTTTAGGAAAAATCAAACTCTTCATCTATAAAAAAAACCTACTGTTGTCGTGAAAAAAAAGAAGAGAGATAAAGAGAAACAGAGGGAGACAGAGAGAGAGATAGGGAGAGAGATAGAGAGAAATAGAGAGACAGGGAGAGAGAGAGATAGAGAGAGATAGGGAGAGAGACAGAGAGAGATAGGGAAAGAGAGAGAGATAGGGAGAGAGAGAAAAATAGAGAGAGAGAGGGAGAAAGAGAGAAGAGTGATTTGTGAGAAATAAAAAAGGATTTTTGATTTTTTTTTTGACGATCAAGACATCGATCAAGGAGCATCTTCTTCTTCACTAAGTTCTCCACATCAAAAGCAAAAGAGAATCAATTTCAGCAATCAAACAGTCTAATTCCTCTATGCTTTTTATTTTATTCACTGTTTTTGAATTTGTTATCATGAACTAAATTTTCTTTTACTAAGGCTAAGGTGTAGCCACTCTTTTGATGCAATATTCAGTATGATTTATTTTTAAATTTTATTCATGAGGAGTATATAAATCTGATCTTAATGCTTTTAGATTACTGGCCATCTTCTAATTGATCTGATGAACATAGATGTTACGGACCAAGTACATCTATGTTAATGCTTCTTGATTATATACCTTGTATTATGAATCAAATTAGAATTCATATGCATGCAGAAATTTTAGTGCGCTTTGGACGCAGCGTATTTTAATTAGAGGATTTCACAAAACCTAATGCATTAATATTTATTTAAATTACACCTGGACCAAAGGATAATTAATAAATATTAATAGTTTTGCTATGCCTGGACCAAAGGGATAGTGAATAAATTAGGAGACTCCACCATCACATGAAATAAAATTAATCTAAAAATCTGAATATTGTATTGACTGAGTTGGTGAACCGATTGCCTTAGTAATCCATTGCTCTTGAGTTTAAAACCCTAATAATTTACACTCTCTCTATTTAATTAAAAATTTTTAATTATTTTTTTTTATTTCTTTAATTTCTTATTCTCATAAATCGATCTTCTAAATAAAGCATAGGAAAGAGCTTTTTAGTACTTATTTTTCAATCCTCTAGGGATGATACTCTACTCATTCACTTTATTACTTGATCGACTGGTGCACTTGCCATAGCTATAAATTAGCATGCATCAAGTTTTTGGCGTCGTTGCCGGAGATTGTGTCTAAAATAATATTAAAATTTTGATCCTAGCTTTACTTTAGAAATTTATTTTTAATTTTTATTATTTAAAAAAAAAAAATTTAGTGCATGACATGTACTGGACATAGTAACTTACTACCTCTAGATCTAGAAATTGAAAGGACTATTAGAAGACTACAACAAGAGAGAAACATGGCAGCTGAAGATCCTAACGACATCAATCTAGGATTGGATATGGCGACTGAAGGACAGCATGAAGCTATTCGACCAGTACATCGTCCATTAAATGATTACATCACACCATCTATAGCCGATGCAGCTTCGAGCATCAGGAGACCGCCTGTATGAGCAAACAACTTCGAAATAAAATCGACGATGATCCAGATGATTCAATCAACTATCCAATTCAGTGGACACGTGCATGATGATCTGAATGCCCATATTTCTAATTTTCTTGAACTTTGCGATACTTTTAAAATTAATGGGGTGTCGGATGATGCTATTAGATTAAGGTTATTTTCTTTCTCTTTATGGGACAAAGCTAAGAGTTGGCTTCATTCTCTTCCTGTAGGTTCTATCACAACTTGGGATGTCCTAGCCCAAAAATTCTTAGCCAAGTACTTTCCACCTTCCAAGACTGCCAAGATGCGCAACGATATCATATCACTTCACTTTTTATGCAGATGGACATGGAGACACTATATGAGGCTTGGGAGCATTTCAAGGAATTACTGAGGAGATGTCCACATCATCAACTATCCGTATGGCTTCAGGTACAAACTTTCTATAATGGTTTATCTCCTACTAATCATTCTATGATTGATGCAGCAGCAGGAGGAACCATTAATCGAAAAATAGAGGAAGAAGCTTTCGATCTGATCGATGAGATGGCATCAAATAGCTATCAATGGCAGACAGAACGTATGATGCCAAAAAGACTAGCAGCTGTGCAGGGAGTAGATTGCGTGCCAACCTTACTAGCTGAAATTGCAGCCCTTAGAGCCGAAGTCAACAACTTAAAGGGAACAGCTATGCATATTCAGAGCATTACTTGTGACCTATGTGGAGGAGGACACGATACGAGCAATTGCCAGACAGGTAATCCTTTTGCTAAAACAACTGATACAGCTAATTATATTGATAATTTTTTTAGGCCGCAACAAAACAATCCCTACTCCAACACATACAATCAAGGATGGAGGCAGCACCCAAATTTCTCATGGAGCAATCAAAATGCAGCACAACAGCCACCCCCTAGAATTCCAAGTACCTAAAAAGAAGTCCAACATGGAAGAGCTGATGGTCAAATTTATGCAAAACCAAGAAGCAACTATAAAAAATTTGGAAGCCAAACTTAGACAGGACCAAACAGCAGCAATTCGAAACTTGGAGATGCAAATAGGTCAAATGGCTAAAATAATCTCCGAGAGACCTCAGGGATCCTTACCCAGCAACACGGAGACCAATCCAAGGAGAGCAAGTCAATGCTATCACCTTAAGAAGTGGTACAAAGTTAGAGGAGCTACATCAGAAGAAAGAGACTGAAGAGCCAACTACAAATAAGGAACCATCAACTCAAATTCGTCAGTCACCAAAACAACCAGCAGATGGATGGTCTCCTAGGTATACGATTTGCTGATCCAAATGTGAAGCCCTACGTGCCGCCACTACCATTCCCAAAGAGACAAATACAGCATCCAGATAAAGAATTTTCTAACTTTTTCAAAATTCTAAAGAATTTACATATTAATATTCTTTTTATAGATGCTATTACTCAAATGCCCAGGTATGCCAAGTTTCTCAAAGAAATCCTAACAAATAAGAAAAAGCTGAAGGAGCATGAGAGAATAAATTTGAATGAAGAATGCTCAGCAATACTTCAAAATAAATTATCACAGAAGTTAAAAGATCCAGAAAGTTTTACTATCCCTTGCATTATTGGTGATTGTAGTTTTGATAAAGTTTTATGTGATTTAGGAGCAAGCATTAATCTCATACCTTTTTTCTATTTTTAGAAAGCTGGGTCTAGGAGAACCAAAGCCTACCACTATTACTCTTTAATTAGTCGATAGATCCATTAAATATCCAAGAGGTATAGTGGAGGATGTCTTGGTAAAGGTAAACAAGTTTATTTTTTCTATTGATTTTATTGTTCTTGATATGGAAAGAAGATTATGATGTACCCCTTATTTTAGGGAGACCCTTTTTAGCTACTGGAGGAGCTTTAATAGATGTTCAACAAGGAAAATTAATTCTTAGAGTCCAAGATGAATAAGTTACTTTTAATGTTTTCAAAGATACTAAACATACTGATGATAATCAAACTTATTTTCTAATTGATATTATTGACAATCCATTATATGAGAATTCTGTAGAAAATAGGTTTGAGACTATAAAAATGAGCAATGTCAAATTGAAAGAGGAATCAATCAAACATGAAAGTATTCCAATTGAAGTGGCACCAGATTGATCCACTTTAGAATTCAAAGAAAGTCAAGCTGAAGACTATAAATCAGAACTACTAGATAGGTTGTTTCTTTTCTTTTTAGTTTTGATCATTTTTCTTTTCTTTTATTTTTTCAGTAATTTGTTGTTGCTCTTTTACTGCTCTGGTGTGTATTTTCAATTTTGCAGAAAAATCAATGAGAACTCAAGCAAAATTTCAAAGCTCCAAAGAATCAGACTGAACCAAATCAGGTGTATTCCTTCCTATCCTTTATTGCACCCTTTATTTTTCTTTCTCCTTTAAGACAATGTAGAATAAGTTAAAAAAAAAAAATCATGTGTCAAGAAGAAAATCTTGAGCAAGATAAACTGGATAAGTGATAAAAGATAGAATTATTTGCTAATGAATGTAACGAGTTAAAGAAGTAGATTAGTTGGTCAACTTTTAGCAGCCTACTTAGGTCATTAAAAGATTATTAGCACTTTTGATTGCACATGCACACTAACAAGGCAAAGTAGGTATTGATTATAAGGCCAACTGGAGGATTCAATTATCACTAAAAATTGGTAATTAATATACATTCTAATCAAAGAAACTTGAATTTAAGGAAAGAGCTACCTGCCTATAAATAAAGTGCAAAAGATAGAGTATATGTGGATTGCCCAAAGCCTAGTAACTGGGTCTCTGCACCTAGGTCAAGTGTGAAAATTCACGTAAAATGGTGAAGGAAAGGCCAGGATGCTCAGCAAAAAAAAAAAAAAAAAGAAAGGCAGTGTGAAAGCTACCTTAATTCATGAGTATAAAATTGAGAATGTATAGAAAATTGACCAAAATAGGTGATAAGAGAGGATACTTTTGTTCTTTTAATTTAATACTGAAATGCTAAAGTTAGTCATCATGAACACAAGTGCTATAGATCTTTGATGTACTCTAAGAAAGTTTTTAATTGTATTGACTGAAAAATTTGCTTCTGAAGCTCAATGCTTAGTTAGCAGTATTTTCTAAACTTTTTGACCTTTAATCCTAGATTTTATCTTTGTGATGGATAATCTTATTGAAATATGGTATTAAATAAAACATTGCTAAGGGACTAGCAATGACTAAGTTGGGGGGTGTGATAAGTGGTAAAAATATACTAATAAAAGTATTAAATTATAAAATAAATTAAACTATTTCTTTAAAAATTAATATTTTTATTAATTTTGTGTAGGAAAGAAGGCCACCAATGTGAAGATCTTATTTTTCTGATTCAGATGAAATAAATTTCAGGCAAAATGGACTTCAAACGAGCCCGAAATTGAATTTCAAAAAAAAAAAAAAATCGTTCGGTTCAAACCTGGTTCAGAAAATTGGCTCAGCGGTTTCGGCCCAACTTCGATCGCAACATTAGACCAACCCGCCGACGCAACGCTGACGTCAGGATGACGTCAGCATTTTTCGCAGCGCATGGTGGACCATCTAGAGGGTATTTCGAGCATTTTACATCAAGAAAAGTGCTCCGATTGGCTGAAGAACACGACGGTCCATGCAACACCGGACTCGTGCATGGTCCATGGAGGGTAATTTGGAAATTCTAGCTGATCCAACGGGCGGTTTTCACTGAAACTCGATCGGACGGTCGAAACGAAAGTGCTGATGGACGGCATTCGCAGCTCCCGATCGAGATCCAACGATTGAGATTCATTCTGATGTTAAACTATAGATCAGAAGCCTTCTTTTTGCACGATCGAACGGTCCAGATTCGATCCAACGATTGATCCAACGGCTAGCATTAAATCCAACGGAGTATATAAATTTGATCTTAATGCTTTTAGATTACTGGCCATCTTCTAATTGATCTGATGAACATAGATGTTACGGACTAAGTATATCTATGTTAATGCTTCTTGATTATATACCTTGTATTATGAATCAAATTAAAATTCATATGCATGCAGGAATTTTAGTGCGCTTTGGACGTAGCGTATTTGAATTAAAGGGTTTCACAAAACCAAATGCATTAATATTTATTTAAATTATACCTGGACCAAAGGTTAATTAATAAATATTAATAGTTTTGCTATATCTGGACCAAAGGATAGTGAATAAATTAGGAGACTCCACCATCACATGAAATAAAATTTATCTAAAAATCTGAATATTGTATTGACTGAGTTGGTGAATCGATTGCCTTAGTAATCCATTGCTCTTGAGTTTAAAATCCTAATAATTTACACTCTCTCTATTTAATTAAAAAATTTTAATTATTTTTTTATTTAGTTCTTTAATTTATTGTTCTCATAAATCGATCTTCTAAATAAAGCATAGAAAAGAGCTTTTCAGTACTTATTTTTCAATCCTCTATGGACGATACTCTACTCATTCACTTTATTACTTGATCGACTGGTGCACTTGCCATAGCTATAAATTAGCACGCATCACCCACCAAGGCAAAATGGCCAATGGCTTACATCCAGCCAGCCTTAACAAACTAATGGCCTAACAAACTCTTCTAAAGGCCTAAGCAAACTCCTCCATAAATAGAAAAATATGGTACTCCTCCAGGTAAGCAAAAAAATCTAAGATTCATAGAGTCGAAACTCTACCAAAATCAACACCCAACTTTCCCATTGAAGGAAAATGGAACCATCTTTAAATCTAAAGCCTCCTCATTCTATCTTTTAATTCTCCATTTTCACTATCCATTCTCAAGGCTTTAGTTGACTTAAGCATCGGAGGGTCCAAAATCAAAGGATATCCTATCAGTTCTTGGATTTTTCTTGCAGATCATCCTATGATCAGTATCAATCCTACCCAATCAGCTCTCCAACGCGATTTCTTCTCGATCATTTGAAGCCTTGCAGCAATAGGGTCCTAATCCCAAAATATTGCAGGAATCTTAGAAAAAATCTTTTAAGAAAAGCATATGATGATTGATATTGAGAGTTCATCTTACGAAATCACTTTGCTTATATAGCACATCATTATCGACCAACCGAAATACCTTTCATATTGCACAATCACACAACATGTGTCATTTTGTTGAGCAGTGAAACCTTGGAATTGCCTGGTAGATACCATAAGGAGCCATGGTAGCTACTATTGTCAAATCTTTTAAGAGACACCATGGCTTTAGATTTGTTAAGTTGACTAGCAAATGGAGCCAACGAACTGTTGAAAAGGCTAAGACCATGTTAACAAAAACGTGTCGCCAAAACCTCCATGTACTCTGACCAGAATCAAATGTCAGCCTGGTCCACTTTAAAAGCAATAGAATGTCTAACCATCATCCCAAGCGTAAGTGCACGATCAAAATTGCAGATCCACTTTTTTTATCAAGATCTCAAAATATCTATTGATCTAATATATTATGTCATATTTATTATTATATATATATATAGAGAGAGAGAGATAGACTAGGTTTCATTCGATCGGATCTTGGTTCATATCCGATCGGATCTCTAATCGTTCGATTAGCACGCATCTCCGAAAATAGGCATATAAAAAGACATGCCTTCAGAGCTAGAAAAAATAGGCGCATGCCTACGCCCAAGAAAAAAAATCAAAAATAAAAACCTACAAGCCTGTTGAAAAAAAATTGTAAAAAAAAAAACGCCTAGGAGTCAAAATTGAAAACAATAATTAATTTTTAATATAATAATTAAGAATAATAAGATCGTCTATTACTTTGAGCAATAATGCACCTATATTGACCTCATATAGATTTGTAAATCATATCAGATATTCAGAAAAGATAAAGAAACAAAAGCCTAGACGTGCTTCTGGTTTTTTCAACAAGCATCTTTTTCAGGTGCATATTTTTGAAGATACGCGCTGATCTAACGGTTGAAGATATGATCGGATATGGACTAAAATCCGATCGAATGGAGCCCAAATTGAAAACAACAATTAATTTTCAATATAATGATTAAGAGTAATAAGATCGTCTATTACTTTGAGCAATAATGCACCTATATCGACCTCATATAGATTTGTAAATCATACCCGAAATTCAGAAAAGAAAAAGAAACAAAAGCCCAACAAAATCATGAGCCATGGGGACCATCAAGGATGGATATTTGTTGCCTTTCAAGGTTTCTTTGGTCTGAAATGAGGTCATAGGACTAGACTTTTGGTGCGTAATGCCAAGCTATCAATCAAGTTTATGATGTGCCACTTCAATTTGACATTGTAGAGATGAACAAGCAATAGTTTAGCTCAATTCTATAGCTTGATGAGTTTCACATTTGGTTAAAGAAGCACAGAAGTAGGGATTGGATGATGAGAGGAGATATTGTGGGCCACCCAGCTTGTGGAACATGGAGACCCACGTGTATCTTATGCTCTTCTTAGGTGCCCATGTCAAAGCTCCATATCTAATGATGTTAGTTTTAAGATTTGACATCCAAATTTTAAAGTCATTAATGATCACCATTCCGACTATAATTTATTGGGTTATTTGATAGTTTGGTCGAATGTGACATGAAATTTAAAATGGAAGAATCCAATTCTAAAGCTTATGGAGTTCCGTATGAGTATGATCTAAGTTTAAAGTCAAGAGTAACAAAAAAAGAATCCCAAAGCAGAATGTTGTGTTATCTCATCGATAAATACCTAGCAAGGTCCATGCTTGACAAGCAAGATGAGATATTATCAAGCCTTGGCCAATGTAATAACACCAAATTGGATGGTTAATGTGACTATGGTGTCAGTGAGCACAATCACAGAAAGATCCTTTGACGAAATTGATGTCTCACCGATAAAGTCGATGCAATGTTAAAAAAAAATTCGAGGATCCAAGTAAGACAAGATAACATATTGTCGAGCTTTTGACTAATGTAATTGTTGGCAATAAATCAGTCTCCATTGAAAACTTTGAAGAAGGGAAGCGACAATGAGGGATTTCATGGCCATTTCTGCAAAATTCGAGGTATTATCGACTTTATCGTAGATTATTTCTTATGTTGTTTATATTTGATATGTTTATATGCTTAACAGACGAGCATTATTGATATTTTAAGTTAACAAGATAATTTACATATCGTAGATTATTGAACATATTTTTTTTATCTATGTTCGGCATTTTTAAAGTATGTTTAAGTTTTTTCAGATAAATTAAAGAATGATGAGAAAGCTCAGGGCCGGCCCAAAGCCCAAAGCCCAATTAAGAGCCATGCTTGAGCTTGGAAGCCGAGCCGAAGTAAGTTGCGTTGACCTTTGGGCAAACCCGACCCGATCCTAGCCTTTGAGTAGATTGAACAATATCAAGGTGCGCATAAAGCCAAGCAAAAGTTGGGTATCCTTATGCAAGCTTCTACGCCAATGGATCGAGCTGAACTAAAGGCTAAAGCTAGCTTACATCAATGCAAATGCAAGCTTGGTCCTTACATTATCCAAACCCACGAAGGCTAATTTGATATGATTGGAAAAAGAATTATTGGAAAGAGAATATTATTGACATCTCAATCTGGACAATTTTGATTTGCTTGTTGTGTTGTCAGGGACAATCCACTGAAGGAATACTAAAGCCACTGAAGGAAAAAAAAAATGAATTTAAATTCATTTTAATTAGTTATAAATTAGAATGCAACAAGCCTTACATTAACTAAGAAATTAAGTAATTTTATAATAATGATCACTAATTCTTTTGATGGGCATTAGAAAAACTTTTGCATTTTCCTCGAGTATTATTAGATGGTATATAGTTTTTCTTATTTTTCTATTTTTATATTTTCCACCGGAAGACCTTATTTTATTTTTATTTTTATTTATTCATATTTTATATTTTAAATTTAATATTTTAGGATTTTATCTTATTTATTTCTATTTCTTTTATAATTTTATCTCCATTTTTATTCACATTTTAATTATGAATAAAAATTAACTTTTGGTTTTAATTTAATACATTCTAATATTTTCTATTTAATATTATTTAATAATTTATTTTATATGGATATTATTTCTTCTTTAATATGCATTGCATAATCCGTCTTTGCTAGTATATAAAATATATATATAGTAAATCTATAAGTAACAATTCATATAATAATAGAACACATGTTACTTCATATTTTTACTATTTTTTAAAATTCTACTATTCATTCTTATTTTATATGATAATCATTGATAATTAACTCATATAAATATACTTTTTGTTGCTCTTTTACTTTATAAAAGTTATTAATTATTTCATTAGCAAACATATTATTTGTTCTCACTTTTATTGGAATGACCATTTATCCCATGTCACGGCGGCACCATCATTCCTTAAAATGAAGGAATCATTGTTCCATTGGAGTTGTGATTCCATCCTTTATTGCTATCAAAATCTCCCATTTCACTTGTGTTCATTCTAGTGAACCACATGTTGTATGAGAGTATTGCTTCCCACCATGGACAACCCTGGTCATGATCGAGAATGTGGGTTGTTCACGGGAGATCAGACCCAACCAAAGCCCATTTTTCCCAATTACATATTAAGCTCTATTATTGATCTTAATATTTTACTTATGGGTGTAACGTGCATCTATTTTATATTACACATTGATATATAGATAGGGTTGATTGCTTACAAATGCTATATCTCATATCATTTTAACTTACAATCATGATTTTGATATAAAAAGAGAATTCTTATAATTGTAATATTTGTGATATATCTAGTGGAAGGTCTAATTGGGCCCGGTGGATTCGAGTGCACTGTCTTTGAAAAATTAGGCCTAGATTATTGACCAACAATTGTTTGGAGCATGAAAAGAAAGTGAGGCTTTTGAATAGAGAAATTATTTCCTACACTATATACACTACATGACCATGCATGCCACCAATCATAACTACTTATTGCTGTAATAATGCTTTGAGATGTATGTTTGATGAATGGGGCTCATAAAAATGAGCTATGTTAATTGGTGGAATGCACAACGATATGGTGCACTTAGGGTAAGGAATAAATTCTCCTTCGGATGAAGTTGGATCTATAATTTTTCTCATCTCTTTTTTTTTGGGGGGGAGGAGGGGTGGTGGTAGTAGTGGTGTGGCTCTACGAACACTGCTCGTGGTGATTGGCTCTCGTGTAGGACTAGAGCGAAAAAAGATTTGGAGCTCCATGCTTTGGTCCCATGCGAGAGTCAATCACCGCGGGTGGTATCTATGGAGCCACACTGCCTGCAGTGTAAAAAGAATTTTTTTACATGCAATTAATCTTGGGCTTCTTCAATGTACCGTCCCAAATTAAGTCCCAACCCAAATTCTTGGACTTAGACTTTGACTTGGGCCACAGTTTTGCTTATGATCTTATAAGTATTATCTTGGGCTTAATCTAGGAGTAGGCTTGACATTTATCATCCAAGTAATTTTTTTTATACCATAAATGGTATAGAAAAATTTACGTGGAGTGCACCAGATAATCCCATTAGAATATGTAGCCATGTTTCCTAACAAGCATTTAATGCCCTATAGTACTTGAAACTTTGAATAACGAAAATGCCTTTTTTTCAAAAATTATTACACCCATTCATAAAAATTATGATATTTCTTCATAAAAATTATGATACTCTTGTAGAAAATATAGTATTTTATTCAGGTTGTCATAATTTTTGTGAATGGATATCATAATTTTTATAAAAGGATGTTAATACGGCATGAAAGAAAAGAAAAAAATAATAAATATGTGTGGAAAAAATATTATGATACACTTTTACAAAAATTATGATATCTTTTCATAAAATTATGACACCTGTTAATGTTATAAGTTATCTAGATTAAGCATATCAAATATACTAACAATTAATTTTTAATTATATATTAGACATGTCAAGCAACCTTGCTCTGATACCATTGATGGAAATTGAGCAGGATTTTTAGCATGCATTTTCAAAATATTTTTAAAATTAAAGCAGCAAAAGCTAAAATTAATCAAATATTAATCTACTGCATGCATTGATCTAATCAATTTAAATTCCACTCAAGATCTAAACATGCTAATATGTAATATAAAATTTAAATGTGATCGATCAGCAAATCGAATCTGCTGATCGATAGGAGTTCAGAACTCAATACCTATGCATGGGTAGCTAATCTCCATAATCTGAATCTATCAAAAGAAGCTGTGGTGTCACGCTATAGCTGCACACTTGTTCAGCCTCTATGGTTGGTCCACACGGAGCTTCTAGTCTCGACCTTCTCCACTAGAGTGCTAGCTCCTCACCAGAGCTTTTGATGATTGATCACGATCGATCCAATTGATTGCCATCTTTTTAATTTCTTGAATACTCCAAAAAATCAAAATATAGAGTATGGAGGATGATGAGTCAGTGTCTAAAGTTTGGTGGTGATCCGATGCTCATAGCACTCGATCTCTCCACCCGAACCTAGGATCCCAACCCTAGGGTTTTGCACTCACCGAAAAATCTTAACACGCTGAAAACCCTCTCACACCCTCTCCCTTTGGAGTTTTTCCATGAAACAATTTTCATGAAAGAAGGACTCTTCCTCTATGGTACACCACCTTAGATCCTCTTAAGATGGATGACATAAGGGGGGAAAAATTAAGAAGAGGCATGTGAGAAAAGTAGGCGCTGGAACTATAGTTGACCCTTCCATGCACAGGACAAGCCCCCATTCTCTGATTTTCTCAATCTCAGAAATCCCTCTACATAGCCTTCCTCCTCTCTCTCACATGCACAAAAAAATATCCTTTAAAAGTTTTGTGCAACCCATGGGAAAGCCGCATGAGATTGGATAAGAAGAGGGAGGTTAAGTGGTTTCAACCACTTGCTTGAATTCAAAATTCAAGCAAGTGCTTATCCCATTCCCAACACCCACCCTAGGAGTTTTACGCATAGAAGGACTCTTCTTCTATGCATCCACTCTCTAAAATGCATAAAAATTTATGTGAAAATATTTGGTGGGCATGGAAATCAGATAAGGATAAGGATGGGTTCAAACTACTCAACCAATTAAGTTGAATTCAAAATTCAACTAACTTTGAACCAGTCCAACCCTTAGACAAGGTCAAAAGCAGATAAGAGAGGGTGTACAGAAACCTTCTGGGTATGAAAAAAGTTATGTACAAAAATTTTTGGGCATGTAACAAGAGTGGAAAAGTCAAAGATGGTGGACGCATAGGAGAGTTTGAATTCAAACTTTATTTGACTTGGTCCAAATTGGTTTCAACCAAACTAATTAATCTAGAACTAATTAGACTAGATTAAATCCAACCAAATTAGGCTTAACCCAATTCAATTAATTTCTAATCAAATTAGAAATTAATTAGGTCTAGGTCCTAATCAAATCAGGATCAAATCTTCCATAGCGATTAGGTCATCTCATGACCTTATCGGGTCAAACCCAATCGAATCTAATTCGATCATATTTGATCAAATTCTCATTGCTCAATCAAATTAAGCTAATCAATAATCAATTTGCTAATTAATTTTTTAAAAATATCAAACTCCAAATTGGATGGGTTATCGGGCAACAAAGTTCCATCAACATGAAACTCCTGAAGAGTCCCAATCCTGTAGGACTCTTGAACCCAGTGTCCTAAACGAATGGAACTTGTAATCACAGAGTTTCAGACTAGCGAGACTCTTGATCAGAGAGTTTTAGATAAGTAAGACTCTGAGTTTCAGTTTAGTGGGACCCATAAATATAGAGTCCCAGTCTAGTGAGACTCCTGATCATAGAGTTTCAGTCTAGTGGAACTCTTGACCATAGTGTCCTAGGTCATCAGGATTCATGATCAGCCATTTGATCAAATAGGAACTCCTTATGTGTGTGACCCCATAGGTTTAATTTCTAAGCTGGTAGCATAAGAATTGATTTTCTGTACCAATCAATGTGACCATCTAACAATAGTATCCAACATCTAGATAGATCAAAAAATTGCAACACAACAATGACGAACCTGTAGCATATGGTTATCATATAATTTATCCTTTTGACCTCGATGCTGAAAGGATGATCAAGGATTTACTGCCAACACTAAAAATTTATCCACATTGTATTTCAAAATTCAGCATCGATCACATGGACCACCCCGACCGAGGGTTTGCTAAATTGAAATACAGTGATGCACTTTCTTCAACACTTGGAGGGATCAATCTCATCTTGACATACATACCGACTTCACAAGTACTTGGCTACACCCAGTAGCCTTCCATCACTGAATTAAAAATTCAGCTAGTCCGGTATCTAAGTACAGTGAGTTGCTTGCAAGTCACCATAGTGGTCTCAGGTCTAAGGGATACTTATATCCATATCCTTCATGAGTAACTCTTGAGAGTAGAGAGCTCCATAATTAGATCACGTTCAGTAAAATGTACCCCTACACCTACATGCCATAACAATATCTCCATACTTCTTGGTTAAGAGGACAACCAACACTTATGGCACACAATGACCTACACTTGATACGTTGTCATCCTAACTAACAGCATATCATTTGATCACGAACTAATTTAAGGACTAAATGATAAAAC